>JAOUZG010017227.1:1334043-1368613 GCA_026289955.1 Argiope argentata | reverse complement strand
TTTGATCAAAACCACGGTTTTACAGTTGTCTAGGATCCAATCAATCCAATCCAGGGGGAGAGCTACAAGCGGTATCGTGCTGTTAGTAAAAACATTCAAGTTGGTCTTCTTTTGTCATAGCTCATTAAAGCCTAATATTGCAACATCGTCCAAACGGACACGTCCTTAGTTAACTCCTGCTATTGATCATCCTACATTGACTCCTACGGCTATTTCCCTCAACGTTGCTTATCTGTTTACACTGAGAATTCTGTACACATCACTGGTGTCAATTATTCAGTACGTGGTCTACCACAGTGTTGTCAATGGTGGATGTTACTCCTGAAATTAGAAAGTGTTTATGTCATCAAAGGTCCCATAGATATGATCACGAGTTAAGAAAAGACTTTGCATGCGATAAAGTGCCGTTAATAAAGGCATTAATGTAGATCTTTTGCTACCATAGTCTATTAAAGCCAAAACTTACTGCGTTGTCATATAGTTATGTTAATCGTAAATCCCTCATTGGTTCTTATTGCACACAATGTTTATATGTTAATCCTGACAATTATTGGAATCGTCGGTAGTTCTTTGTCATTGAGTACAGGTGGTATGCCACTGCCTTGTCCATAGAAGGAAATGACTTCTGAAATCAAGTATTGTCGACACGCTCTTGAAACTGTAGATCTTGGAATGGTGAATTCGCTATCTATTTCTGAAATGGGACGCCCCATGCGTTTATCTGTAACTACTATTATGTAAAGTATATAAATTGTCGTCTTGTGGCAATAATTCCGTCAGAAACCTTTCCATATAATCACTTAAATAAATAAAAAATTCTGCTAATGCATTGCATTTTGCACTCAATACTTTTGATATCTGAAATTTGCAAATTGCTATCTAATGTTCTTTACTACCTCAGTGCATAATGCATTTTAATATTTTAGCACTGACATCCTGTCACAGGGATAGCCTTTTTACCCATGATTTGGACTTCCTGGATTCCCTGTTCAGGCAGGTTTGTTCTTCATCTGTCATATCTGTGAGATGTATGAATGGGCCCTCCCTCCGTAAAAAAGGGCTGTGCAAGCGAATGCGATGCCTGAGTAGCTGAGACATGCTCTTGGCCCTAGCTGGCGCTACATAAAACAAAAACACACCATCGGCTTAAAATTGTCCAATGCAAGTGCCATTAGAAATAACAACAATAAAAAATATTTTAGCAATGCTTCCCAGTTTCTTAATTTTTCTTGTTTTGCATTTTTTAAAAATCTCAGTTTAAGGTATCCGAGTAGGTTCGGAAGGGATTTGAAAAAAAAATACCTAAATGTTTATATGATGTTCTTTTATTTATATAAGGATAAAATGATGAATAAAAGTCAAAAATGTTAAATATGTTTGTAGTTGTTTTAAAAGGCATATTTTGACACAAATGTCACGTTTATTTACAACAACTAGGAGTGTTCTAGAGAGAAATTTTTTATTTCAAAATTTCATTGTAATATTACGTGTATACCGTATCTTAGAGCATAAATAAAAATTTTCCAATAATTATATTTTAAATTTTTTTTGCATAATACAGAAGACTGTCTATAGAGTTTTGCCCTTTTTTTCAAGAATATTGTATAAAACAATCGTAAATATACTTCTAGAACATTTAACATAAAATCCCTACAAAATTACATTTTGCGTGACATAACGAGCTCTAAGTATTGATTTGATTAAAATACCATGATTCCTTTTTAAGGTATGGTGATAATCGTAGAGTAGAATTAAGAAAAATCTCGTACTTTAGAAAATACAATTAAGTTTTTAAATGCTTAAAAATAAGCATCACTTATTTGTCAATAATTTCTTATAACTTCGTGTCTAATAATAATAATAATAATAATAAAAGATATCCATAGAAACAGAAACGAAATTACATTTTTAAAATTCAAAATAAAAAAGATTAAAATGCTATCTGTTAGGAATATTTCAATGTATCATGTCAGAACATCATTTTTGAACGGCCAAGCACCACGTGCTTGTGCAAGTTAAATTATATTTTTATTCATTTTAATCGTTTCATTGATTGAGTCACTTTAGCATTGTAAAACAATCATAAAAAACTTTGTCTCGTATTTATGGTATAAAAAATATCGCATTTCTTATTTATTTCATTTCATATAATCACGTACTCAAAATGACAATTTTCTAGGTTTTATTTGCTGTAGTCATTAACTTATTTTTTTTAAAATCAGAGTTTTTGTAAATGCAATGGCAGCACTCTATTAAAAGCTGATTTTTTTGAGATACTCGTGTTGATAATAAATTTTAATTTTTCGCTAACAGATTAAAATGTTTATTTTTTGCCTTTTGATATTTTGACGCCACAAACCTCATTCGCAAAATAACATGTTCTGACATGATAATAACTCAAAATTATGGTACAGAATTATTTAATTTTAGTAAACTATCTCAGAGGTTTGTTCAAGAAACTAACGGAAGTATCTCCTCAAAATTTTCTCGCCTGTTTTTAATTAAGGAACTATCTTAGAGTTCCTTCAATAACTACAAAATATTAACCTTTGGCGTGAATTTAGAGGTTTTTTTACTGGATCCATCATTTTTATCCTTGGTGAATGTTTTGGCAATCAACCACTGGAATGCGGTTAATAGTATTGAAAATATCAATAATCAGGTGCTCAAAACGACATTTTCTAGGTTTTATTTGCTGTAGTTGTTAACTTATTTAAAAAAAAATGCTCAGCTTTTGTAAATGGAATGGCATCACGTTATTAAAAGCTGATTGTTTGAGATGCTCGTGCAGATAATAAAATTTTTATTTTCTGCCAATGGATATTTTTATTTTTTGCTTACAGATATTTTTACTTTTCGCCTACGGATTTTTATTGACGCCACAAACCTCTTTCTAAAATTAACATCATGTTCTGACATGATAAAAAGCAAATTATCATCCAAATTCATTTTGAATGTAGTTGTATTCGGGAACTACAGTTAAATGCGTAGAATTCTTCCGGAATGATTTAAAATAGGAATAACTCTGACTAGAAAAATTAATTCGCCAAGGATTTTTTCGTCTGCTTTGTGAAATTGAATTTGGTAATATAAAGGAAGAAACGTCGTTTGAAGAGTAACTTTTTTTTTGGATTTTTTCAGAGTCAACAGTCAAAACTTTCTTTGAAATAGTTTACTGCGAAAAAAGTCTGTTTATCTTAAGCTGGAATCACAAAAATCCTGCTTATGTTAATTTTTATAGTGAAATAGTTCATTCTTTTATGGAAGAATTTTGGATTCAAAAATTAATCTACCTTAGCGCTGAAAGTGAGTTTAAAGAGACTTTAATGAGAAAAATGCACCAGGAATTTTTAGAAAGCATTTAGAATTTTTGACTCAACAAACTTATTTGTCAAAGATTTTTAAAAATCCTTTTTGGAAAGTTTGGACAACAAATAAATTTTCAAATTGTACATCGAAGTGTTATATTTTATTTTTTATATTTAATGGCTAGATATAATTTTTTAAGATGGTAGTAGGCTAGCTTGAATTCGATTCTGTTTGCAATTTGCTTAAGAATATTTTTATCGAAATCATTTTCAAAACATAGGAATTTAATTTACCTGTAATAATGAAATAGTTCCTTTGGAAAGAATTTTTCTATTTTACTGTTTAGGATATTAAACAAAACTAAATTTCCCATTAGCCATATAATAGTATGCAGAAAAAACTCCGGATATAATTAAAAATTCTTTTTTAAAAGCCCCTAAAAAGAGTAAGCAAGTTATTGCTATCCTCATCGATACTTTCTTGTACTCTTGGCAATAGATGGCGCTACTTGTAAAACAAAGAGACGCATTTCTTAGGCTTAAAATCTGCTGATCGTATCAGCGGAGGCTTGTCCACGGCAAGTGCCATTAGTCACAACACACATACTTTCTTTATCAATCTATATTTTTCTACATTCTTTTTCAAAGAGGTATTTGAAGACACTTAACTCTTGTCCAACTAAAAGTATTGGATATTTTTGAAAAAAAAAAAAAAACAACTAAATATTTAAAAAATTGTAACATAAATTTTATTTGTTGTTGAGGTTGATATATTTAAACTTTAAACTCGTGTTACTGGATCAGGAGGTGATAGGACGAAGGTTTTGAATCAAATTTTTCTCAAACAAATAAAAAGTTATTAAACTTCGAAGGGAACTTTCAATAAAAAAAAACTTATAAGACTTAAGAAGACCATAGAAAGAAATATTAAGCAATATGTAATCTTGGAACAAGAATAAATTTGAAAAATATTTTTCTATTTATAAAAAAATCCATCGAAAATTTTAGAATTCCATTGTGAGTGCTTTACGTAGAAAAAAATAACTGACAAAATCTTAGGTCAATATTTGAATTTTTTTAAAATTGACTTTATTGAAAAGAATAACAAAAAAATGTCAATAAAAACGCTCATATTTATATTTTTCTGTTAATCAGAATTAAAAAAACGATATATTATTATTTTCTAAACGCTGTTTTCTAAGATTTCAAATGATATTGTAATGGTTGATTATCAGAAAAAAAAAACCTCTACAGAAAAAGTTCAGAATAACAATTTATTCTCAGTGATTTATGTCAAATAGAAAAGTAATTATAAGGTATTTTCGAGGAATTTGGTTTTTCAACGAATTTTTTTTTCAAAATCTTATTTAGATATAGACTTGAAATTTCAATCTGGTATTTACTCCTATTTAACATATACTCAACGGGAGTTCCAAAAATCTCGCTTGGTTAGACAATTACTCCTTTTTTACTTAGTCACTTATTTAAATATTTGTTCCCTAAGAGAGAACTTCCCTATTCTGAAGGGCCTTTGGGGTTTGGTAGTAAGGTCACATAGGTAGTAATACAGTAAGGTAGTAATACACATTCAGTTCATCGGAGCCAATTGTCCTCTCGCTGGCGAAATGCAGAAATTAGGAAAAGGAGGTTTCAATGCAGGTGCCAACCCCCAACATCTGACCATAGTTCAAAATTAAGAGGTCCGTTCCCAAATAGTCCTAATATTGTTTTAAAACAGGACGTGAAAATACATAAAATCCTGCTCTGACTCTGATACCGAACTCTAGACTACAATCTCGCATCAAGACTATGTCCCTAGCAACAAGTCAGATTTTAGTAATTTGACACCTTTATCGATTTGTTTAGTAGTTTTAAGCATTAGAGGTCAAGAATAAAATTATTATTATTATTATTTAATGTTCAGACTCTGATGATGAGCTATTTCTCTACCATGATTATTGGATTTTTCTTGTACTTGGAATATTGTAATATTAAGTTTTCGTAATCCAAAATTAAATTAAATTTTTGAAATATTTATGTAGGAATTAATATTAAGAACTCTCAATAATCTCCAATTAACTAAGATAAATAAATGTAAAAGTTTTCGAAACTGGTAAAAATATAACTCTCTACATATCGATTTAATTGTTAATTCCTAATTATTGTAAAATATGGAGACACCAATCATTTTAATTCATACGTCATCTGATAGTGACGTCAGAGTAACGGCTTTGCTACGTAATGAACCTCTCTCTTCAGGGGTCGTCATCGGAATATGAAAGGGTGTAGTTCGGTTAACTTTTTCTCCGTTAAACGGAAGCACTAGGCCTAAAATTAGGGCTCTTGGTGTCCCCACCTTTAATCGAAACAATGCTCTCTGCTATCTTTTAAGTAAAATCTTTTTTTCTCTTTTGTAAATAACATAAATGTTGTGATTTTTGTTTTGTGTTAATTTTTGTTTTGGCTAAATAAATTAATCATTTGTTTAAACTAGTCGTTTTCTATCTTCAAAATTAACTTGGCAACCCCTAGGCACCTTCCTACATTTATTTAAAACCTTAATTATGTTTCATCTGTTAATTTATCATCTGTTAAAAACTATCTCTACTAAATAGATCTCCAAGTCAGATTAAAGGATGAGAAATTGAAGGAACTACACTTCTGCCTCTGTCTTTTGGAACATTGGGATTCGTGCCAGAAATGTTTTTGATTTTCTTTGATTTGTTTCATTGTCAGAAAATTGTATAGAAGAGAAGATATAAAGCAGAATAATAAATATACATGAAAGACAGAATGAATGATTAAGTTATAACAGAATGCTGTATCATTCTTTTCCGCTTACTCGTTTCACAAATCAGTACTGTCAAAACAGAGGATAAAGAAAGTATATATGGCTTATTCTTGTAGCACAATATCAGAATCTGTATTTTTTATTCAGCTGTAGATTTTCTATTTATGTAAAAAATCAACAGGATTGAAGGAAACAATCTTTCTAAAGTGTGTTTGGAAAATAGTATATCACAAACAGAAAATTATTGTAGCTTTCAAAGAGAGAATAATATTGTATTTAGCTATTTTTTATAATAACAACATCAATTTTGTATAGATCGAGAATTATTTTTTCAATTGATTTATTCAGTAGAAATGATGTAATTATCCTTAATATGTCAATCGAAGGGTTTTAGTTTAGTTATATTAACGTCTTGTTGTAAAGCAACACTAAGGCTATTTTCGGACGGAACTTGTAATTTCAACTGCCATCAGATGACAAAGATTTTATTTAAATTGAGTTATTTGATTTTTTAAAAATTCCTTTTTGATTGAAGTAGCAAAATCGGAGTATAAAGTTGCTGTCATTCGGAACACAGAAGTCGTACTAATTATGGTAGTAGTCAAATATGGACAAATTGGCATACGAGTGATTGTAATTGATTTTGACGTTTTGATTGCTTTATTTAGTTATCTAATAAAATACTGATACTGATTAAAAATATCAAAAAAGAGGATCATCGTGTCACTGACGCCTACTTTCATTCAGAGAAAAGAGAATGCAAAGTCAATCATATCAGACTCTCCGACCCGTCCTAAAGGCATACAGAATAAACCGTAAAACTGAATGGCTGGACTGGCACAACATCTACAAGGGCAGCAACTGCGGTTGAGTAATAAAGGCCATCACCGGCCACAGTGCAGCCCTTTCCGTAGGAAGTGAGTCTCATCAATGTTGGGAGGAGCCTACACCCCTCCTTATCGTGTCCTTCAAGGTAGCTAGACCCAACCACCATGCCGGAAGCAACTCATCCTCATTTCGAGGCATCCTCCCCGGGTGGAAAAGAATGCAAAAGAAAGCAAGATGATAGAAGTATATTTCACATAGAAAATTTAAATAAGTGACAGAATAGGCTTAACAATCGTGACATTTGCTCATAGGAATCGATGTTCAAATATTTTAAAACTAAAAATAATTTTTCGATATCTACAAACTTAAAAAGTCACCTTTTTTACTATACAATTTTTATTTCAAAACAATTTGATTTTATTGAAGCAATTTTTGAAGCTGATTTGATATAAAGTTTGTAATAATCAAGATAAAAAAATTAATATCTTTTGGAAGCTAATTCTTGAAAAGAAATTTCATTTCTACATTTATTTCATAATAGAAACACCTTTTAATTTGTGCGAGTCACATTTTGTAATAAGCTGATTCAATTCAATTTAATTTTTTGCCTAATCATATAGCAAAGTGAAGTTAAGCAATCATTTCACACTAATAGTTTAACATCTTAAAGTGTCATTTGGAAAAACAAGATATTAGTAAAAGGCGGCTAGTATTTTTAAATTTTTTTGCCTTAATTATAAAAGTTAACTTCATTTCCTTACACGCTTGTTTTTATTCATATAAAGAAAAAAAATTAAGTCAAAAAAAGGTTTGATGATAAAAACATCAAAACTAAATTTCAGATGAATGGAAGGAAATGCATAAATTATATTATTCTAAAATTCTTAAAACTAAAAAAAAAACTGCTTCATTCAAAAAATGTTACTCAAATTTAATTATAAAGAACATTTCAAGATTAATTAGGTTTCTCGGAACATCGTTTCAAAAGCCATCATTTTCAAAAAACTTAATGATATGTTAACTTATAAAAATTCTTTATAAGTCTCCTAACTTCATAAAGTGTTCTTTTTATTCTACTTTTAATTACGTCCTGGGCTAAATTTTTTTATTCCGAAAACAGAACTTCGTCTCATATTAGCTTTTAGAATTTTGAGCGCTGAAATGAAAACTTTTAATAGATTTTATCGAAAAAGTTTTTTCTTCTTCATATAATTAAAAACTAGAAAGTAAATTGCAAGGCGTCTTGAAGGTAAATCTTGCAGGCTGTCTTTTATGATTTTAAAGTCTTGATCAAAAATAATAGTTTCTTTTTTATACATTTATTTCAATTTTAATATTTAAAATTAGAAATCCTAGAATTTTGCATTCTCATTTCTTTAAAATTAAATATAAAAGCTTCATTTCAAATCTAAGAATTAATATCACCGGGTTGAATTAAGACTAAGTGATTCAAAAATTAATATTTTTTATAAATTTTTTAATTGGTATTTAGAAAGAGATATGCTATAATTGCCGATTATTATTTTATAAGCTTATATAATTAAAATGAAAAAAATACCTTAAAATTTAAGTCTTTGTTGCCGAAAATATCTATATATTATTTGCTTAATTTTTTATAATTTACAAGAATGTAAACGGAAGATATTTTTAAAAATTTAAGATTTGAGATGCATTTTCATGATTAATGTATGCAAAAATAGTTTTAGTTTTGATCCTGAAGAGTTGGGTATCTAGTTGAGTTTATTGTTTATAACACTGTAATATTTAAATGTTATTTGGGATTTAATAGAGCAGATTGTTCCTTTAACTTTTAATTAACTTGTTAATTAGGATAACTTTCGTTCACTAACTAACTTGTTAATTAGGATAAAATTCGGCCACAAATTAGCTTGTTAATTATCACATAATTTTCCAGTTGAAATTTGAAATGACATTTTCCCCTCCAGCACCTGAAGACGGAGAGGACTTCCTAGATTGTTAATTCGTGTTTGACTCATTTTAATTCTCTGCGACGAAAAACGAATAATTTGAAAATGCCTGAATGGGGGGGAGGGTGACCATTTTTTGAAAAGAATTTAAAAGCTTGGTGGAGAAGAAGAGGTTGGGCGTATTCTTTTTATTGTGACCAAGAATATTAATACTTCCTACCAATCGAAGAACTTTTCTGTTGTTAAGAATATCTTTAAGGATTTTTGCGATTTTTAATGTTGATACCACTGTTGTTTGATGGTAAAATCCCGACTCCGGAAAATATTTAAGGGTACTTCGCTTCTTCGAGAGTTTCTGCAAATTATGATTTTTTCGGTTAATTCTTGAATGCAGGAACTTGCTCAATACCATTTATTTCCTTTATGAAGCCCAGTTTAAAAATTATTTCATCAAATATAAGGTGAATATATTTTAAATATTAAGGAATCTACGCTTTCATATTGATGCTAAAATTTTGCAGCTTTATTTTAAAACGTTATAGAAAACATATTTATGATCATATTAGACCACTTGTTTTATTTTATATAAAATTTAATAGTAAAGGTAATTAAGAAGGGATATTTCTTTATCTTAGAAAGGATACTTCTTCTAAAAATAGATTTGGTTTGTTAATTTATACAAAAGTAACTGAATAAAAACATCTAAAAACATTTGTATTTTAACTTCCACTTCTGTTATGAAAGAAACAGATTGTTTATGAATGCTACCAAAAGTATTTTACAAGAAATTATTTTAGAGATTTTTCAGAGAAAAAAAAATGTTCGAAGAAATTTTCAAGGACGAGACTTTTTTTCAAGTTGAAGGCATCTTGCTTTTCCTTCAGGGCATCAGATGTTTTTGCTATATCTGAAGATAAAATGATTTATTTTGCTTTTTTTTACACTTTTCTAGTTACGACATCCGAATAGAATTTTGTCCAGAAAATTCTCCGGATTTACAAATATAATAAAAAAAACTATTCAGCAAACAAAAGTTTATTCTTTAGATTCAACAACAAAACTCGGATTCAAAAACCTACAGGATGCTTCAAATATAATCTTAGATATCATATTTTCTTGAGACTTATTGAAGAAGTAACAGGAAAGAGAGTATTACATCCGGCTTAAATCACAGTGGTTCCCCCCCCCCCCGAAAAAAATAAAACTGTGTCTATCTGAAACTATATTATGTATACGAAACTTTCTGGATCATTTTATCACATTAAAATTCGATTTTCGAAGGAAATATCGAAAATATTTTTATTCCGTTATATTTATCAGTCTGAATATCTCTCTTTATAAAGCCATTTGAAAGCTGTTTTGCTATCCTGTTTTCATGAGTTGCATTCATTTTCAAATTTACATTTCAACGATATAATTTATATTTTAAATTCAATTTCCCCCTATTCTAAGTTTGTGTTTAAATATCCTTATGGAATATCTCACAAATTCAAAAACAGTGCTTATTTTTTTGTATTTTTTAAATAATAATTTTTTTATATTCTGAAGTTCTTAAACAACTGAATAAGACACTTTTCATTTGAAAGAATTTTACTTCCACTTTTAAACCTTAGTTATATGAAAAACTGAAACATTTGTGAAAGTTATCATTTAAATTTCAATATTTAAAGACTGAATTGTAATACAGATTATTATTTATAATTAAGAAACTAGTTACTATAATTTAAAATTTATTGAATATTTTGAACAAATAATTTTAAAAATGTTTGAACAAGAATGGCTTTTCTTTATATTACTTTTTAGTCTCCGAAAACATAATTTTTATAAATTTTAAAAACGCTTATGGTTTTTAACTAATATAT
The DNA here is from genome assembly GCA_026289955.1 of Argiope argentata. Lineage (NCBI taxonomy): Eukaryota > Metazoa > Arthropoda > Arachnida > Araneae > Araneidae > Argiope > Argiope argentata. Next base: position 1,357,896 of record JAOUZG010017227.1, on the reverse strand, counting down.
TTATGCATAATAGATATTTGTTTTAATTTATTTTATGCAAACATTCAAAAATATTAATATTTTTTAAAGATTTTTTTAAAAATTTGTTTTACACGTCATCAAATATCTTATACACCAGTTAGGAAAATAATTTATTGCTGGAGTTTTTTTAGTAACTGAAGTAATGCTGTTTTTAATAAACAGTTCAGTACATTTTCAGGAAATATATTTAAAATTTTTCGTTTGAAAATTTTAATTTTTTGAATAGATACATTGTGATGCTAGTGATAAATAGTATACATGGAAGAAGGCATTAAAGTTTTAATAGCTATGTCTTTATGAGCAGCGTGTCTATTAAATTCTAAGATTTCTTGCTACAATACACATAAAATTAATAATAAATTGGAGAATGAAGCTTAGAAAAGAGCAATTTTTATTTTTATATGCCCATTCTAAGATTTTATTATTAAAATATCTTCTCGAATATAAACTATGAAATAAATAAAAATATTATTGAATGTAAATGACATTTTATTAGTATTTCTTTTACAATAAGCCAATAATTACATTATGAATTACATTTAACATTTTAAACAATGCTTCTTTAATCAAAAACATTAAAATATTTTTGAGATTGAAATTGATTTAGAAAGAGAAATTTATCTTGCTTATTAAATCAAATTAATTTGATTAATAGTTAATTAATAAATAAAAGTATTTAACTGTGGTTTGAAGTAATTAATGTTTTGGTTTCATCGGAAATTTTGCAATAATTTTTTACGATCTTCTTTTTTCCTGTAGGTACCAGCTCATTACTATCTTAATAATAATAATAGTAATAATTAATTTGATTGCTAACAATTGATTTAAAAAAGTTAATTTCTTCTCCTTTTTTTGCTTTTGGAGTCACTAAGGAAGGAGCATTTATAATTAAAGGTGGAAAATATCGTAGTATAAATAGTTAAAAGTTTTTAAATTTAATGGTAGATGATCCCTGGTTCTTAGGACGAGTTAATTCATTTAGTAATTTAATTAGAGGGATTGACATTACTAAATGTAAAAAATTATGTTTTTGTATAGATAAGAAACCTTTTTGGTATTAAAAATAAACTTCTACCAATTTTATCATTGAATAAAAAATATCCTGTTCTTATTTTCAAATTTAGTCAAAAATTTTGAGTCAATTTTCAATTATTTCGCTTTTTTCTTAAGAGGGCGTTTTTAAAACTCGTACAGAAAAAAAATATCGCAAAGTGTTTCACTGTATGTTAGTCATATAACAAGAACTTGTTTCGAAATCAGTTTGACCTAAGATATTTTATGTATGTGGGAGTAATTCATGTTAAAACGAAGCGGTAGATCAAGGGCTATCTTTTTGGAGGAAGACAATGAGTTTAAAAGGTGCCAACTTATGTGTTGTCCTCGTTTCCTGATAATGGTTGTAAAATTTCTTTCTCACGTTTTAAACTGGAGAATTTACATAGCTTAAGTAAAATCTATTTTAAAGGGGCTATATGTAATTTGAATTGTGAGAAAAATATTCTTAAAAAGATTCCATTAATTGAATTCTAGAACCCTATGTAAAATTATATCTGATTACCAAATTCTCTTTTATGTATATCTACTCAATATTTGTATGCATATTTAGTAAAACTCACTGTTAATTAATGTTGAAATCTGTATCTCCTTTAGTGAGGCACATTTTTTTGGGAGGAAAAAATGTTTAATATATGAAAAAAGTGTTATTTAGGTTAAAATTCAGTAGAATAGTTATTTAAAATGCCTACTTTCATTTTAAATAAAATCAATACAACTATAGAAAGAAACGATTTGTACTATTTTAAGTTTTAAATAAATATAAAGTAAAAATGTACTTTTGTAAAATCTATCTACTTGTACAAAGGACTAAAACCCATAAATCTACTTAAAATAATAATAAAAAACGTGGAAAAAATAATTTTAAAATTATTTTCATACTTTAAAACAATGAGTAAAATTATGTAATAAGTTTTCTTTTGTGAATAGTGTTATTATTTTGATCGGTATGTTATTATTAGATTTATGTATATTGCTAGATCCCTTTTTTTTATCATCGTAGGTTTTATTTCTTAATATTTTATTATCTCTTTTGTAAAAAAATAATTCGTATAATGATCAGTGAATGTTTAAATGTTAATTACGATGCAAGAGAAGCCAGAAAATCAAGAATGAATTTGAAGTATATTATCTGCAATGGGAATACCACGACTAATTTGAATTGGATGATGAACTTTAAACTATAATTAATTATGTTTGTGCTCTGATAAAAAAAATATGTACTTTGGGAATTTTCATAAAATATTGTATAAAAAGTTGCATAATGATGAATTAAAACCGTGGAGGGGGATAATGCGAATAATGAATAAAGAATGTGTTGAGTTACAGCGTAAAACGCAGAAAATTCTAATGACCACGATGGACAGAAAATTCGAATTACAACTTTAAGAAGCATGTCTCCAGATCAATTTAGTGGTGAATAGCCGAAATATATGAAAGCCAATATTTTCCCTAGAAGATTAATATGTTTTTCGATTATTTTTTTCCGAAATGCTGAGGGAAAAAATCAAATAATTTAAATCTACAATGTAATATTGAAAATAGTTTCGATTTTTAAGTTATAACAATATATAAGAAATGTGAAAGCATATTGCCGATTTATACACGTTTGAATGGTTCACTTAATAACTCATTGGAGTGAAAATATAATTAAAATAATGGATTAATATATAACAGAACATTTTTTATCTCCAAATAATTGGAAAGCTTTATAATTTAAAAAGCATATTAAAAAAAGTCTATTATTTATTCGTAGGATATTAGCTTAGAAGTGGTGCTCTAGACCCTAAAAAACTTCACTATTTATGCAGTACAATTGCTGCACAGTTCAAGATATTCAGTTCATCTTATATATTTATTGATAAAAAGAAAACTTTTAGATTTTTCTTTTTAATGATATATATTTAAAGAAATATGTAAAAGTCAATGTGATGTTTAAAAATTATTTAATGCACCAAAATTTAAAATTTCTTTTGTAATTTTTGATACCCTTTTTTCCCCTTCATTTTTATTGATTATATATATATATATATTAAAACATCAAAATTATTTTTTGAATAATTTTAAGATAGTTCTTTTTATTAATTTACAATTGGAAATTTTAGTAAAGGTTAAAAAAGTGTTTATTTTTATTCAAAAGAATTTAAAATGTCAAAATTATTATTACAAAACAAGAGAATTTACATTCTTATTGCCCGAAACATCTTTGTCCACGGTAATTTTGAAAATCATTTATTCTGAGTTAATACCATTCTACTACTATAATGATTAACATACTTATTAAGGTGCATCCTGGATATAGAGGACATAAAATGGCCATACGATGGAACTGAATAGAGTTGAGATTTAAAGAAAAGATAATTTTAGTCTTCATCGAATTTCGTTAGTTCCACACAGTTTAATTTCAGCCGCCAACTCGGATGCCAATTCTTCCAAATTTACAATCCTCCTTGGTACAATTAAGTACAAAGTGGGTTAGTTATCGATCAATTATAGTCAATTTGAGGCTCGGAATTCTTTTGGGGAACTAAATGTCTTTGGCAAAATTCCGATGATGTAATCAGAGAGGAAGGAAGCCGATTCCAAATTAGATTACGCCGTCAAAGGGAAGATAGACATAAGATTCTACATTTCCACTAATTTCCTTTCAGAAAAGCCGAGTCTTCGATCTTGAAAGGAAATATTTTTGACTTAAAAGATGAAATATGCGAAAAGTTTGTGATTAAAAAAGATAAAAAAAATTACTACCAGTCGTCTGCAGTTAGAAACTAGTTGATTTTAATTTTGACAGCGAGATGTACTATTTTCAGTTTTAGATGGATTGAAAATTTTTTGTAAATGGTAATAAGATAATTTCAGATGTGGAATTCAGAACTGTTGAAAATTTATTTACCATAACCACATTTGAAGATTAAAATTGCCGATATTCTGGCCCAGAGGTAGCGCGTCTTCCTCGTGTTCTGTGAGTCCCGATCCGGTCATGGTTGTTCTTCTGTGTGCTATCTGTGAGATGTGTGACTGCGCCCCCCTGTAATAAGGGGCTGTGCAAGCAAATGTGGGGAGTATGTAGCTAAGTCGTACTCTTGGCCCTAGTTGGCGCTGCTTCAAAAAACGAGAAACGCTCCTTTCGGCTTAAACCAGCTGCTGTATCAGCGGAGGACTTGTCAATAAGCAAGTGCCATAAGTAACAAGAACAACAGCAGATTAAAATTAAATTATGATACTGTTCGAAGATTTGCGTCGTTACTGTAGTTAAAACTGTAAGTTATATGATTCTTTTCTGATTACTTTCTATTTTCCTTTTGCAATTTATAAATCACATATTCTGACTTTTCTCACTTTATTTACAAGCGATAAAAAAATTAATTGTAATAAAAATATAACTATACATGACACATTGCAGATAATATTTTATAATGTCTAGAGTACTCCGGTATATTTTTCAACGTTTTGTTCAATTTTTCTCTAGCAGCTTGGATCTGGTATTACTTCGTTAAATACCTATACTGGTGCTTCGAATGCAGAAATTTAATAATTTAAGTATCTCGGAGGTATTTTGGTAGAAATATGTGACAAAAATATTTCTCACCTAGGTTTGGAACTTACTCTATCCAGATTTTTTTAGCAAAGAAGTGATAAAACTTTTCTACATTCAATACTTAGACCCAGGGATTATGAAAAAATAAATAATTTCCCTCAAAATATTAATAAAATTGCTTCAGATTCCGATATTTCACTTGTTTCATATCTCTAGAAACAGTTGCACATAAGACTGATGGCAACATGGAATTCTACAGACAGGGCAACCTAGCAGCTATGCTGTGTAAGATGTAATAACTCTCTTGATATCATTAAATTTTCAATATTCGTATATTATCTTCCATTTCTAATGCTATATGAAAGTTAGTTTCTTATGGAGTACACAATATCGAATGCCAGTCTGATGAAGAGAAATACACCAGATGTTCAATGGTATTCAAAATTTTTGATCCATTATTCAACCTTATAGAACATGAAAAAAAGTTGACATATATATAAGACAAATTCAAAAACTCCCTTTAAATTTATTTTAATTTTTTATGTTATGATTTTCTTAATAATTTTTTATTTTATATTTCTATTTCTAGAAAATTAGTAAAATATACATTCTATATTAAATATATTTGGTTCACCGTATATTGGATTTATATTATTTTTATTATGTAATACGAAGTATGGCAAATAGTATGAATATAAACAACACACATTATTCTAAGGAAATCGTAAATTACCGGTGGAAAATGGACCCTTTAATAACTTGGTTTATCAATTGATTCTAATTTTGGGGTCAGCAGTTCAGGAACTCAATAGATAATGCCAGCTGTAGTCGAGAGAATTGTCCACTAAATGACTATGTTAATGGACTCCAGCTGTTTGACAACAAGATCGAAGCGTTAATTAAACCCTGACGTTGACGGAATGAAAATAGACGTCTTGATCCCTAGTAATGGGGCATGTGAGAGCATTACAAAGTATGATTTTCCAATCTGTGCAAGTATACGGTCAAGTATGAGGTTTCATTATATGCAAGTGTTTTAAATGGGTAAAAAAAGGTGCAAAAGTAAAGGAATGTATTAGATTATTTAGTATTCAATATCTATCCTAGAAAATATTGTATCAACTTATAGTAAATTCATGATTTTGGCATAAGTCCTCTTGTTTCCTTTCCATATATGAGCATAAATATATATATATATATAGATCATGCTATTCTTTTATTTTATTTATTTGTATTTAGTAATTTCCTTATTTAATATTAGATCACAATCAAAAGGAAGCCAAACACTGAAAATATAACATGAAAAAGTTATCTTTGAATCCGTTTAATTCTGAAGCTTGTTGTTAAACTTCACACCTTTCTATATGTTTATTATATGCTCGACTACAATCAAAAATTAAGCAACACTAAAAGGTTGTTGCCTTTCAATCAATAATTTCTGTTGCTAAACTGCCTAAATTTCCTAATTCTTACTATATAATCAAATATAGATAAACATTGAATCCATATTCAACATTCAATATTAAAAGGTTGTTACCTTTCACTCAATAGAATGTTTTAGAAGTTAATCTTGATACATTTACATGTGTTTAATTTATACTAATACTCAATATATGAAGTTTGATAGGTTGTTATTTCAGCCGTTTTCTGTCTCAGTGGCTAAACTGATGATAAGTGTGCGAATGATCATCTATGAAAATGGCTGACGTTATACATGTACATTGTGCACTAATAAAAAGTCTATATGAGGCAACCAAATTATGCTTGGTGATTGTTGCTGTTTAAAAAATTATTCATACAATCAAAATAAGCTGTGGCGCTAGCTTTATAAGCCAGATAACATCTACGATACTGAAGTGACTTTTGGTGTAGTAGCTATGTTACTCGGCTACCGTCCCTATCATCGCAGGTTCTTACCACGACCTTCACTCACGTCATTGGTGACCTTGACACGTGTGACTTTCTGATCTGTCGTGGCGCCATTTACCAGCCTGCAAAGCAGTCACTCACTCGACTCAGCAACCAAATACGAAGCCGTCTCTCACCCAACGCACCAAAACCGCCTCCTACTCGACGCACCAATGAACTCATAAGCTTGGCGCTTTCAAAATACCGTGGCGTTAGCCTTACCATACTGAAGTCGACTTCTGGTGTAGTGGCTATGTTACTAGGCCACCAGCCCTAGCGTCAAAAGTTCGTACCACGACCTTCATTCGCGACAAAGCCAAAAAGTAAGGTTTATTCCTCAGAATTCTTATAAATCCACTGCTGTTCACGTGAATCATAATTAAATGATTTGCCATTTTGATTGTATTAAAGAGAAACGGGATTAAAAGGTAACACTTGTAATAAATATTGGGAAATTAAATTTCAATAATGGAAACTGTAGTTCTTATTAACATAATCATTTTTTTTTTTCATTTTGAGTAAAATCGAAAAAAGAAGTTCTTTAAAATACAAAGATTTATATCTCGATCTATTTTGGGAACTGAGTTTCTTTTAACCGTTTGAGTGCGCAAGATTACTTACCTTTACTACAAATGAAGCACAATAGCGCTTCACCGCACTCAAACAGTTAAAATATCCCTATAAAATATTTTTATAAATGGAAAGGTTGGAGATGAATAAATCAAGTATATTACTTCTTTATTGTGCAGTTGCATTATGTGCTAGTACATGATTTTGCTGTACTTTGTAAGGATAGGCACTTGATTAACATGCGATGACTGATTCAAGATTAAAGAAGTCAGACTGGAATCTAAAGAAGAAAAAGATAACAAATCATATATTTTGTTAGTAAAAATTATTTATACTTTTCTGTCACGATGAATAACTACGTACCATCCTGTTATGCGGCGTTTACAAATTTGTTTTAGTTCTAAAAAAAGGACCCTTGTTATATGCCTGATCTATTTTTAAAGTAAATATACTGTTATTTTTGTTAGATATTGTTGTTTTCACATATATTAATGATTTATGCAAATGATAATTGACTACGTTTGGGCTATATATTGTCTGTCACGATATCTTGTGAAAAAGACCCCGTCTTCTCCTTTATTGAAAATTTTTTGTACGTTACATCGAACTTACACATTTTTGTAGGATTTAGGGACTATGCTTTTAAGTCGATGATAGATGCTAAGCATTAAGGTTTCGTTGATCTAATAAGAAAAAAAAATGTTTAATTATTTCATCTGAATAGGAAATTTCCTAGTCAAAACTTTTATTATTTTCATTCAAATAATTAAATTAAAAAATATAATTAATTCAATCGATTATTAAATTATCTTTAAAACCATATAACATCAAAATGCATGAGCACTAAATTCATAATTATATTTAAGGGCATTATAAATAATTGCACAGAGAAATTCCATTCAGAAAGTACAATTTTGTCTCCTTTTTATTTAAATTTCAGTGCATCTTACATCTTTTAAATAAAGATAAATTAAGAAATTGTGATGAACAGAGAAAATGAGTATATTTGAAATATGGGTCATGAAAGATAAATTCCTGAAAAGTCAAAAAGTCCCCTGCTGTCACCTCCATTTAGCTAAACGAGAAGTTCTGGAGCAAAATTTATCGATTACAGTCCGTAATATTAAGCATCTTTTGGAAATTTAATTTGGATAATTAATTTAGAAGAAAATGCTTAGTTTGAAAGTAGAAATCAATTCTCTTGCAACAAAATAATAAATTACCGACTCAGCAATGCAATATTTAATCAGTCGACAACTGGGAAAAGAGAAATTCAACGCAAAATACGCCCATTGCGCAATATGTGTTTGGTAACAGTTAGTTAAGGATAAATGAATCATCGTATTTTTTTCTGTAATGGTTTGTAATAACTGCTATGAAACGAATATGAATTTTGGAATTATCTTCTTAATTCATAAATGTGTCATTTGAAAGTTAAATATCAATTTTTTTAGATAGTTAAAAAAAACTCTTATTCATTTTTTATAGATTTCCAGTTAATTTAATTGACAGATAAAAAGAATTCTTTGTTGCATGATCAAAATGTTTATCTTACTTTTCTCTCTCTTTGTAAACAAAAGAGTTTCTATGATGTTTTTGATTTCAGTTAACGTTAACAGACATTTTAAGAGTAACAGAAATAGAAAATTTAAATTAGAATTAAATTGATTTAATAAATAGATTTAACTTTAAGATTTATTTCCTACAATTATACATTTTAATATACATATTTATGTACAATTATAAATACCGTTCTTTGACTCTACATACCTGTGATTTTCAACGATGAATCGAATTAAGAAAACATATAATTCTCGTCTCACATATGATCACTTAAAATCCAGTGCAAGATAAGAAGTTAGTTATTATATACCGATATATTCAAGATGGGGGAAGTATGTAGCCGAAGTCTTCTATTTACTATAACTAAGAGAATTAACTTTAGATGAAAATGACTTATTGTGTATGATGTTACATACATCATTTTACATCATCATTTTGTGGCTATTATTATTATGTTTGCTTCTTCCCATTATTGTTACATTGGTAGTAATGCAAGTTAATACATATTCTTATTTATTATTATGTCATAATAAATATTGCAGATCTACGTCCTTGACAGGATACCATCAGCTTAAAGTAGCTAGAACCCAAGACTAAAACTAAATTCCATATAAGGCCCCAGGAATCCTTTCTGTAGTTTGACGTAATTTTTTTTACTCTTTTTATTTGTTGAAAAAGCATAATAATCGGAATTGTAAATATACTTGATTTCTTATTTGAACAAAAGCGTTTACTATTTAAGATAACATTTAAAAGAGCTGATGGATTGTTACAGTATGCTTTAGGCATTATAAGTCTGTACAGCAGGGTTATATTCAATTATGAAGATTTACGAGAAAAAAGCCATTCAGTAGATGAAAATTATGTTTAGATAATCAATTATATGTATCAAGGAAGACTGTTTTAATTATTCGGTAAGATACGGAATATGTTTGCACAATTTATAAAAAGTTGCTGCAACAGATTAATTAATGTTAATTTCTTTTCACATATGTTTAGATTGTCAATCATGATTTTTTGGCACACTTATTCAATTTAAAGAGTGTTTATTAAATTAATGCTGTCATTTCGCCTTCTTGCGAACAATGCTTTACATTTTTTTCTTTAATATTCTTTTGTAGTAGAAATAAAAAGGATAATCGCATGCACGCGAATAAAAAAACATGACATTCTTATAAAATGATAGATATAACACAAATTATTACTTTGAAAATAAAATAACACTAAAATTAAAAAAAATATATATATAATATTTTTTGTGAAGCTTCAAGAAAAATGCTTGAATTCGATTGTTGTTTCATTTCTATTTACTAGTTATTTCCACATGAAAATATTATTTTAGTGAATGTTAAAGTGGGATATTAAAAAATAAATAAATTACAATTTGAATTACAGAAATCGACACTCTATTTCTAGCTTACCATCGGGAATTTTCTGTTGGTAAGCACTGTAGAAATTCATAAATCATTAATAAATGCAAAATTATTCCTCGTGTTCTGAGAGTCCATGGTTCGAGTCCCGGTTCGGGCATGGTTGTTCTTCTGTGGGTTATCTGTGAGATGTGTGACTGTGACCCCTGTAAAAAGGAGCTGTCCAAGCAAATGTGGTGAGTGTATAGCTAAGTCGTACTCTTGGCCCCAGTTGGCGCTACTTCAAAAACAAGAGACGCTCCTTTCGGCTTAAATATGCTGCTCTGTCTACAGGGGGCTTGTCCATGGCAAATGTCATAAGTGACAACAACAACCAATACAAAATAAATTTTAAATGAGATGATAAATGGGCGATGGATGCATTGATTGTTCCTCAGGGAATGAATTTAATAAAAGCGGGCGTCAAAAGGAAGTTCAAATCCAAATAGTGAAATTTTAAACCATTGAAAGAAATGCACGAAACGAATTGAATCCTTCTGCCATATTTTTAATATATTTATAATTTTGAATGACTTTTTAGTATTTTTCATTAATATGTTAATCGGTATACATGAATTTTTTTAGTCTTCTCGTTACCTTACATCAAGCTTCTACAACTTTTTTTAGAAAGAAATTATTTTCTAACGCTTATTACCATAATAAAATATTGCCTTGTAATGAAACTGTTTTTACAACAGTTGATTGAATTTTTAATCAATAATTTTTTTTCCTTTGTAAAAAAATCTTTTTGTAAAAGAAAAAATTCCTTTTAGAAAAAGCATAGTTTTATTGAATTTTTCAAATTTTTAGGAGAAAGATTTCTGCTTCGAAAAAAAAAATAGTTTATACAAGAAAAAGTATGAAATTCCAGACGGAAGCTTAAGATAAGAGAGTCTTTGAGACACGTTAAGTATTTTTTAGAAAAGACATCACCATACGTTTGCAGAAAACTCATTAGTAAATTCTGTTTTATGAGATTCGAGAAACATCTGATTGATAATGAGAATGTAGAGTAGTCTTTTGTGAGGCATATTTTCGTGATTTAATGAGGGAAGTCTATACTCTACATGACGGGACATTTCCTTCATTCCTCAATTGCAGTAAAAATTTCATTCAAACTTTGTCATTACTTCGATAGTGTCAAAAGCGATGTCAAAGAAAAGACCTGATTTGGAAGACATTATTTTTATTTTTCAGTTTAAGAAGGAGTGCTGGTCTGATCTCTTCACCTGTTTCTTTTGTTTAGCTTTAAAAAAATTGAATAAAAATGTAGTCAGTTTCGATATATATATATATATATATATATATATATATATATATATATATAATATAGAGGATGACATTTGTTAATACTTTTTTTTCAAATATTATTCCACTAATTTTTTATTAATTAATTAAAAACTAATTTTCTCGCCTTTATAGTACTTCTTTATAGTAATTGCATTTGTCAGGTCTGGATAGCCTAGTTGGACGAGTGAACATGATAATTACAAAACGAAAAGCGGCAAATAGAAAAGAAATCTATGAAAAAATTTAACATTCATTCTGTAGATACTTGTCAAATGTTGAATCAAATTTAACATCTGTCGGTCGGTGCGTTCAGAATTATGTAAATGCGATCATCCCAAAACGCTATGACTTAAATATATGAACTTTGATTTTTGTGACTACAAGTGTGCAGTTTTGTGTCAAATTTTTGTTTAGTTTTTTGTGGACAGAAGTATTTCAAGAACGAATTTGATTTTGCGATTGTATTAACACCGGCCAAGATTAATTATCAGGTAACTCGCCAAAGAAGACAAGATAAATCCTGCTAAAATAATGCTCAAAATGTAATATTTCCCAACAATTATACACCAATACCCTGTAAAGCGTTCTCTTTAATAACAAGTTTGTTTGTAGAAATGTGAGTAAGTTTTGTGGAGATAATTTAAACTGGTTTAATTTTTTTAGTGAAAATATGCAGAGTTTTCAACTCGGGGATTTGTTTTTATTCATATCACCAGAATGCTATGAAAAGTAATGAAACATTAAGATATGATGCACCTCTAAATTATAAGAGAATTTTTATATTCTACTGTCAATTCAATTTCAGCATAATATAACAAATTTCCCTACATAAAAAAATTCTTTATATCAAATTATTGTTTTTAGTAATGGGATTATGCATAAGAAAACATATATATATATATATATATGTATTATAATTATTTAACTGATCATGGATTTCATTTATAAGGAGGAATGTAAATTATGAAAGAACAAAAGTATCTATTCTTATTCAGATAAAATTTTTTCAACAATTGAAAGTTGTTTATGAAGAAACAATAAAAATTTGATCTTGAGTTATATGCTATTCATAGTTATTTTTCCGTGATTTTTTGTTCCCTCGCTAATTTTAGTATAAAGGCCATCTACTTAGGTAGTAAGTATTTATTACCAGGTAGTATGCTTGAATCATGTGAGTGCAAATCTGTAGCTAATAAATTAATTAGTTTATTATTTTTGTTAGCTGAATGTAAGATATTTTCTATTTTGGAAAATTTTCTTACTTTTTAGAAATCTATAGATTGTGGTGAATTGTGGATTATAATTTTTGTAGGGAATTATCTTTGATAGGTTTAACTTAAAAGTTTGAGAAGCAATAATTTGTTGCCTTGCGTAGTACGCTGATTAAAAGTTTAAACAACAGGATTAAGTTAATTAAGATTTCCCGTTTTCAGAATTAATATTATTGCTAATATTTTTGCACATAAATTATGACTTAAGTTATGATTTATATGCATAGTTTCATTCAAAATTTCTATAAATTCTTTTACAACTTCTTAATCTATTTGTTTAAATAATCTTTTATTCCTGAAGTTTTGAAGCATTGGTTTTAAAATAAAAAAAAAAGGGAATAAACACGAAATTAGGAGTGTAGCCCTTGATATTAAGACAGATTTAATAAGATTTAATTCCTATTACAGCAGTGATTCACTGATCAATAAAATATATCACGACAATCCTTTAAATCTTATCAATTTTGGCAAAATATGCTAGATGAAGTGAAATTGAAATCTCTAGACTTATTATTCTATTCCTCAATCAGACATACGCAGTTCAAAACTTGTAGAACTAACTCTTTGAAGTTAGAAAGACAAAAAATATATATCCAATATTCATAATTTGTTTTCATCTTAGTTTCATGCTTATTTGATAGACACTATTTTTTTAAAACAAAACGTTGAATACGAAAAGTGATTGAATTTTCTGAAATAATTTCATCTATCTAAAGTTTGAACGATAAAAACGAATGTTGTGAAAATAATGTTCCCCAATTCATTATAAAATTACTAAATCTATCAGAATATTTCAACAATTATTTGTTTCTAAAATATCAAATATCCGATTAAGGAATAAAAATTCCTCATTTTATTTCATGATTTTCAAAACTTAATTTATTTATACTTCAAATTACTTTATTCAAAAATTCAAATTTTTAAAAATTTATAGAGAAATTTTAAATTCAAAATTTTAACGAGAAATTCATTTTTTCATCCTTTACATGTTCTACCAACGCACAGTACTTACTACGATTATGATGAAAAAAATGTTTTAAAAATACTTCTTAACTTTTTATTAAATAAATTTCTTTTCTTTCATTTTAAGAGACAGAATAAATTATTATATATAATATAATTCAATGGGTTAGAAGAATTCTTTATTTTCAGAAGAAATTTCTTTTCAAATGACTTTTATCTTAATATTTTACAATTCGTCATTTTCACTAGTATAAAACAAAATCATTAAAAAAACTAAAAATGTACAAAAATGACTGAAAAGGCTATTTTTGTAATCTTTAGATCATGATTTGTTAAAAAAGTAAATAATCTTTTTGAAAATATAATTTTTTTTATTATGAATCCACCAAAATTATCTATTCACAGGAATATATTTTTCCTACTGATTTAATTTTTTAAAATAAGATTTTAATAATAATTTTCTTTAATTAAATATCCTCTTTATAATTGAGGAAGATTACTTTTTGGAACTTATCCTATTATTTTAAATCCTGATTAGATGATGAGAATGGTATGTTAATCAATACAATGAATTTGATCTCTCGAATCTTGTGTACAAGAAAACTTTTGACACCTGATTATAGATTTAACATTCAGCTTTACAATTTGGCTAAATGCCTCTAGTTTTCAAATTTTGAATAAATAAAATATTAATTTTAAAATATTTGTTTCCTTTTCTGAAAAAGAAATAATTTTCATGAAGAAATATATGCATAAAAGATTCCTAGTTTGTAATTGATATAGATTTTATAGAAAACAAAACTATTAATTTTTTTTTGGAATTTTAGTAAATAATCTGATCTATAGTTACAAAAGATTACTTTCTTAGCATTCAAAAGTGTACGAAAAAATTTAATTTAAGCAATTCTACTAAATTGTACAATATTACAGATCTGGATTTAAATAACTGTTTGAAAAGGAATTATGCTTAACCACTTAACATACGAATGTATTAACTTTCTACTTAGAACTCATCCTATTTCGGTAATTTATTGTTAATTTGATTGTTTTAAATAATATATGGGACATTTGGAATACCAAATCGTTTCAAATTGATTTTTTCGTATTTAAATACTTAATTCTGTGGCTTAATTATAGACTTGAAAATAAAAATTTAGTATTTCGATGCGCGTGTCAGACAAGCCATTGTATGCGAAGGGGTTAATATCTAGAGAGTGGGAAAAGTTCGTAGTAAATTAACCGAACGACAGCAAGGAAATTTCATTAAGGGAATTTCATTACAGAAATGACAAGAATTTGGGAATTGAAGTAAATCACTAAAGAATGATCTGAGCCCACTAGGAATTCAAGCAAGTTTTCCATCAAATTAGCATCTGTATTTGAAAGATATAATTCCCCTGAAGTTTGAAATGTATGATCTAAAATTTAGGTTCATAGAGGAATATGCATTTTATTATGGAGGTACTTTAATATAATGATGTATTTAATCATTTCAAAATTAATTAGCAAATATGTAAAATTTTCACCAATTTCGTTTGTTGGTTAAATATTAGAATATAAAACCTAGAGAAATCCTAGAAACTGGCTGTTGTTGGTTAGGTGGTTTTGATGAAGAAATTACTGGCAAAAAATATTTTATATTAATTTTATAGCATTATTATTATGTATGCTTTTTTTAAAGCAGATAACTTTTTAAAAGGTTGGCCTGATTTTACCAGTATTATTTTATTATTATGTATGCTTCTTTGAAAGGAAAAACGTTTTAAAAAAGTTTATCAGCTTTTAAAATATTTTTTTATTATTACGTATGCCTTTTTGAAATGCAAACAACATTAAAAAAAGCTGTAAAGGAAGAGAACAATAAAAGAAAAAAAATGCCTCTATTGGGCAAATTATATATTTTGTTTTGAAAAAAAAATTACCAACAATAACTTTTTGTTTAAGAGCAAATCAGAAGTTTTTAAGTTCTTAATTCACTATTATTATTATTATTATTATCATTGACAGTAAAGCTTCATAAGAAGTTTTCTGCATTTCAACTGTTTTGTGACTTTCTGTAGGCTTTACTGCAGTTGTTTCAATTTGTTTAAATTGAGGAATTATTCACCATATTCTTTATTTAGCATTGAATTCTAGTCATTTAAAAACCGCAAGCTATTATTTATCTGTTTAAATATTTTTAGTATGCTGAAGAATAGTTAAATTTTAAATAAGAGTTTGGCGAGTAATGCTCAATGTTATTTTTAATTCCGTAGATGCTAAATTTACTGTTCCATAAGAAAGTACTTCATTTTTAATTATATTTGGAAAAAATCTAAATATTTAAATTTTTTCTACCAAAATTACTATTATCGCTGTGTTTTCTTTATGATTGGTTAAAATGGAAAAAAATATTCTTCTTTTGAAATCGTAGCTCCATATTTAGAAGAACATGTGTACAGAATTTGATTGTGCTTTAGAATATAGCATTTTGTATAAGATATACCTAAATGTTTATTGTTTAATTTGATAACTGTATTTAGGCATTAAAGCTAAAACAAACTTCTGTATATACGAAGGACCTGAGTTGATAATTTTTATTCTTTAAAAAAAATAACTTAAATTTATCTTGAAGTGGACTATTTAGATTAATATTTATGACAAATCTACATTTCATCATTAATAACTAATTTACGCCTAGAAGAAATATTTGCCTGAATTAGGTTAAAATTTTTGTATAATCATACTAAAAAAACAGAATTTAAAATTTTTTCAAAATAACGTAATCTGAAAATTAAATTCAGTTTTAATTACAAGAATCATCCAAAAACTGCTCTAGGACAACTCAAAATTATTTCGTTAAATTAATCTAATGTATCTAAAGAAATTGTGTTTTCGATTAGATCCAAGCAATAAAAATAATAAGGAGCAGCTATTCAAGAAAACGTTTTATGACCCAATTAAAGAAAGTATAAATTGTAGATTGCACTCTGCATATTAATTTAATAAAACGATAATATCACAGGCGATTTCATATTAAAATTTACATGACATTATGTATAAGTGTATAGAGAAAATAACATGAAAAATGCTGCTGATGTTGTTTATACATATATATTTTAATATTCATTTAGTTCTCAGATTCAGAGCAGCAAAATCCAGAGAGACATTTAAATCATGGTTTTGAATTTTAAAATTTTTATGAGATGAGAAGTTATAACATAAATCTCATTTTATTTACATGATTATATTTTAAAAAAATATCATCTTATATCGGCTATGCATAAAACAAAATAATTTCAAATGCCCCAGGGTAATGGAATTCTTCCAAGTTCTTCTAAGGAGTTATAGAAAAATGTAGTTTTCCATGTACTTTCAGATTTTTCTAGATTTTGTAGCTGTTTTACATCAAAATGCAGAAAAAGAAAGATGAAAATGCCATTCGAATATCAAATCCAGCCATCTACTGTTTTATTCATACCCAGACATGGAAAATATATTTTTACTATTCAGAATGTAGATCTAATATATCAGTTAGCCTATAGTTTTTGGGATAAAAAATTATTTTTCATGTATGAAATAAAACTGAAGTAAATTGTAATAAAATAATATTTGAAACTCACAGTATATTATTGATAGTTTTTGGTTCATTCAAAGGTTATTCTTACTCTTTTAAACGAATAACGTTTGAATACAGAAAATATATAAATACAATAAAGGAAATATGAAGAAGAAATACATTTTGTATATAATATAAATACATGCAATGTTATATTCAAGTGCCAATTCTTTAAGATATATCTCCCTAATGCTTTAATTTCTGGTAAATATTATCCATTCAGTTGAATGATATGGTATATACATGTTTTTAGACAGCTTTAACAAAATTTTAACATTCAATTTTAAACATGATTCATTGTATATAAAATTGTTAGAACCTCTTATTTATGTTCTTAATTTCTGAATGTAGACCAAAAATGTCAACTGAGTTATTATTTTCGAATAAAAAATATAAACAAATAGATTAAAATGAAATCTGCTATGCATATTTCAATCTATCATGTCCGAACAAAATTTCTTGAACGGTTAAGCACCACGTGTCCGTCCAAGTTAAATTATATTTTTATTCATTTTAATGGTTTCATTAAATGATTCACTTTAGCATTGCAAACTATCCCCAAAAAAACCTCATTTATCGTTTTAAAAAATATCACATTTCCTATTTATTTCATTTCATATAGTCACGAGCTTCAAAAATCACGTAACATTTTTCTAGGTTTTATTTGCTGTAGTCATTAATTTATTTTTTTGATCAGAGTTTTTTTAAATGGGATAGCAAGACGTTATTAAAAGCTGATTTTTTGAGATGCTCGTGCAGATAATAAAATTTTTATTTTTAGCATACGGATTTTTGTTGACTCCAAAAACCTCATTCCCGAATCAATATCATGTTCTGATATGATAAAAATTGTATTTATATTATATACAAATATAAAAGATTGTAATTAGTTATTGTATCTTCTACTGCTACAACTATTTACTTAGAATAATAAAAATAAAATGACATTATATCAATATGAACACCTGAATTGAATTTATACAATTTATTAAATAATTGGGAACAAAAATAACTTTTTTTCCAGCATAAATTGCTTCACTTATTTCTCCAATTTTTACTTAGTATGAAATCTTGTTAGCCCTAGGTACATCATGTATATTCTTATCTTTCCGCACTTCAATGGTATCGATTTCAAGAGAATACAATATGTCATTACAATACAATATGTCATTGTAATGGAGTAAATGATCGATAAAGTCCTCCAACTACAATAATTTCCATAATTGCTTTAACGTTTATTGTATATTAAAATTTATAACCTCTAAATGTATCATCAATTGTAATTTATTCGTCCTAGTATTCCATTTTTGTGAAATATCGTAAAATGAAAAAAAAAAAGCTTGAATCTCAACAATAGGACATATTATATCAATTTTATTTATCGATTTATTTCAATTTTGTGCTTCTTCTCTTTATTGCTATGCAGAAGTTTGGAAAGAAGTTGCACGTCAAATGTCATCCACGTCATCTGACCGAGGTTAAAAATTTTGGAGGCTGTCCCAAAGGTCTACGGTTACTTTAAAATGAGACAATTATCTTCAAACTAAAACTTCACTTCCTAATAGGTTACTATAGTTACCAACTAGAATGTTCTATTTTGGTTATGGAACGTTTCACAATTCTATAACAATAAAAAGTAATACGATTTTCTTATATAAATACGAGCGTATCTCATTAAATTTTGTTTATATTACTAACTTAGTGCTATTAATATGGTAAGCACCTAAGGCATCTAATATTTTCTTTCGATTTGATATGGTTAACAAACAATCGACATTTTATGTTCTCATATCTACTCTTGACATTTTATGTTCTAATATGTATTAAAAATTGACATCCTATGTTCTCATATCTACTCTTGACATTTTATGTTCTTATATGTGAAGTAAACAAAGAAAAATCACAGTTAAAAAACGATCTTAAGATTCTGATAAATTTCTACATCTAGAAAAACGCTAAAAATGGCTAATTTTTTAAGCATTTATGTGAATAAAGTAATTTAATGGATTCTTAGTCATGAATAATTCATTCATTCATAATAACTTGAAGAAGAATTTGCACGACACAAAATGTTTGAATAACCATTTACATGGGTTTGTGATTCGCCTTCTAGATACTTTGAAAAGTAATAGATACATAGTTAGCTTAAGGAAAAATTAATCAAAACAATGGATAAAGCAAAGAATTATCCTATCCAAGGAACCCATAGGAAGGATAATATTAGTTCAAGGAATTGTAGTTGATTACCACGGAGGAAGGAATTTTATTCTGAAATGCCCCAAGTGTAATAGGAAAGAGACTCTCCAAGTGATATTATTTGGAACTCCAGGGAATATTTAAGATATACGATGCAAGATTGTTAAAATTTCAAATTTAATTCTTATTTGAAACATATCGTTGCATTAAAATAAATTTCCTAGATAATTGAATCTTTTGAGGGATTTGACATAATGTTTCATTATGAAATATGCTATTTATTTAAAATGTTATTTTATAAATTCACTCATCGGATATTTTATGATGAAATAAAATTAATTAAGATTATTAATTAGCATTTTTCCTTTCTCTCATTATATTCTAAGTATTGAAGCTTTTATAATTTTTAAAAATCTTTTATAGATAGCGGAACTTATGTATTTGATGAAAAAATCAGACAAATTTTTTGTTTTAATTAATAAGTATTTAATTAAATTTTTAGGTTAGAAAAAGTTTTTATTTATATATAGAATTTACTTTTTGGATGTTGTTGCTTCTAAACGAATCCATAATTTAGTAAATTTGACTGATATGAAAGTAAGCTTTTAAAAGAGCAAGAAAAGTGGAAACTCTGTTGCATTTTTCTAATTGTATTTTCAAAAGGTTTTAAAAGAAAAGGCGTTCACTTTATAAAATAGTTGTATGGAAACTATATATTTTTTTTTGGCATCTCTAGGCCAAAAAGCTATATTCTACTACTTCCAAATTTGAAAAATATATATCTTGGAGAGTTCGATTGTTCTTTAAACCTTTAATTAATTAAAAAATAATTTAGATTTTGACATTTTTCGTTACATAGTCCAAAAATATTCCAGCAATATACTATTTTATAACATTTTAAAGTAAAAGAAATATTTTTTTCTAATTAAATTGCTTTTTATAGTATAGATAGCTTCACAAATTAAAAAAATATTTTATATTGCAAATATGATTCAGTGCTGACCTTCTAAACAGCTCCATTTTTTGTATTAAGATTTATAAAAACAATCCCTTGAATTTTTTTAAGTAACATTTTTTTTCTTTTAATTGAAGATTATTTATTACCACTCCAAATAAAAACTTAAACTTTATGATATCTGATTGAGAATCAAAGATATATAAAATACAATTAGAAGAATCACGTATTCTTCCATAATGGTATGAGTTATTTAATTAACAAAATTTGAAGTTCACAAATATTTTGCAGAGGAAACTATTGAGAGAACAAGTTACATAAAATATTTAATTGCGAATTCTATTGTAAAAGTTGATGCTTTACAATAGAATCCGCAAATGAAAATTTTAAAAAATGAAATTTTTTAAGGCATCCAAGAAATAATACAACGTATAGACTTTATCAAGAAACAAAAAACATCGTAGGAAGACTCTTGTGACTAAACAAAGGACCATGGGAAAAAATGACAGAAAGCAAATTTTTTACAAAATAGGAAAAGGAAAACTTCTCTTGTTAAACAAGGTTGTTCAAAATAACACGTAATTGCTTCCAAAAAATCACAGCATTATAAAAAAGTTATTTAAACCTTTTCTCTTTTTATTGAAGTTTTCTCTTTCAGGATGTATCTTTATTTGCATATGGCTCTTTGTTAAAAATATTTCTTTGAAATTTTTTTTTACAATGACAAAAGAATGAGTTGTTGCTCCGAAAATTTAAAAAGACTTTTTTTTTGTGGCATAATTTAAATCCATCATTTGAAAGGAAGATGAAAACTGATGGTGTGTTTATTTGAACAACTATTTGATGTAGTTGCTGAATTTTGTTTTTTATATGTTTAAAAACTAGTTGATAAAGTTTCGCAGAAAAATTGAACTTATTTTAAACTGAATTTGCAGCTTTCTAAAGATTTTGCAACATATTTGAAACATTTTTTTAAATGTTGAATAAAGACTAATAAACGAAGCATATTTTAAAAATTTTCATATTTTTTTTCAGGTATTAGCTGCATAAACTTTCAATAAATTTAATTTTAAAATAAAATAATAACTTAAATATCTTGACTTTAAAATTTTCTTGAAATATTTTTTTTTCTTTTCTTTCTTCTAAATTTACAAAATTCACTTAATTAATAATGAGATAAATCTCTTTTTTGGTTCATATTTCTATTATTTAAAAAATTATTGAGTGTATCGAGTTTAGATGAGTAGCCTGGAGATAAGGTCTTATCTTAAGAATCGGAGTTTTTAAGTTCTATACCCGATTTCTTTGAAGAACCGTAGTGTAATTTGGTGTACTGCATGTTAAATCCGCCTGGTCCTAATACCTTCAAGGTAGTGGGGTGCGGAAGTTTAGAGTGGGATGGGTAGATTCCAGCTCTAGTGTCCTCCTCGTCACCTGGCCCCAGTTCAAAATAAAAATATCAGTTACAAAACAGCTCTTGTGGTGCTTAATCAACGGGACGTTAATATATTCAAACTAAACCAGAGCTTAAGTTTATATTTCGAGTTTTCAGATAATGAAGCAATGTTTCTTAATTTTAATATAACTTTTAATGTTTCAACCTATGTAATAGGAAATTGAATATCTTCTCCTTTATCCACTGGTATTGCATGATATAAAATAATTCTTTATATTTTCGCAATTTAAACGAACTTGCCATACCCTGCAGAACAAGCGAAGAGTTTCATGTAACCGGTTATAGAAAACAAGTCATATAACCTGTTATCATGCAACCGGTTATAAAAATTAGACCCAGTTTAAATAGATATAGAAAGTGCTCATATATAAGCATTGAATGCCCTCATAATTTGAGGGTTATGTAAAAATTTAAAATTTGCTATTAGTTTATTTAATACGGCGAACCCACTGACTGCCAAAGGCGGCTGGTTTAAAATAAAATAAAACAATAAAATTACACAAGAAATCTCCCGCAGATGTGAAACAAAACTCTAAATTGTTAATACAATGTAATAAAAGTTGCGAAAATAAATTTAAAAAAAGAGACAGAGGTGAACAAAAATAAAAACTTAAAAAAAGGAAAGAAAAAGGGAAGATTATAATCTGATATGATAAACAATAGTGTTCATCTATGAAATTGGAGAATTCCGATGGACTATCACGCGCGTAACTGACAATTTCTGGATTTCATTCAGTAGACCTTTATAACCTACCAATTGAGATAAAAAAAACTCTCATCTTTTATAACGCTTCTGATGAGGCACAGTAGTGAAAATAGAAGTCTTTGTGTCTTTTGCCATCAATGATTGATAAGTTTAACGTTTCAAAACTTGCAGGGTTTAAGGTGGAAATTGTACAATGTATAAAGCATGAACCTTTATTTTTAAATGATTGGTTAAAAAATAATTTTTTTCTTCTCATTTTACAGAAATTTTAAATTATTTAAATGTTGAATATCCGAATCTTCTTTTTCTTCAATAACTCATCATCTTTGACATTCAGTTTTTATTATGTTTTCATTTTAGTCGATAAAGGTCTTCCTGAATTTTTCAAAAAATGTTCAATTATATATACAATTGAATTATAATGTTATTTATTTTTCAAATGTAAATGGTATGATTGGGTCGGGATAGCCTAGTTGGTAGGGTTTTGGCTTCGTAACCCTTCGGCTGCGAGCCACCAGCCACCGGACTGAGTTCTCCGTGTGTGGTGGCTGGCGTGCGTTAAATCTGTTCGTGGTCACAAAGTCCTCCATGTCGAGAGTAATACCAGTGTGGGGACTGGTTCAAAGGAGACCTTTCTCTGTTCCATATCTAAATTGCGATCTGTGGATGAATGAATGAAGACCACCCCGAAAAAGGGTTTTTGATGCCTTTAAGCTAGAAATGTGACTTTTGAAAACGGGTAATAAGAGTTCCATACCCTCAGAAACTACTGCACCCCTCCTTCCGATGTAAAGAAGATCACTCAAACAACAACTACCGGTTTGATTTAGAACTTTTTCACATCATAAAACATCTTAAAATGAAATGTTAGCAAAACAATAGCTTATTGAAAAAGTATATAGCTTTAAAACAAGACTAATTACAACAAACGGATAAATACCAAACTTGTATTATTTTTGATAAAGAAAGCAGTCGCTTCAACATAATACCAATGTTAAATGCCAGTAGGAATATTGTATTATTTACTTATATGAAAGTTTTATAATTTTATAATGTTAACTTTTTAATATTAGAATCATAATTAGGTCTAAGATTTAAATAATAATGAATGAAATCACTGAATCTTCATATAATCTCAATTGGGAATTTCATTAAAGTAGATGCAACGCAAGACATTAATTGCATGTATTTTGAATATTTAATGCAAAATGTGAATTGTTGTGACAAGGATAATTAATGTGTAACTTCAATGGAAATAAACCAGACTATTTAATCAAAATAAATAAAATTTCTTTATTAATATTTCTTGTTCGAGTAGCCTCTTAGCCGTTGCAGTTCTAGGGAACTGCCCCGTTG
>JAOUZG010017227.1:1302567-1322820 GCA_026289955.1 Argiope argentata | reverse complement strand
CACACACACACACACACACACACACACACACACACACACATTCCGTTTATTCTTTTTCAAAGGTTTAGAAATACAGGAATCTTAAAAGCTTTTATACCATTCATATATTTTCATAATAATACATTAATATTTTTAAAATAAAAATATAATGTAATTGCAAATACTTTTCTAATAAACACTAAATATACTCCAAAATAACCATATTAATATAGAAATTTTAAATAAAGAAAGTCTGCCATGATTTAAATTGAATTTTCTCTTGATAAAGCTGAATATTTTTGGAGGGGCTGGCAGTGAGAGTTTGCTTAGCATAGTTATTCCAATTTTATACTGAATGTTTAAAAGTTACTTTAATACCATGTCATGTAGGCAGTTAAAATGGTGATCTTTTGGTGAAGTTTCGGATGATTGGCCCAATTTTGTCATGCTTGGTAAGAATCCGGATATTAATTTTGCCGATAAGCGCATAGTTTTACAGAATTTAAATATTGTCAAAAAGTAGGGTGTGCTCTGAATTAATTAATGCGTATCTTATAAAATTAAAATGAAAGAATCAAAAGTAAAACCTTTTCCGATAAAGACAATAAATTAGTCGGTGGATATTATTCTTTATAAATTATTCATAAGAGAAACTTCACACATTCGCCAAATATCCCTCAGTTTTCCCCCTTTGCGAATCCGCTTCGCACTATCATGATTAATGGCTCTGGAGAATAATGCATTTTCTTGAATACTTATTAAAGAAATTTGTTTTCTGTCTTATATAGTTGAAATATGCGTGCCGTGGAGTGATTTATTGGTTGAGAATAGATCATTTTGGTGAAATAAAGGGAAATAGAAATTCATATTCTAAGAGAGATTATTCCTTTTCTCTTACTTATTAGTGTTATAGTTGTTTGATGCTTTTTTTAAAAGAAAAAAATTATATTTAAGATTCAACAACAAGAATATTAATCAAATCTATTTGCTTCTAAAGAAGCAATGAATAAAGTTTTGCATATGCTCAGAAATATTTCTTAAAGTGCAGGGTGTCCATAATTAAACGACCCTACTTTAAAGTTGTCTATAAGCGAAACTATTGTTCAGCAAGTTATGAAATTTTGTATACGACATAATGAAGGGACATGAATTTGTGTGAGCGAATAAAAAAAGAGTTCAAATATGCTCAAACTCAAAACATGTGAAACATGATGGCCATAAATTTCTGCTACCATTTGGAATCGTAAAGTAGCATGTTCCACAGTTGATCGTAGTATGTTCTGGGAAATAGTAACAACATGCTGTGAGATGCTGTATTTTAAATCAGGCAAAGTTTTTGGATTATCACGACTTACCAGATGTTTTAAATGCCTCCAAAGCCAAAAGTCACATGAATTTAGGTCTGAAGATCGGGGAGGCCACAGATAACAAATGTGACGGCTTGATGACACGTTCTTCTGTAAAATGATTACTTGCTATTATTTAATTTTTACTATATTTAATTTTTCCAGTAGAAAAATTAAAATTAGCTCAGTGCAAAGAAATTTGAAATTCTCATTTTAAATCTGTTGCATTTTTGGACATTTTAAAGGAGTAGTTTATATGATACAAATTGCTTGTAATTATATCAATAGAAAATGATGTGAATGATAAAATAAATATATGGAGCCTCTCTCTAGAACACACACTTCTATCTTTGCTCAGTCATCTCAAAAATCCTTCTAACTATGAAGAACTGTAAACCAAATAGCATGTGTATTAAATGATCTATAATGCTCCTCATTTATACGTGTAAAATGTAATTAATATCGATGCTTCACAAAATTTTCATCCGAATAACATTTCAGAAACTTATGCAAGCACTAATTTAGGGTGAAGCATCTATCAAAAGAACACGAATACTCAACCAAATAAATTTTTGTCTGTGAAGGCTACAAGAATCGAATCCATTTAACGAGACATATATGTAAAAATAAGGAAATGAAGAAAAAGAAAATCTTAAGAGAATTTTGGAAAAAGAGGAATCAAAAATGATCAATGCTCTAAACAAACTCTGTTCTGATTGTAGCTCTAGCACCTCTGAATTCAAGCAAAAGTCAGGATTGCTTTTTTTTGTATTCGAATTAACCAACCAATTGCGTTCACATTGGAATTTTATAAGTGATACGAACTATTGCATCAAACAATTGAATTTGCCGGCGTCCCCGCATAGAAGAAGCCTGTTTCCTTGCTATATGGACGTTACGGGTTTGAGTTCCGGTTAGGGCGTGGTTGTTCTTCTTTGTTCTGTGAGGTGTGTGAATGTGCCCCCTTGTAAAAAGGGGCAAGAAAGCGAATGTGATGTGTAGCTAACGTCATTCTGTTGTCACTAGTTGGAGTTACTTCAAGCAAGAGACGCTATTTTCACTTAATTCCGCCGATGAATCAGCGAGCTTGTCTATAAGTTGTGCTATTAGTAACACCAACAACATCAATTATAAGAAACAACACAATTGCAAAAACTTGCTATTTTTTATTGGCTCATATCCTGTATTATTTTGGTAGTTCTACAAATTTCATTTATTTTTTTTATCATATTCATCATAATAAAGAAGTATACTTGTAATAAAAAACAGTATAAGGCTTTTAAAGTAACAAAATCTATATCATTACAAAAAAAATCGAAGGTTATAAATATCTTCTCAGGCAAGAATGGAAACCAAACCTCATAAAATATTTAACAGAAGATTTTAGCGTCCATCAGTCGAAGCGAAGGCTGTTTGGCCGCAGAAGAAGGCTGTTTAATAATAGTAGAAGCGCACCATTTTGAAATTTATTAACAAAAACTGTTACAATTTTTAACTTAAATATGACACTTCTTGGGGTAATATTAATTAACAAGAGCAAAGAATATTGCTTTACAATTTTTTATCTCACTTTATAACTTATTAAAGTTATGTATGCGAATAGTTTCAGTTAAGAAAGTCCTTTAAAGGAATATGGATTGCTTTTAATGAATAAAAATTACTCTGCGTTTTAAACTTTTTGCATATTTCTAATCAACATAAAAGAAACTACTTATCTTCATTTTGAATCTCCCATTAAAACTAGTTTTTTATCTTTCTTTTAAAGAAACATTTAACCTTGTATGTACTTGTCAATTAAAGAGAACACTTTGAAAAAATCGAACTCCCTTCAATAAAAGGATAGTTTATCTTCATAAATGAAAGAATTTTGTTTCTCAGCTCTTTAAACTGTAAAAGATATAAAGGTATTCCTTTTTTTATAGATTAATACCATTTTTTGTAATAATAATTACGAGAAATTAAACGGAGATATATTTGTTGATAGAAGTAATATATTTCACTTACGTTAATTGCAATTTAAAACGATATTTTAATATTTACTAAAAGGTTTTACTAATGAAATTCAAGTTGATGAAAAATGGACGCTTCTTTTATATATATGTGTGGAATATTAAGAGCAAAGTGAATATTCAAGTTTTTTGGACAAATCGTATTGAATTCCTATTTTGAGGTGTGTGTATGTACACCAGAAAAACAATTAAAAATTATATACGGGATATACCTTTATAAAAGTATAATTAGGAATTCAAGACATCATCATAATAAAAGTAATAATTAATAAATTACAATTCATTTATTTGCATTGAGTTTAAATTTAAATGTATATAAGTTTATAAGCTCTTTTTTACTGTAAAACTACGAATTTAATCATTGGAATGGAAGTTATGTTATATATATATATATATATATATATATATATTGAGGTGTATAGGTAATGTACAGGATAATAATTAAATGACTTTACTGTTTGGAGGTGTTTGCTATTGAAACTAAAAATATTGGAAGCAAACTGATTATCAATTCATGCATAGTATAGAAAACATAGGAAGACAAATTCCCTATTCCCTTTTAAAAAGATTGTAAGTGGTATTCAAATAAAAAGGTGGGAAACGTCACTGTGAGATTAAATGAAGACTTTATTCAAAATATACATTAAGTCTTCAGCACAATGATCCCCTTAATCCAGAAAAATGCTAAAATTTTCCTGAATTTTTTATTATTTAAAATTCTAATTTTAAAATTGCACCGAGGTAATTGCATGATCTGTAGAACGCCAACACACTTTCTCGCTTTTTCATACACACAGATTGAACTTTATTACAAGTATAGATGGCCCACTCATCAAATTTTGATAAATATATAACATACCATTTTATAAAAAGCCACGCAATTTCTTTTTGTTGTCATTTTTTGTCATTGTGATGTATATTTTCTTAAAATTCTCAGCAAATTTTGATAAATATTCAACGTACTATTTAATCAGCAGCCAAGCAATCCCTTTTTGTCGCCATTTTTTCATTATGATATATATTTTCTTGAAATTCTTTCAATATTATTTTTATGTATTCTTTAATATTACGAGGTAAAATAATAACTTAAAAAAAGAAACTTTTCAATTTTTTCCATTGCTTTATTCAGAATTTAAAGTTATATTGTAACTCCTACTAACTGACGAAAAGGGTTTTAAAAATTTAAACATGAACTGAAATTCAATCAATAATCATCTGATCGTGATCATAAATAATAATAGGAATAAAAAGGCAAAAACCACATATTAAATGCAGCTATGAAATTGATTT
Organism: Argiope argentata; assembly: GCA_026289955.1. Classification (NCBI taxonomy): domain Eukaryota; kingdom Metazoa; phylum Arthropoda; class Arachnida; order Araneae; family Araneidae; genus Argiope; species Argiope argentata. Next base: position 1,318,196 of record JAOUZG010017227.1, on the reverse strand, counting down.
GAGTTTTACTTCCGCAGTAAACTATATTTTTGAAAAAAAAAGAGGTTAAACCACCCATTTTCTAAAAAGATAATTAATTGTTATTGTGACTTATGGCACTTTACTAGCCTGTCAGTCATTTAAGTTGATTGAACGTCTCAAAACTTTTAGTAGAGTCAACTAGAGCCAAGTGTACGAGAGCTATATCATACGTCAAATTCAGTTCTTTTTTACAGGGGTGGGGGAGTATTCCTAAATAGAACACACACACACAAAAAAAAAACGAGAAAATAACGCAATAGAATTAAAAGAACTGAGATTCGAATCCGAGGCTTACAGATCACAGGGAAGACTCACTACCTTTATGCCAGGACAGCAGTAAATAAATAATTAAACAATTATGAAGCAAAAAAACTTGCATAAATGAGATGATTTTTTAATATTCGGAGTACTTAAACATTTTTTTGGAATTAAATCGGAAGTTATCGTAAATAACCCCCCAAAATTTGGAAGAAATTTAATTAACAAAAATTTCAATTAAAGTTAAAGAAATCTTCTTGTGGTGCCCTGTTTTATTCACTTGGGTAGAAAATGTGATAACATTAGTTAAAATACATTAATTGTATGACTTCAAAACAATCACAATAACCAGCTTAGAATACACACACGGTAATCTTCATTATTACTAGAGAAAATATGTAGTTATGACAATTGAAGAATATGAAAATAATATGGTAATTAACAGTTACCAATAGGTATTGAAAATATTTTTGAGATTGTAACTTCTAGACAATTGTAGTTATAAAAAAAAGGAAATCTGCTATGCTAAATTTCATGTTATCATGTGAGAACATTATTTTTTAAGGCTTTGTTTATCTTAATTAATTTAAGTCATAAATCAATATAAACATGTTTGAAACAATATTGTGTCTACCAGAATACGCATGCAACGATGTATCGAGAATCGGGTACTTGGCGGGCATTCATGCTCAGTTGCAACTTTTTGTTGTTGATAAGTTGCCAAATGTGACAACCATGTTTGTCATTTTCTAATGAACCTAAATGCGGAAAAATTGATGTCTCAAAAGCAATAAATCGTCAATATTCTGCCCTTTCTATCTATGGCTGCAAAAACCTCAAATCAATGCCTCATCTTCTCAAATGATAAAAACATTTTAATAACAACAACAAAAAATATGCAATAAGGTTGCCATTGGCTTTTGAATAGTAAATTAAATTTCTATTTTAAATGAATTTTTTGGTGATAAATCGCCAAATATGATAACCTTCAGCATTATTTTCTAATAATCCTAAAAGCGAAAAATTTATGGCTCAAAATTGAGAAATCATCAATTTGTTGCCTACGCAAAATCTCAAACCAAAATAACATTATGCTTTCACATGACAAAAAAATAAAAACTTTACAAGCAAAAATTAATAGCTGTGACGATGCAATGGTTTATATAATTTGTTCTATTTCTTCTTCAAATAATAATGATTATTTTAAGGAAACTAAGAGAAAAATTCCCCCTACCTCCACAAACATACCGCGCTATTTATAGTCCTTTTGAATTGAAAGGCCCATATATGATTTATGCCAAAATTTTTGTCCTTCTAACAAGGTAATCTTGTTAACGTAACAGCATATGCAAAATTTTTAAGCTTACTGAAATTATTTAGTGATAAGCATTGTAAAAGATTTTATTCAAAAAAACCTATCTAATGATCCTGTAAGGAATCATTAGATAGACCCCCCCCCAAAAAAGAAGTTCTATTGAAAAAAAATTGTCAATAAATTAATGCTTGGAATTTAGAAACATTCCAGTAAATAAATGAAGTATTATAATAAATTTTAGATCAAGAATTATCTGTGCTTTTTTTCTATGCAATTTTAAATACGATTAATTAAAGAATAAAAATTTTAAGTGTGTGCTTTCCTTAATTTATACTTTCTATCTTACAGATAATCTGATAAAATAACTATCTGGCTATTCAACACATTTTTAGTTTTCTTTTAAATCTGCAATCGTTACTTTGTATCAACTAATTCAATGGAACCCTAGAATCTGTATCAAAAAAATTTCGAACTGTTAAGAATAGAGCAGCAAGATAAAGTTTCATTTTTGAAGAACAGATAATGAAAATCAAAAATAATCCATGACTTTTTTTTATAAACCCTACCTCAAATTCTTTAAACTGTTGAAAACGAAAGACAATACGGGTGAAAAGCAAATACTCTTACAGACTCAATGTCAATTTTCCTTTAACTGTATAGGATAACTTTCTATATAAACAAACTCTACAATGAAAAAAAAAAGATACTCACAAATAACTAAAGATTTTCTGATACTTTTGAAGTTCACAAAAAGTGGAAAAAATAAAATGTAATGCAGTGTTTTTTTTGAACTTTTGAGAAAAGTTAGCTACCATCATTAACTAAAAAAAAACTATATTAAAAATGTGTATGGGAAAGAGAAGTATAAAATGAAATATATTAAAAATGGAATTGCGTGTTCTGTTTTTATAAAATCTAGAAGTCTGATAAACGTATATAACTAGATAAACCGGAGTTTTACTATTATTTTGAAAAAAATATTTTGATATTTGGAAATCAGAAAATATCAAATTTGCCGCTAAAATGAATCCTTTGCAATAACAGTATGTGACATTTTTTCAGGTAGAAAATTTACGCCTAGAAAAAAATATGCTTAATTTTTTAAATTACACCCCTTGCTTATATGATATAATTTCAGAATAATATGCTTTTCTAAAAGGCTTATTAAAAAGGGTCAGTAAATTGAAAAGGATTTTTTTTAATTAATGTCAATATTTCTGAATATATTACTATTTCAAAGTCAGAGGATGTAACTAACTTAAGTACGTATTAAGATTACTGTGAGTTTTTTACACTTCATTATCAAATATAAAAGAGAAAATCAAGAAAGTATACAAATTTGGATTTAAAGAAAACAAATAGAATTTTATGGCGTAAATAAAGTGCGATATTTTGAGAAGAACTTAATTCGAAATGAAGCTTTTTTTTAAAAAATTCTACCAAAAAAAAGAAGAAAAGAATCCCAAATTTATTTTTTCAAATCTTAAACTCTAGTTATTTATCTTTGCTGCACAGAAATCACTAATTAAATTTTTTAAATGTCCTTTGCCTTCAGATTATAATTTTAATGTGACAATCCTTTTAACATTCTACTACGAAAAGGTGTTTCGTGACCACAGTTTACCAGCCACACTCGAACGATACCCCCCCCCCCCCCCCCCCCCTCCTCCCCGCTGAACTGAGCTGCAGAGAAAGTTTTGATAGGATTTCATAATTTGGTTCGAGCATGATTTGGTTCGAGCAAAATCCACTTTACCGAACTTTACAGAGTTCTACTAGGCGCACAATTCACGTTGATTTCAGTGTCAAACGGGTGGCAATCCTCTTAAAATCGTCTGCAGCCAAGTATTCCAACTAAGAGAGGGTATTTTGAGTGATTCCTATCTTATAGTGATGGTTGAAATAAGCGCTTGGTTATTGGAGATGCTTGAAGATATTGCATGAATTTAATAAGGATCTAGAGTTTGGGATTACCTGTTCAAAATTCTATATATTCTGATTTTATCTGTGTATTTAAGTAGAACTTATTAGAATTATATTACGGTAGAGTATGTTAAAATAAAATAAGAGAACTATGAATTCACAGAATTTCAAAATCGATTCAAAATTACAGAATGCATTAAATATAGGTGTGATGGATATTTCTTACAAAGGAAATTTATTTAATTAAGGTGATTTAACTTTTATCATAAATGTTGATGTGATGTATATATTTTTCTTGTAAATTAAAATTATTATATAATATAGCATCATATTCCTTTTTGATTCAGTACCTAATAGCTGGTTGTGATGATAATAAACTGTTTCATAAATGGTAGAAAAAGGGTGATTTGGACAAGATATCAAAAGAACAATTTTTTTCTTAATTTATGTATCCCGAAGTGTGAGTAACAGCAAAATATATTGTTTAATTGTTTAATATTCGTAGTAATTTGTTTTCATTTTATGATTTATATTATATAATTAGTTGATTAATGATTGGAGTTATATTAAACTATTAAACAGTAATTGAGAAAAAATATTTTCTATAATTTGCACTTAATTGAATGGTACTCTATGTGTTTTGCTAGATGCATTGGATTCATGGCAAGACCATGTCGGAACTGTGAGTGTTTTTGTATAAAAAAATTATACAAAAAATATTTGTGTATACAAGAAAAAAATAAAATTTTAGAATTTTTTTATTTGAAAATATAAAGTAAAGTCAAAACAAAAATGCTTATACTTTTGTTTTAAACTTTATGGTTATGAAAAACGTTCAAAGAGTAGAAGCATGAACTTAAATTAATACATCATGTGAAATTATGGGGAGTTCACACGATGTATTAATTTAATCTTCACTTGTTTGTTAACTATAGGGAAAATTCAAGTTATGAATTATTTTAAGCTACACTTGTTTGTTAACGATTGGAAATTCAAATCATTTTTAATGTAAAATCCTCCTTTTTTCATTCTAAAAAAGGATGATGTTACAAATAGATTCTTTTAATTCTTTATTTTATATATTTAATATGCGTCCCATCATTAATCATTAGAAGAGAGGAACTAATTTTACAAATTTCTTAAATAATTCAGTATTTAGAGTAAAAAGGCTTGAATGAATCTTTATTATAAATTTTTTTTAAAAGTCAAGTTTATAAATGCTATGCATTTAATTAAGGTTTAACTAATTTCTTAAGGCTTTTTTAAATATTAAGAATATATTAATTTTAACTAATTTGTCATTGTTCTTTAACAAAAAAAACCCCAATATGTTAAAATTGTGATCTATGTATTTTATTAAAGTTTATTTTACTCTATTATCAGAGCTGATAGAATAGCTAAATTTTAAATGCTAAGACGTTCCATCCCAATTGACAAATTGTAAGAAAATAAAAAAAACAGAGTTTTAAGTCCTTTATGAGTTAACGGACAATTCCACTTAATCCTATTATTCGGTATAAAATTAATTCTCGATTTTAACGCAGCATGAGAGATTATATTTAATTACATTTTCTCAAGCTTAATCCAGAAGCTGTAATTATTTGCCATTGGTGCCTCAAACAGTTAGAATCAATTCCGTTTTGAGAATATCGCTCAATTTTAATTCTTCTTTTTATGTCAAAAGGCAGTTAATTGTTTGGGAAGGTGTCAGGAAAATAAATTGAATTGTTTCTTTATTATATTCATTTCCGGTAAAATAACTATTTTTTGTTAGAGAGACTCAAATAACACGAAAGAACAAAAAGTTTTATTTGATATTCCTTCTACGATATTAATGAATTCGGAATAAATGTCAGCAGAATTAAGTATGATGAAAATTTGGTTGGTAATCTAATAAGCCTATTATCTTATATTAAAATATTCCATTCATAATTATTCCTAACACTTGCTGAAATGAAAGTTATTTCTGTTGCTTTTCACAAAAGATATTGACCCATAATCTCCCTGTGCTTTATAAAATATCATAAATACAAAAAAAAAAGAGAAAGAAATTGTTTTGGATATTTCCTTCATAAGTAGTTCACACAATCTTATTGGAATGAAAATGAATAATATGCCGGCTTTCTGGCACAGAGGTAGATCTTTTTCCTCGTGTACTGGGAGTCCCAGGTTCGAGTCCCGGTTTGGACATGGCTGTTTTTCTGTGTGCTACCGATGAGATATGTAACTGTGCCCCCCCGTGTAAAAGGGGGTTGTGCACGAAAACGTGGTGAATGTGTAGCTAAGTCGTACTCTTGGCCGTAGTTGGCGCTACTTCCAATACAAGTGATGCTCCTTTCGGCTGAAATCTGCTGCTGTATCTGCGGAGTGCTTGTCCATAGGCAAGTACCATAAGCAACAATAACAAAAGAAAAAAATGAATTCTTTAAAGGCTTACTAAACGTTTTACATTTATATTAAATAATATTTCATTGACTAATTCCCTGCATTACGATAAGGAAAGAAATCTATATAATGAAAAGAGACATCTCTCCTCCGCTAAGTATTTAATGTGGGGCGTTACATCTCTTACTCTTTGGGATATTTATATAAGCATGTATAATTTTCAAAAAATTAGGTAATATTTGAGATTTAATACGATGTTTATGTGCTAAATAAATCACATTATATATCAAATAGTGATAATTTTGTATTTTCTATAAAACTATCTTTCAAATGGAAACCTAATACTGTTGTGCATAGAAACTTCAAAACTTAATTTTCAAAATTTTATATAGCTTAATGATATTTTGGTTAGCAAAATTCTTGATGGACTCTTTAGTCACAAATTCACCAAGGAAAACCTTAGTAAAGAATATATGCAACAGTTGAGCCAATAAATAACTATAAAAATTGCAAATATATTTTTAAAATTTGAGATATTTTCTTATTTAATTCTTTCAAAAAATAATTTGTTTTAAATGATTAAGATTTTTGCAATTTTCGCATGAAAAAGTATTTTATACATAGTACTTACAGCAATTATTTTCGAAAGCATATAAGAATATTAAATTCAATATTGGAATAGAATTCATAATTTTGAACCGGGGTTAGATGACGGGACGACACCTGAGATGGTACTCTTTGCCCAAACTTCAGCGCTGCAGCTGCGGGAGAACGTTTAGCTCCTACGGATATAGCGAATTACTTCTAAGGAATGCCGGCTTTCTGGCATAGAGGTAGAGCGTCTTCCTCGTGTTCTAGGGGCCCCGGGTTCGAGTCCCTGTTCCGGCATCATTGTTCTTCTGAGTGCTCTCTGTGAGATGTGTGACTGAGCCCCCCTGTAAAACGGAGTTGTGCAAGCAATGTTATTAGTGTGTAGCTAAATCGTACTTTTAGCCCTAGTTGGCACTACTTGAAACAAGAGACGCTCCTTTCGGCTTAGTATCTGCTGCTGTTAATTCAGTGGAGCTTGTCCATGGCAAGTACCATAAGTAAGAACAACATTACAACTTCTAAGGAATAATGGTTTTCCTTTTTGGTGATTACTCTTGAGAAGAAGGTGCTTCGTTATCTGATTACTATATAAAATTCTATCACAAAATAATTTGCGTTGCATCAACATAGGATGTAAATTGTTATGAATGATGTTATTCTGTAGTTAGTAAAATGTAATAAATTATGTATTGGTAATTACAGTGCGCGTGTGCTTAGTTTAGAAGTACAAGTAAAATTATTCGAATTTTTTTATTAACCCTTTTTTTTTTGGTTGGGATTCAAAAGTTTAAAGACTAAAACGCCTTACCAAGTAACTGTCTTGGTAACGTGATAATTAATGATTTTACTAACGTCTAAGTGGGTAAAAATAGTAAAATCTGGCCTGTCTCAAACACTACTTAACTATGTGTGAGTGTGAAATTGGTTCTTAATTTTCTATTAACATTTAAGTAAAGATTTAACATTTAAAGTGGCACCAATATGCAGTAAATTAGGTCTGCAACGTGAGCAAATTTTTGCATGGATTTTAAAAGATTTCTATTTTATAAATTGGGAGTTAAAAGGATTGGGCCTGTTAATTAGTTTACAAGTCATGAATACGCTATAAAATAGAATATCGTTGAAGTTAATTTCTTGTTTAATGGGAAATTCTAGAGAGAATTTCCCATTAAAGCTGTTGCAAGCAGATGAAAGAGAGAGCTGTTGCAAGCAGATGAAATTTAAATCGATTGCTGGAGTCGTTTTAAATGATTGGTTATGAATTCTAAATATCTTTGGAAATAGGATATTCAGGAAGGATCTTTCTCATGGTGATGGCAAGTTAAGTTAACCCATTGACTACCAGATGAGTTTACAGCCACTTAATTTTACAGCAGTTCCTACTAGATATTTCGTAAATGGCAGTGAATGGGTTATTTGAAATTTTACTTAAATATTTAATTTGTGTATTTCAAGCTAGCCAAGAAAAATGTTGACTAATAAAATTACTGACATTCCAGCAGATCAATTAATATATTTCATCTTGATTATCCTACAATATAAATTAACAGCATTGTAGCATCAGTTATTTTGTGGTACTTTAAATTTTGTTTGATATAAGCTTAAAATTTAATGCTTGCACAAAGGAATGTATAAGGTATATTTTATTAAATCAACGTTTCTCTTTAGAGACCATATATTTTTTAAAAAAACTTTTCATAATCATTTTTATCAAAAGATAAAATAATTTCATATATTTTCTCAATTTAATTAATGGAACTTTATGAATGAAAGGATATGTTGAAATTCCTTATTTGGGGTAAAAAATGTGTGTACAATTATTTTGGAAGTCTTTAAGAATGTTGGCAACATTAGAAACTGATGGTTGGTGGTATAAACTCCCGAGACCACCAAATTTCTTTTTCTACTATAAGATAAAACTAGTAACCTGATTTCCTGTGTAAAATATCTACTTACTTGTACTTACTTACTTATAATGTAAAAATTTGAAAATAGATTATACATCTCAAACCAAGAGTCGTCTTCAAAATCTGATTTTTATTGAAAATTACTGTTTTTGTCTAAAATTACTGTTTTTGCAGTGTTATTTCTACACGGGATTTAACTATAACTAAACTAAAGTATTAATAACATACCCTTTTCTCAGAAAATTCAAAACCCTAAAATGGTAACAATATAAGTGCTTAAGAATTTTTTTGTCATAATTGCGGAAAAAATAAATTTAATACATATTGCTGGTAAAGTGAATGTAATAAACTGAAAAAAGATTTTATTTGAAGCATATTTATAAAAATATTTTTAAATTTAAATTACAAACAGAAAGAATTTTAATTGAACAAAAAATCGTTTTGCCAGCTATGAGTTGTCAATAGAAGCATAGAAAAAGATATGAGGAAACATTTAAAAATTACTTCCAATCTGATTAAATATATTTTTAAAAGCTTTTTATTTTATCTAAAGTTGATCAATTAAATTAAATTAAAATTCCTTTTCACAAAATTGTGTTAAGGGAAAATCATTCGGTAGATGTACGATCAATGAAGATGTATGACCAGCTGAATAATTGAGAACGATGCTTTATTTCAGTAGAAAGAATAAAGATCAGGTTGAAATATACAACTGAGGCATTCATCAAATACATTGCTTTTAGAAGTTTCTAACACAAACGAATATTCGTAAATTATAGCAATAGCGTGCAACGTGTAGCTAAAGAGCTCACGCCTTTATTACTATTCCAAAGTGAGAATTCATCCTTTGTGTGAGCACTTCAATTTTTATAGCCTCTTAAGAATTTACGAAATCGCCTAAGAGAATCTCCAAATTTTGGCGTTTTGTAGAGATTTCGTAATAATTGTTTTGCTTTTAAATCCTTTATTTTTCTTGCCAAACTCGCCAAAATATTTTCAAAAGTTTCATAATATAAACCTGGCATTCACTAAGAATATCTCTAGAACTCTCTTTTTAGCAGTTATAATAATCTTTCAGTAGAAATATATGATAGACTCAAAACATTGCATAATAGTTCGCCTTTAATTGGTTCTCATAATAAAGGCTAAGGCCTGTTTTAACTTACAAAATGTAAAATATTTAGTTATTAGAAGATATTAGAGTTATTAGAAGATAATATATAACTGTAGCACTCTCTTTTCCCCTACCGTAGGATTCACTCAGTACACGCCGCCCTCTGGTGTGTGCTTAGAGAGACAATCAGTGAAGCCTCTGTATTCGTGTTGTGTTGACGTGTTTTGTTCACTCTCTGTTTTGTGTTTGTGTGTAACGTAACCGTATATGTTTTAAAATAATAAATCAATGTTACACAAAAAGGCCTATCTTAATTAGAACCCACCAACCACCGGTCACATTGGCGCCCAACGAGTTTAAATTGCGTTTACATTGACGCCTAGCATTGAATTGCGCCCTCCGCATTGTCGCGCAAGCGTGCTTTAAATTTCGGCCTTCAAAAAACAGAGTAAAAGTTCCGAAAACAGAGGTTTGGCTCAAATTTTTTTCAGGTAAAACCAATTCGAATGCACACCCTGTGCAAGATCATTGGATTATGTTAATTCCCCGCCCTGGAGGAAAAAGGCTTTCTATTGCTAAACGGATGGGATAGATCCCATCGTTGCTTCATTAAATGATAAGTACTTCTTTTGTTTCAATTTTTGAGTACTTTATTTCTTTAGCCATCCTGGTAAAGAATGAAATGCTAATTCATAAGTGTAGAAAAAAAAAAAAAATTGTTTTAACTTAATTTGCCACACCCCTGGCATATGTACACTAATGTTGTATAAAACTCATGATGTAAGAGTCAATTTAAAGTCTTGTAAAAGCAGTTCTTTAGAAGCTTTCCTCATATTTCTGTATGTATATTTTCTATTAGTGTTATATTTGTTTGAAAAAATGTTTCTTTCAACCTAATAATCTATAGTTTAAGTTTCATTCGGCAGTTTCGGTTTCGGAACGAAACGCAAAGGTTGCTCTTTTGCGTAGCCATAATACGGCCCGCCAAATGTCTGCTTCCCCCCCCCCCCCTTCTATCGTTTCGCTTTTTGGAATATTAATGTGATACACCGGATGCAGAAAAATAAGCTGAATGATTCATTTATGATATATTAAATGAGTAGTATAACTGGCGTAAATAAATAAAATAGAAAGGAAAGATCTTTTCCGATTGTGGTTTCAAAGATTTAATGTGTGTATATATATATAAAAAAAAAAAAAAAAAAAGTTATCATTATTTCTGTCAGCACTGTTCTGTGTTTTATTTTTAAGCGCATGGTATTGAAAATTTATATATTCTTTTTCCTTTTTATGAGTATTCGTACAACTTTTCATTATTATTCTTGATTTGATTATTCTTTAAGAAATGACATGTTCTTTTAATAAATTTTGGTAAATATTATTTTATTGAAGAATTAAATATAATCAATGGAAATTTTAAAATGTTATGATAACTTTCTAGAAAATTCATAAGGTTTAACCGATTACAATAATTTAAAACTTTATATTGTTATGAAATTAATATTATCTTTGATGAATCTTGTGCATTTGTGTTAAATTTTGTAAATTATTTAGTGATTGCAAGTTTTCTTTTATACTCTTAAATTTCTTTTAAATACAATGTAAAAGACGTGATTTTGTGAACAACGGAAAGTAGTGCCTAAACCTAACAACAAGGATGAGTTTCTTGGGTAAGGGTCTTAAAGCCGATCTCATCTTTGTGGCTGAAGAAATGGGTATTGAAGTCCCGAAAGATGCGCGTCTCCCCGACATTAAAGACTTGATAATACACAGTAAAAACTACGATGAAGACTTTGTTCGAGAATTCCTAAATTCGGTGATCGGTGAAAGGATTGCCGCAAAAGAGGAAGAAAAAGTTTCTCGTGAAAACGCGTTTAAATTGGAAAAACTTCGTTTGGAATTAGAAGTCCAAAAACTTGGACAGCTGTCGCCTTCAAGTTCAGTCGTTGCATCACCAAATCAACTAAATTTACAACTTAAGAGTCTAATTCCTGAGTTTGACCCTCAACAAGATGACATGTCACTGTTTATCAATGTCTTTCAAAGACAAATGAAATTTTTAAAAATAGATAAGAAAAATTGGGTAGCATATTTACTTGGCGTCCTGCCAAATGAAGTTGTAAAAATTATTTCTAGAGAATCTGAGGAAAAAGCTCAAGATTTCGAACATATAAAAGCTATGCTTTTAAAAAGATATAAATTAAACGCAGAGAAATTGCGACATCTTTTCGCAACTCATAGAAAAAACCCAGAAAAATCTTGGAAGGATTTCCATTTTGAGTTAAGAAATTACTTTGAAGGATGGTTGGAGGAACTGAATATCCAGGACTTTGATAAGCTGAAGGACTTGATGATCCTCGATCAAATGAAAAAACGTGTCCCTCCTGAAATAAAGGACCATTTCTTGGATGTATGGTGTGAATGGGTCACTCCCGATGACCTAATAGAGAAACTGGACACCTACGACAGTCTGCGCCCAAACAGTAAAGAAACACAAGCTTACAAGTCGGAAAACTTCAAGAAACCAGCTGATTATGGAAAATCAAATAGATATAGGACTTTTAACGCTAAAGGCCCAAAGTTTCGAAATGAACACAATCCTGATCGACTGGCTCTGTCTGGGATTCCCAGTCAAAGTAGGCGGTATCCCGGGGTTCCCAGTCAAAGTAGGAGGGACTCCATTAACAAAGACAGAGCACACGAACGAAATAATGAAAGACTTGAAGATGACAGAAGACCCCTGAACTGTTATGGTTGTGGAGCTCCTGGAATAATCAAAGCAAAATGTCTTACATGCAACCCAGCATTGAAAGTAAACCCTGATGTATCGTCAAGTCTCAATCATATGAACTTTTACAGTTTTTCAATGGAGGATAAACAAATAAGCATCATTGATATCACTGTCTGTGACACTCATGCAGCTGTTTGTGCCGACACAGGTGCAACACATTCAGTAGCTGGAGAAAAGCTATTTGAACTTCTTAAGAAGAACGGCTTGAAATTCAAAAGCCAAGTTATAGATATGACACTAGCTGATGGCCAAATTCAGAAAACGGAAATACTCACTACAATTGTCGACATTACGGTTAAAGGTAAAAGTATTCCGACAGAACTCATTGTATTGAAAAACGCTCGAGGAAACAGAACTCTTCTAGGTGTTGACTTTTTGAGTAAAGCAGGAATCGTCCTAGATCTCTGCAACAGGCATTGGTATTTCTCGGAATCTCCGCGAATCAAATATGATTTTATTAAAACACCACCTGACATTAACGCTCTGCTGGCAGTTCCTACTACTCCAAATCCCTGTGATCTTCGTGAAAATGAAGGAACAAATCTTTCGCATGAACAAAAACGTCGCCTCAACTCCCTTCTCGTAGAATACGAGACATGCTTTCAACCAGGGGGAGAGCCTACACCTTTCATCGAACACAAAATTGATACTGGAGATAAGCTTCCTGTTGCAGTACCTCCTTACAGGTTGTCTCCTGCCAGACAAGAGATTTTGAAGAAGGAAATTGATTCACTTCTCGCCTCTGGAGTAATCGAAGAATGCGATTCTCCCTATGCCGCTCCAGTAGTGCTAGTTCCAAAACCCAACGGTGATTTTCGTCTTTGCGTTGATTACCGGAAGCTCAATGCGGTTACAAAGCCTGATCCCTATCCTCTTCCGCGGATGGATGACCTATTGCAAACTGCAAAACAAACAGCTTACATGTCTACCATTGATTTAAAAAGTGGATACCATCAAGTTCCAATGTATCCCCCTGACAAAGACAAAACTGCATTTGTTTGTCAATTTGGAATTTACAGATTTACAAGGATGCCGTTTGGATTAAAAACAGCACCCGCGACTTTCCAAAGACTCATGGACATTTTCCGAAATGGCCTTAAAGTCAAGACTTTAGCATATTTAGATGATTTGATTGTCATATCTTCTACATTTGAAGAACATCTTGAAGATTTACGTCAAGTATTTGATCGCCTGAAATACTTTAAATTGCATGCCAATAGAAACAAATGTAATTTCGCTTGCCCCAAAGTAAAATATTTAGGTCACTATATCACCAAGGCTGGTATTGAAGTTGATCCTGCAAAAGTTGAAGCAATAGCAAAAATTCCTCCTCCCAAAAACACAAAACAAGTCCAAAGTTTTTTGCAAACCTGCAGTTGGTATCGTCGTTTTATACATCAGTTTGCAGAAATTTCTCGCCCACTAAGCAATCTTACTAAGAAGAAAACCACATGGAAATGGGGCGAAGAAGAGCAGGGTGCATTTGATCTATTAAAGGAAAAACTAATCTCTCCACCGGTTCTAAAACAGGTCGATGACACTAAACCATTTGTTATCCGAACAGATGCCTCAAATTATGCTCTAGGAGCTATCCTTATCCAAGGAAAAGGTGAAGAAGAACATCCCATAGAGTATGCGAGTCGTTTACTTACTTCATCTGAAAGAAATTATTCTACAACCGAGAGAGAAGCATTAGCAGTCGTATGGGCTCTCGAAAAGTTCCGAGGTTACATAGAAGGTGCCCAAATTACAGTTGTGACTGACCATCAACCCTTAAAATGGCTGTTGAGTCTGAAATCCCCAACAGGCCGATTGGCAAGATGGGCTTTACAGTTGCAATCATTTGACCTGACAGTAGAATACATTCCTGGTAAAGCTAATGTTATAGCTGATATGCTTTCGCGACCTGTATGTGTTCACAACAATTCTAATTGTGAATTATGCACTATATCTATCGATTTGCCATCAAGAAAGGCCAGTGATATGCGTGAAGAACAGTTAAAAGATGACGATTTGAAGAAAATAATAGACTGTTTCGAAAACAATGATAAAGATGAAAATTTTGCGAACTGGTCAAACCGAGGTTACCTCATGAGTAATGGTTTACTCTATCGCTACTCTCCAGATTCTGAATCTGAAGAAGCACAATTGGTTGTCCCAAAGAAAGAAAGGGAAAGAGTTCTTCGAGAACACCATGATGCCCCTACAGCTGGACATTACGGCATTGAAGGTACTTATAATAAAATAGCCTCACGATACTATTTTCCTGGAATGAAATCCTACATTTCAGAATGGATAAAGCATTGTCCAGAATGCAACCGTTACAAGGCTAACAACCAAAAGCCTGCTGGATTGTTAAGAACTCCAGTATATTCTCAAAGATTCGAGATAATTTCGATTGACTTATTTGGTCCTCTACCACTGACGGCTACAGGAAAACAATGGATTTTTATTGTGGAAGACTGTGCTACAAGATGGGTTGAATTATTCCCTCTTGCTCATGCCACCGCGCATGAATGTGCTACAACATTAATCGAAGAAGTGTTTATGCGGTATGGCATACCTAGAAGAATCATCAGTGATAACGGATCACAATTCATTAGTTCCGTACTCCAACAAATCTGTTGTACTCTTAATATAGACCAATGTTTAATTCCAGTCTATTTTCCCCAAGCAAACCCGGTCGAAAGGAAAAACAGAGACCTTAAACCTCGTCTAGCAATACTTGTGGGAGATGAACATGATACCTGGCATTCGAAACTCCCTGTAATTCGATTTGCCATGAATACAACTATTTGTGATCCTACCGGACATACTCCTGCCTTCCTACAATTTGGAAGAGAACTGCGCACTGTTGACGATGTTGTGCAAAATTTCAAAGCCGTGGTTGAAAATGATAACTTTGTTCCAGAGATAACCCCATATCTCAAAAGATTTGCACATATCACTAATGATATACGAGACCGAATAGAAAAGAAGCAAGATCAACGGAAGAAATACTATGATAAAAATCGAAGAACTGTTTATTTTTCTCCTGGTGATAAAGTTTTGGTAAATTTGCATCCTATTAGCAAAGCCAAAAACAAGAAGACCTTAAAGTTTATGCCTAAACGTGATGGTCCATATCTTATACTAACTCAGAAGTCGCCAACATCATATGTTATTTCTAGTCTTGACAAGCCGTCAGAACCTATTGCAACCTATCATGTTTCTGCACTTTCGCCTTTTAAAGATGTGGCTTCAAAGCCAATTGCTCCACTCAGAAAGCGAGGTCGACCACCAAAAATCAATGTGGCACCCCATGCCACAAATCAAGACGTTTCA
>JAOUZG010017227.1:1272299-1302557 GCA_026289955.1 Argiope argentata | reverse complement strand
ATGTGGCACCCCATGCCACAAATCAAGACGTTTCATCTGCACCAAAAGTCACTGTGGCGCCCCATGCCACAAATCACGACGCTTCATCTGAACCAAAAATTACTGTGACACCCCATGCCACAAATCAAGGAACTTTGTTTATGCCAAAATCTTCTCGGCTTAAACCCTTTACCCAGAGACACCAAAGGCCAAGAACACAGACTGCTACAAGAGCTCCTACTTCTAGTACTGGCTACTTGCCGGGACGTCGGCGCAGCCAGAGGGGGAGACTGTAGCACTCTCTTTTCCCCTACCGTAGGATTCACTCAGTACACGCCGCCCTCTGGTGTGTGCTTAGAGAGACAATCAGTGAAGCCTCTGTATTCGTGTTGTGTTGACGTGTTTTGTTCACTCTCTGTTTTGTGTTTGTGTGTAACGTAACCGTATATGTTTTAAAATAATAAATCAATGTTACACAAAAAGGCCTATCTTAATTAGAACCCACCAACCACCGGTCACATAACTAAATAATATATTTAGAAGATAATATATTATTTAGAAGTAAAATATTCTTAATTGTTTTGACAATTGTGGTATCAATAAGCAAACGAACAATAAAATAATGTTATTACAGCTACTAATTGATTAAATCATAAAAAAATAAAGAAAAGCAATAAAAATCATATTAAATGCATAAGATTATGTATTATTTAGAAAATAATATATCATTATAAAACTTTTAAAAATATTAAGTTGATTTGTGAAAAACGGCATGATTAAACAAATGAGAAATAAAATTATATCAATTTAGCCGTTAATTGATTCAACCATAAAACAGGAAAAGAAGAAAATAATTAAGAAAAAGCAATAAACAAATCAGTATAAACTTGTAATCAATTTTCCTATCAGAACAGAAATTCTACTGCCCTTTTAAAAGTTTTAAAATCAAATTTTCCCCTTACATGAAGATTTCTTTAATAATGCGTTCATCTACTTTCAATACTACGGTTATCTCTTGAATGAATGCTTAAATTTTCTTATCTCTAAGGAAAAGTTCGGAATTGCTTTTTAAATCAATATTCATAAAAAAAAGTCAAACAATTATGGAGAAAATTTACAATGCTTTCAAAATTGCGTTATTTGCATTAGGAATGTATAGATTACTTGTAAAATTGTTTCGGAACATTTTGGTTGGATATTTAAAGAAGACTTAAAACATTTAATTTATTCGACTGTCAGAAGCAATAAAATTTCATTGCAAAACGAAGAGTTATTGCTCTTAAAAACGTCTTCGTTACTAATATTAAAATTTAAACAGGAAAAGAGAATTTTGAAACGGCATTTATTTTTACGTTTTCAACTTACTCAAATAGCGTTTCAGAATAGAATTTCAACTATAGACTATCATAAACATTATCCACTTAAAAAATTACTTATTAGGTATTTAGCTTAGAATATTTTATTATTGTATTACTGTAATTAGTAAATAGTTAATTTTGATGTACGCAGTTTTTTCTGTTTCTAAGACATTGTTTTCATTCTTTTAAACTACCCGAAGTTATAAAATGAATTTGAAGGTTGGACAAACATTTTATAATATTTCAGTAAGCATTCGAATGATTACGCATTAAATTTAAAAAGCAGAACTTCAGTATAAATAAGTTGGTACAAAATTTGAATTTCTGGCAATAATAATAAAAGAAAACTTGCATTTGTATCTCTGTATAGATGACCGAGCTCTACAAGTTTGTTTATTTAACTGACAATTATCAAACGTGGCACAGAATTATTTTGGACGATAAAAATGTACATCTTAAAGTGATTTTAAAAAAATAAATAGAGAATATTTTTATTAAAAATTAGGTTAGATTTTGTGGACTTAACTCAATAAATATAAAATATATATTTTTTTTTAAATTTTTTTATATATAAATATTTTTTATATTATTTTGAAATTCATTTTTTTTTAAATTTTCCCAAATTAGTTGTTCTGTAACCTTCTTTGAACTTTTATGAATTTATTGAACATTTCTTTAACATAATTCATAATTAATATATATTTAATATTTCCTAAGAAATTTAAATAATTTTCCTAGTTTTCCTAAATGCTTAATCGAATGTTTTCTTTTCTGTTGTTGAAAGCTAAATAAAGATGTCTTTTGCTATATCCATATTTTACATAAGATCTTGTACTGTAAAAGATGATAAGCAATCGGAGGATAGATTTAAATGACAGCTAAATTAATGACGTCGCTGTGATATTATTAGATTTGACACGGATAGGAAAGTTCATCAGTGCACTAAATAAAACAAGTGTAAGGTTATTGAAAGAAACCACCCCATATATTTATCATATTTTAAGTAGGGCCGTGGTAGCCTGGTGGTAAGGTCTTGGCTTTGGAACCAGAGGGTTTCACATTCGTGACCCGATTCTATTGAAGCACAACAGTGAAAGCAATTTTGTGCACGTTTAATCCGCCTGAGCCATATGTCTCCCTGTCGATGTGGCGTGGAGAAGGGAGAGCTAACTCATGTGTCATTCTCGTCATCTGAGGCTGTTTCAAAATTGAAAGTCCGTACAAGAATAGCATTAATCAGACCTTTAATACGGGATGTTAAAATAACTAAATTAAATACTATTCAAGTGAACATGCAAGGAACGAAGGAATTAAGAACGAAAAAAACATGTAAACGATGTTTAATAGAAAGTAAAAATGGTCTATAAAATTATATGCAAAAGCGGATATTACAAAAGGTCATAGTCATAGCATATAGGTTACTTGTAGGAGGGACCTTGCATCTTCGACGAGGGTTAACAACAAGTTCCCATGCCTGTCAAAATGTCGAGGACGAGTAATACTTCTCTCAGTGGGAACCATTCTTAGAGAAAGAATAAATGCTTTTATTTTGTTAGTTAGAAGTTAATGTTTACTCTAGATTTCCTTTTACTTTTAGAATTGGTGGTGATTGCTATATAAGCCAGATAACATCCCTCGGACTGAAGTGCACTTTTGGCTCCACGGATATACCACTCGGCTACTAAATATAAGATTGGGAGTTCGGGCGTAGCACAATTTGATAAATACCTAAAAATTCATGGAAATACTTCTTTTAATCGAAAAATTATTTCTTTCAAGTAAGTTTCAAGAAATAGACAAGATGTCTATAATTAAAGTTCCACATTCGATTGGTCATAAAAGGAAAACTACTGGATCAACTGTTATCAAGCTTGGTAATAATTTAAAGGATATCATGGGAATTTCTTTTCTGCCAATAAAGTTCAAAAACTCATCACCAGGAGGGAAATGGCGCTGTATCAACATTGTTAAGCAAATTAAAACTTGAAAACATCGGATGAAAATGTGATTAATCGTTTTTGAAACGATTTATAAAACCTTCTCATGGTGTTATCTCAAAAAATCTGTTTATCATGATAATCTAAACAATTTGGTGGAACCGAAAGATGTGATGCGCCGACATGTTCGTTACATTGCTCGTTATATGCAATTAGCTACTATAGAGAATGCAGCAATGCGATTTAATTTGTTTTCAAGAAATGGTGGGTGCCACATTGAACATGGTTTGTAACACGTTTCAGAAACGATTAAACACATTTTAAGCCGATGTCTTCATGGCCAATTTTGTTTATCAATATTGCATATAGTGCTACTATTCCTGGTGGTGAGTTTTGAACTTCTTTTTTTTGGCAGAAAAGAAATTCTCATGAGCCCCTTTAAACTATTACCAAGTTTAATAATATTTAGTTCAGTAATTTTCTTTTTATGGTCATTTGAAAGTGCACATTTAATTATAACCATTATGTATAATGTTTATTGCTGAAATATCACAGTATGATGAAAACGGTTATATTGATAACCATGCTCTGGTTCCTTTAGCTAAAATGCATTAACGCAAATTTATGCATTTACAATAGTAGAATTAATTTAAAGTTTAATCTGGAATTTACAGATGGTAAGATGCAATACTTATTAAAGAGATTAAAACTAGCTTGCTAGAGTATATTTCATGGATTTGGTCTCCAAATGAATCCAACGGATTTTGAAACATTTGAATCTGTAAATGGAAGGTTTAGAATTCCGTGATCTGAATGCTCCATCTGTTTTAATAACCCTCATTTTGAATCTCAAATTTGAGGAAAGGATTTATGATTTGTTAAAGAATACATTTCAGATGTAATAATGGAAGAATTTATAATTTTACTTTGTTAAACAAAAAAAATCTCGAAATTTTTGAAAAAAAATGATACTTTTCAAATGGTACTTTTCAAGCCCGCTGATAGTCTTTTCACCGATTTAAGTCCAGTGAGCATCTCTTGTTTTTCAGTAACGACAACTAGAGCTAAGAGCTTGACTTAGCTATGTCATGAGTCACAGTCGCTTGCACAACCCATTTTTACAGAGTGAGGACACATTCATATACTTCATAGAACAGCCATGTTTGAACCAGGACCTGAATCTGGGACGCCCAAATCACTGGGAAGACGTGCTACCTTTATGTCTAGACACCGGCCAATATGTGTTCTAAAAATGTGATAAGTTTTCTAATGGGAGTAAATTTGAACTTCGCATTCAAAACAAAATTAAGTTTTTATTGCTGACATGATACATTAATTTTCTACGGCATTGTGATAAAATATTCATTAATACTAATTTTTGTTATATTTTAATAATATGGTAAATATAAAATGTAAATGCAAAACCATGTTTTCTCTTTAAAAGTGCTTTTAGGAATTAAGAATCAAAAACGTGACTGAATGAATCTTAATTATCTCATTCATTTCCGTGTATATAAATTCCTAAATATAAATATTTAGAAATGTTACACTTATCTACATTTTACATTATATAAAATTTTCATAGACTGATAAGTTAGGAGTTTAACTTCTTCCAATTTTTTTTGAAGAACTGTAATTTGTTAATCTAATAGTTTACAACTTTAGATATATCTTCTCTCCATACTAATTAAATGCTTGTGTACATCTTATCGATTATTTTTGTTGGTATAAAAAGTAGCATCAATGATTGGTTTTTTTAACGTTTAGCTTATAACTAAACTAAATCAATATTTTGATAATGCTAGGAAAACTGATATTTTTAACAACTAATTTTTCGAAAAGAAATTATAATATTAATTTTTATCATCCATGTTCAATTCTTTTTCTTTCTTCCTCTCCTCCCTTTTAAAGATGAATCCGTCTATCACAATAAGCAACGGGGATTTAGAATAAATAAATGAGTCAGTTTAGAGCATTATGCAGCAACTACGGAAATTTTAATTCTTTATATAAAATGTATCTTGGAACGTTTCAGAGTTTTTTTAGCACCTAATTCTTAAGTAATAAAATTTTACTTAAAATAAGTTAATATTAATGAAATCAGTTTGTAAATTAAATCTGTAACCTCAAAAACAATAAAGATAGATTATAAAATTAAATTAATAATTATTCTTTTTGAATATCCAAATATTCAAATCTAGAAAATATCCAAATCTTGAAACTGTTGCATTCTCATAATACCTTCCTTGCTGTAATGTGTGTCTGTCCAAAAAACTGTTAGAATGATCTCAAAGATCATAGTTGCAGGGGCATGGAGAGGTGTTATGTATTGTGTGTCAAAAGAAATGAACAGCATTATTTTTTCCAAACGGATTTTAATATCAGCCGCATTTTAGCATATGCGTCAGGATAGGTATGTTTCCACAAAATATTGGG
The DNA here is from genome assembly GCA_026289955.1 of Argiope argentata. Classification (NCBI taxonomy): domain Eukaryota; kingdom Metazoa; phylum Arthropoda; class Arachnida; order Araneae; family Araneidae; genus Argiope; species Argiope argentata. The sequence continues at coordinate 1,296,847 of JAOUZG010017227.1, read as the reverse complement.
GACAGGAAAAATTAAAAAAATAAAATAAAAGGATTATATTTAACAAGGTACTTTTCCGTTCACCTGGTGAAAGCGAAAAATCCCCCAAATAACGTAAAATCCCGTTGATTGTTTTGTCATTCACTTCGCTTGGCGACTAGGCTCGTGTTTGGTTTACAATTGGCGACATTTGCGCCCCGCCAACGGAAAAGAATCTTTAACAATATAGTAAATTTCGGATTTGGTACACATCCTTCCGTGTGTAACCCCTTAGTGAGATAGAACCACTGAAAAGTCGTTGTCTCAAAATATTGAAACGACCGATTCGTATATTATATTCGATATAGGAATATTAATAAATTGTTGATACTTTATAAGATTAGGTGAAAAATAACTATTCACATTTAAAGCACAGGTTGTATGATTAGTATTTAAAATTCAGAATTACAATAAAAATATAAAGTAGTAAAGTAAAGAAACATTAATTTGTTTATTCAATAATACACACAAATATATGCCTTATTTTTCATTTTCCCGACCATAAATAATAATTTTATATGAATAAAAGAAAACTGTATAAAAAAATAAGAAAAAGTTTGTAAACGGTATCAGTTTTAAAATAGTTGTACGACAAATAACCTTAAAAAAAGTTATTTAAAGTATTTCGGAAAGAGTAGTTATCGATATAAAACATATTTATTTTTATTAAAGTTTTATTTTCTGTTACGTTATTAATAGGAAATAAAGTATAGTTTCTGGGAAAAATGCATTTAATTTCACATAATTTATTAAACTGTAAGCTTAATATTCCGTGTTTTAATGTCTATCATAGTTTGATGCTTAAAATCGTTTTTTTTAGAAAATCATAAAAATTTAATAACGCATCAAAGATTTAATAGAAGATAAATATAAATAATCTGGAAGAATGGGCTGCATTCCAAAAATGACTGGCTATCGATAAAAGAGGAATGGTCCAATCACGACGTAAAAAGGCTTAAATAAATCGGTTTTGCAACAATAGAAGGATTAGCAGAATTGTGATGAAAGTATTAGTAAAGTTTCACATTGCACACGAAATGAAATAGCAATCATTATGGCCGAAATTATTTATTTACAAAATTCAAATATATATTAACATTAAAGACACGACACAAACCAACACACACAACACTTAAAGTCTCACTGGAATCTCACGCAGCTCACGAACTTCCCTTTGTAAACTCCCTAAGGGATTATCTGACGGCGGAAAGATAGATGAATCTTACTGTATTGAAGATAAATATTGAAAAATAAAAAGAGAAATAAAAAGTTAAATAAAAATAAACATTGATATAAAATGAATATGAAGAGCAGTAATTACAAAAATGGATTTTTATTATATTAAAAAAAATTTTTTTTTCAAAATTTCAATTTTCCTGAATAGCTGTAGCTCTAATTTCGTTCAGTATAGATTTGAGCAGCAGAAAATTCACTTATAAACATTGAAATAAAAAGATTTTTGAATAAAAAAATAGATTTTGAAATAAAGAATTTGTGAAAACATTATAACATTAAAAAAAACAAGTTAAAAACGAAGTTCCATTTTATTTTCATAAACTGCTGTCAAGATTATTTATTCAAGACATTTTATAAAATTAGTTATGAAAATGGGATATATTATAAACATACGAAAATCCGAAGCTTTCTTGAGCATCATTAAGTATTGTTACTTTCTCTTCATTTTTGAACTTTATTTCTCATTCTATGTACAAGTTATCCATCTATAAAATAAATCGAAATGCTTATATAATATAAGGAAGAAGTTGAAACATAGAAAAATGATTTGAATACCATTTTCAGATATATATTATTGTTTTTTCATGTCTAGACATTATGCTTCCTTGAATGCGTATATAACATATCAGTTAATAATATGCTGTCAGTTTCAGGAATATAATTTTTTCCCACAGAATTTCCTATATATCGATCCTCACAAATCACCTATTATTGCAGCATGAATTCGCCTTGCAGATTATTTTCTAATAAAAGTTTTACTATTTTTCAAATGTATCTTTTTCTCCTTTTTAGAAAATAATTCGTTTTTGACGGTTTTTTGATAAACTGGAAGGTTTTGTAACATGTAGTTTCAATTTAATATTTTATGCATATTTTGATGCTTATGTCTTTGACAACAACATTTCTGGGTAATTCGAATTAAAATAAATATTAAAGTCATGCTTTTTATATAACTTTAAATATATGTTACCTTCTACTTTAATATTGTTCTGAATATTCGGAACAATAATAGTGCCTTCTAAAGTGTAACTATTAGGGTCATCAATCTTTTAATTCCAAGCTGTCGAAGTAGTAGGGGATCGGAAGGTTTGAACAATTTTTGGGAATTTTTTTTATATATTTAAAAGAATAACTGATGCAATTTTCTCAAAATCTGGGATTTTATAGTAGATGTAATCTAGAAAAAAATAATTTTTTTATAAAATTCTGTTCAAAATTTTAGAAAATAACTTTAAAAAAAAATAGAATAGCAAAATTTTAGAAATAGAATAGCAAAAAAATCTACCTTCCCCCGTTCCAAATTTCTACTCTCTGTATAATTTTAATTTTGTATGTGTTAAAATCCTGGCAGCGAAGTAACAAGTCTTTCTCGTGATCTGGGCATCCAATGTTCGAATCTCGGTTAGGGCATGGTAGTTCTTCTGCGTTCTGCCTGTGACGTGCATGTATATGCCCCCCCCTATAGAAATAGGCTGTGCAAGCTAATGTGATGACTGTAGGGCTAAGATGTACTCTTGGTCTTAGATGGCGCTACTTGAAACATGAGACGCGCCCTCGACTTATAATCAATGGCACAATCAGTGAGCTTGCATGTGGTAAATGCCATTAGTAACAACAACATGCACATCTTAAGAAAAGTAACAACATTTATATTCTTATTAATTACATATTCCTGAGGAAAATATTTCATTGGAATTTATTAACAGAATTTTTCTTTTTGATAGTTAGACAACTTATCTCTCCCGTTTTTAAACGATATACTTTTCTTTTCTTACTTTTAAATGATATATTTTCAATACCTTGAATGAATAGGAAGAATTTTTTAAACTTAGATTTTTTCATTTAAATACTTTTAATATTTGGTATCCAAAATATTTTTAAGTTAGATTTAATCTATCAATAAGTTAATAAATAATGAAGAAACAGCTGAAATATTCATTAAATTTTGGAAAAATGTAATTTCAAATTAAAATTTTAGAATAGCATAAATTGCAAAAGTAAATAAACTATCGGTATATATTAATAACTAAAATAAACATTACGTTTACAAATTGCTCAGATTTTGTTTAGTTCGTGTTTTTTAACAACAACCAAATTAATTTTTTAAATAAGTGAAAAAATAATTTTATAATAACCTAAGAAAGGTTTACAATGAATTACTTGGAATGTCGATGCATTCACAAAAGTCCGTTCTTTGTAGGGTATAATATTAATGCATAATTAATAATAATATAATCTTAATATTATTTGCATATATATCTATATCTATATATCTGCAATATAATATTAATGTATAATTAATAATATTCCGTTAATGCATAATCTTAATCTATTTTTTAAAACAAATATTGAAAATTTATGGATTTTTTAAAAATATTTATTATTTGAGCTATTGGAAATATAATATTATTTAAGAGTTAAAGATTGAGTCGGAAACTTTTATTCTTCATATTTTTCCAATTATTCGTCATTGTTATTTATATATAATAGAGATAATTATTGAAATAAAAAAAATTCTATAATTTAACTCTGATTTTCCAGAATAAACAATCAACATAAATTTGAAGTTTCATTTGATTTGTAAATAGTATACACTTCTTTCACTAATTAGTACATACGTTATTCCTAGAAGTTTCGTCTCAAGTGTTTGCCTTTATTACGACCTTGTCAAGAGATATCTAATTTTATAGAATTCGGATTCAATTCCTGGGCGATTTAGAAAATCAGATCTTATTGGAGGTATATGTTGCAAAGGGTAGAATTAATTCAGTGCACAGAGAAGGCAATGAAATTGTCCTCTCTAAGGAATTCGTAGAAGGAATAACATTGGCTCAGGGAATTGCAATGCCTAACCAAAGGAGAAACGACATTTCTCTGAAATTATATGCGTCTTGAGAAATGACATGGAAAAGATTTCAATGGAATTCTTCTTTGAGATTCAAAATAAAATCATAACCAGTGAGGGTGTGCCTTTTCTGAGGAGAAAGATAATTCTCAAGTCTTCGCGGTTTGGATACATTTTTTTTATCATTGAAATAATTATATTTTGGAGGCAAATTTTCAAAAGTTAATTCTTATGATGCGAAAACGTTTTTTTTTTGAAGTTTAGAAAGAAAAATAGAAAAAATTTCTCATTTTAACATCGTTATCATTAAAATTGTAAGTAAATGCATTTTAATTTATAATTTTGACTTGAAATAAATTTCAAGTCTGTAGAAGATCATATTATTGTTATTTTATTGCAAAGAGTTTGAATAATGTTTTTAAAACTGAAAATTTCAAAAGCAACATATTTACTCTTGAGGAATCTGGTATATTTACAGAATTGATGATCACTTACATTGAAATAGTGTTGCATTTTAATTTCACAAATACCGAATTTTAAGAAAGTATAGAAATGGTTTATTAAGACAATTCAGGTTATATTGGAAAGAATAGTAGAAGAATTGGAAGGAAAGCAATATCCAAATAGATATTCAATGCCCACAAATATTTGCTAGTTTTTAACATATAATAAAGGGGACTATCGATTAAGCTTACATTAATATATAATCTTGCACTTATTAAACTAAAAGGCAAACTGTTCTTGTTGCACCTATACACAAAGTGTAGAAAAGACTGTAAAATCATTTTTTCTAATGAATCTCTTATTTTTATCCAATTTGAGATGTTGAGTCCGAGTGGTAGATTTTATTATTTCAGATATTAGCTTTAAATAAGTAATTTTTAATGAAATTTCTCTATTTTTGTAATAGAAATATAATATTTTTTCCCGTATGTATAAGGGTAAATCAAAAAGTATAATCCATAAAAAAGCATTATTAAAGGAATAATAAACATAAAATTATGTATAAAAGTATAATTGAAATTAATCAAAAACTGATGTTCATATAGATATTTCATGCCCATGAATGTTTACTAGTTCTCGACTATTAATAAAGAAAATCATCCATTATTCTTACATTCATATAATGTCTTGAGTTTATTAAACCAAAATGCAATTGTTCTAGTTTTAATTATGCACAAAGTGTAGAACAGACTGTAAAATATTATTTCTTCTGATGAATCACTTATTTTTATCGTATTTGAGATGTGAAGATTGAGCGGTAGAGTTTATTATTCCAAATATTAGCTTTAAATAACCCATTTGCAAAGAGCATAAATAATAGCAATATGATATTTTTTCCGCATATATATTAGATAAAAGCAAAAGTACACTTTTGAATTAAGCATTTTTACCTTCTGCACATCGATCACTCCCTTTGCTTATTTATTTCCTTACAATTAGTACACAATCTCCATGTATGTATCTTGTTCCCATTTTCAGTAGTTAATAAAATACTTTTTATTCACTCACTCAAGTTCAAATGCAATTTTTTTAACTTGTAGTGAGTGATACTTGATTTCAATACAGTTTTTATATATTAATTCAATAATTAAATTTAATTAACTTTTAATACTTTAAATAGAGTATTAGAAGTTTGTAGTGAAAATTGAAATCAGCAGGAAGTAGTTCAATTTGTAAATTACAAGGATTTCAGTGTTTACGTTAAGATGAAGAATGTGAGTTTTATTCTTATGAAAATCAATTATCTTTTGATTAATTTTTGCTTTAAGTATACATTTTACCCAAATAATTTTCGAGAGTGATTCATCAATTGTGACTTAGTGGTTAGAGTGAAGGATTTTTTTTCAAAAATAAAATTGAAGAAATTTTTAACTTTAGGCTCAGTTCCAATTTCTCTCCTTAAAATCTTTGTCATCAATTGTTGGTCACTTCTCCTACATAACTTTAAGATTGAGCTACGTGTCGAGAAAAAGAATATGAAATTGCTAGGAAATTAGCCACCTAAGGAATTAGTCTTTCTATTCTGCCACTTAATATTGTGATTCTGTCATATGTCTATGCATATTTATATTAATAGTAATTATTTAATAAAAAGTAACTAAAATAAAAATTTTATTTGTTGATATAAATAGGAATTGATTAAATTTGTTAAATTACTTGTTTTATTCTTATATTTTTGTGACAATTCTTTGAAAACATAATTTTGTTACCACTATTTTTTCTCTTTACTTGCAGATAAACTATGTCTGTTTCATTAGAAATTTACGTCAAAATGAAATTATGAGGTTGATTAGGTTCTTCAAACTGGAGGTGTCCTGGTTCTTGGGAAGGATGAGATAACGTGAGTAGAGTTTTTTCTGTTTCTCGTTAAATGTTTTTATCTACAGTGGAGGTTGCTGGTCATTCTGCAATCTCTCCTTGCATTAGACTTGCTTGACTCCGCTTAAATTTTTGGTTATAATTTTTTTATAAATGATTACTCTTCCTGCCACATTGTGGCAATTGTATCTTGGATCTCATGGTAACAGGAACAGGATCTAAATCTGGAATTCCTTCTGATTAGAGAAATCGGATCACTACGAAATATTTGCAGCAGGTGGGAAAATATGATCAACCAATCATAGCATCACCAGAAAAGTACAATAAGTTTAGTTTTTATTAACGTTCCATTGTAAAATAATATTTGAGATATTTTGGGACGGACTTCATAATTTTGAACCGGGATGACGAGGATGACACCTGAGCCGGCATCTTCCTTCCCACAGTACACCACAACAGCAGGAGGACGTTGGGTCTCCACGAATTAACGTGCAAGACCCAATAACCTTACATGACTGTTCTTCGGTGGAATCGGGTCTCTAACTTTCAACCCTACGACTTACGAGCCGAGACCTTTCCACCAGGTAACCGACCCAACAGTAAAAGAATAAAATAGACGAGAGTGATTGGCAATATATAGAATGAAAGAGGAGCCTTTATAATGAATATTACAATAAAGCATGCATTAATTAAACCTATAAACACTATATATTCAAATATAATACATTATAAATTTAGTACACTAACTAGTAAATGGTATCTTCTATTTAATTCAAATACTGGAAGGAAACATTCACTAAAGAGTACGAAATTAATGATTAGTTTACATATGCACTCATTTAAACATCATATCAACAGACCAGATTTTTTTGCATATTACAGAAAGTAAGATAAAGAAAAAAAATTTAAAAGAATAATCTAGTTCAGATGTAGACATTTTCATAATAAGCCAGCGTTTTATTTGCACAATCTAAAAGATGCAAGTTTTATATTCATGACAGAATATCTAAGTACCAATATATGAAATGTTCTAAAAGGATGAAATAAGATTTTTATTATAATTTAACAAAACATTCTAATATGGACAAAGAAATTTCACTTGATATAGTATAACCAAACAATTGTATGTTTAAAGCACACACGATAGAAAGGAGTAGTGTGTCAGAGATAGTTGGGCCAAAAAAACCGATAAAACGTGTGCTGAAGTCTATATTAACGTCTATCCGTGAGTATGGGCTAAAGTCGTTTAGAAATCTTTAACTTTCTTTAAAATTCTCTATCCTCTTCAGCTAGTGTTAAAGCAAAAGGCAAGTCGTTACTAAAACATGCGTTTATCTAATCTTGTGTTAATAGTTAAAGGATTCAGTGAAATTAAAATTAGTGTAACAGTTATTCATTTACAGGATTACGTTACACACAAACAATTTACATATAAAAGGTGGAATGATTTAAGATATACAAATGAGAGCATGGATAAAATCACGCAGCACATGCCATCGCCTTATCTGCAATGAGTCATCACCCCCAGGTATCAGAGGGCGCCGTCTCTGCGGTTAGTGTTACAAGAGCGACTACAATTTTAAATAATTTTGATTAAGATAAAAATGTAAAGTGAAAACAGTTTAATATTCTCCCAGTTTATGCCATACCTTATTTCAATGCCATTGGACAATTATTTTCAGATATTTCAAGGTATCAAATTAAAGTTAATTCTATGCTAAATATGCTATATCCCTTAATACATAAATATATATACAAATTTTAAATAATTAAGAGCGATCAGAGGATAAAACCCATTAAAAACTTCTAATTGGCTCATCGTCAGAGTTCTTTTGACCAATGTTGGAATTTGTTGAAATGCGCCAATTTCAAATATCATAAATATATCGTACTAAGCCGGCTTGCTGGCACAGAGGTAGCGCGTCTTCCTCGTGGTCTGGAGGTCCCGGGTTCGAATGGTTGTTTTTCTGTGTGCTATCTGTGAGATGTGTGAATGTGCCCCCCTGTAAAAAGGGGTTGTGCAAGCGAATGTGGTGAGTGGGTAGCAAAGTCGTACTCTTGGCCCTAGTTGGCGCTACTTCAAAAACAAGAGACGCTTCATTCGGCTTAAATCTGCTGCTGGGTTCAGCGGCGGGCTTGTCCATGACAAGTGCCGTATGACACAACAACAACAACATATCGTACTAAGTATGCAGAATGTTTTAAGATCAGTATTGAACAGTACAACTTAGAGTATAATCAAGAGAAGAATACATTAATATTCCTTCCAATTGATGTGCCACGGCCATCAAAAATATACCATGTTAACTATGATGAACACCTTAAGAAAATATTTAACAACCGGTATTAAGTAAGGTAAATTGTGGATACAACCAAAGGATAGAATCCCTTAATATTCCTTCCATTTAATGTTGCTCATCCCTCAAAAAATCAATTACTATGCCTCATAAAATATATATCAATAGCCATAAACTCTCATAAAACATATAACTCTCGGCCATATAAAAAATATATATTAACTAACTATGGTAAATACGTCAAAACAATATTTAACGACCTGTATTAAATAATGCATATTAAGAATATAATCAGGGGATAGAAGACATTGACATTCCTTTCAGTTTATGATTTTCTGCCATATCTTATCATAATGATTTTTTGTCAATGATAACCTAAACTTCAATGTCAACTTTAAATTTCAAAATATTCTATGTGAACAATTATGAGTGTGTTAAAACATGCATTTATTGATTAATTTCAAATAAAACTCACTAAGAGGACAATCGGAGGTTAAAATCCATAGGATTATTTCACTTTATAATATTCTACCATGCCACAATGACCTTTTATCCATTCTGGGATATATTATATTTTTTAATCTGAAATTAGAGATTTGGCTGCGCCAAATAAGCCAAATATTTCCAGACGTATATTTAAGTTGCAATTGTAATTGTAGTTTTAATTAAGAGCATAAATAGAAGCCAGGTAACAATATTCTCAATTTATGCTCTAGATTTTTATCATAATGCGCTTGGTCAATGTTAGGTAATATTTCAACGAAAGAATTTTAAATTTCCTAAAGGGCTAAATAAGATGAAAGGGCTAAGGCGCATATTTATTAGCTTTTTAAAAAATAGTAATGCTAAAGTTTCCTTCCATGGTTTATTCCAGATATTATTCCAAAACTGTTGAAGTCGCTTTTTTTCCTTGACATGAGCAATCGATTTAGTTCAATTTTTGATCATAATCTGACTTTGATAATTTGTAGAAATAAATTCAACAAGGAAATCTTATTTTAGTTTACCATATTTTTACCTAAATTTACATACACGGATAAAGTAAATAATTTTATTTCCATTAGTGACTCAACTTCCACTGCCCCCCCCATCTTTGTCTATCTGTCCTAAGTCTACGTTACACTTTTGATTTCATCCCCAAGGATATAGCATTACTCCATCGCTCTGCTTTCCAATCTTCATCATTGAGAACAGATGAGCGTTGTTTTTAATAATGGTTTGATAGAAAATCATAACATTCTTCCTATTAATGATCCTTAGCAATATTTTGTTTCAATTCTTTTAAAAAATTAGGAATTATATTTCAATATTAAATAATTCAATTATATTATAATTCAATTGAATTATATTTCAATAATTAATTATTTAATTATTTTATAATTCAATAGAATTATATTTCAATAATTAATTATTTAATTATTTTATAATTCAATAGAATTATATTTCATAGTAAATTATAAATTTCTAAAAGTATGCTAAAAGCGTAATATAGGAATTTATCTATAATTTTTTTTATAATTCTAATTAAAATACCATTTAGAAGATAAAATCCATAATATTTTTTCATAGTCATCTACCACATCTTGCTACAATGCTTTTAGGCTATATCCGGATTTATTACATTACATTTATTCTGCATGTCAAAATAAAAAAAATTAGCACATTTCTTATTACCACTATTTATTATAATCATAAAGGTTATATAAATGAATGTGGAATGCTCTGCAATCAATATTTTTTATTGGTTTCCACTTTTTTTGAAAAAATATCTAACCAATTTTTAAACCGTATTATCCACAAAGATTTCTTTCTCACTTTAACATCAAAAACTTTCAAGTTATTTTTCAACGTTCCATCTCCAAATTTTCTGATCACTCTTTCAAAGAAGAAGTTCATTATTGTGCTGATATTTTAATATGATACTATACTATGTGATGTGTGCGTGTGAAGTCAACAGTTGATAAGGTAATGCTCTTTATAATCATTTTCAATAGTGCTTTTGGATAAAATTCCTAATTATTTCACACGATTCTAAATGGTAAAGAATAATATGCTATTAAAAGAAATAATTCATTAAATCAAAAGTAAAATTTTACTAGCAATCCTGAAAGAAAGAGTAGATTCTAATTTTAGAAATTATTTGAAAAAACCCCTCACCCATCATTTCCTTTTGTAATTTCGAGTCATGAAAATTGAGAATGATGGAAAAAGCTGCATTTGTTAGAAGTATTTCAGGAACAGCATTATAATCAATGATTATATGTGGTATATTTAACCACATATAATCATTGATTATAATGCTGCTAATATAATGTTTGATTATAATGTTTAAATGATTATATAATAATCAAAGGTCAATGAATTGCATTCATTAATTATAATGCTATGTGCGCTCTTTCAGCCCTAATTCCTTAATTATTGAAGGCATCTAAAAATTTCCCATACAAATGATATTTTTGCGTTAAGGCGACAGTTTCTCTTTTTGAAATTATATTTTTAGCTTGAATCGTAACTTAATTATTAGGAAAATCATATCACTGACTCTCCGATCCGCCCGAAGGCACACTGATAAATAATACTGAATGATCGAACCATCGCAACAGCAGCAATGGGAAGAACCCTGCTTGAGTCCAGTCATCACCGGTCACAGTAGAACCCTTCCCGTAGGAATCACGTCCCATCATCGATGGGCGGAGACTATCCCCACCTATTAGTGTAGCCACCAGGATGATGTGATCCAACCATCATATCTTAAGCATTTCAAGATACCTCCTGGGGGTTAACAATAGGGAAAGGCAGATTTCAACATCCTCTTTTAAACAAGACCAATTAAGAATTGTTAACTTTCTACAAATTTGGAAGATATTTACTCTTAAAATAATATATTCCATAACTGTTCAGCTATCATAAAAATATTGCAATTTTTGATATTTCTCAGAGGATTTATCAACTAATCTTTAGATAGCTTATAAATGGAGTGAAATAACATTTCTTTAAATCTCCTACTAATAAAAATGAATACGTGTGTTCCTGCATTTCCCCGTGTATGTGTTGGTGGTTTACAATATGCCTTTGATTAACATGTTTTAAATTTGGCATATATATATGTATATTCATATGGTAGGACAAAAGTTGAAAGCTTAAATAATAAAATATTAATATAAAGTTTTGGCATTTTTTTTCACAATTACTGCTAATGATATTACAAAACAAAAAATCTTTGCATCGTCTTAAAATCCGAAGAAGTTATTTCTTTAATGAAAACAACATTTTTGTGGTCTATTTACTATTTTTATTTAATTTATAAAAGGATTTAATACTTATTATTTTATAAAAATATATTTTATAATTAAAGTGAAATTCAGAATGTTTTTACTGTGGATTTTAATACATCCGTTTTTTTTTTCATTTTTGCTGATCAATATATGAAGCTTTAAGTCATTTATTTTCCGCGTTGAATAAGTTTAAATATAAGGAATACATTCAATAAATGTTTGAAGTTTTGTTCTGCTCGCGACCAATGTTTGATAATAAGAAAAATTATGAGAATTGTTTAAGCATGCCTATATTTAAACATTACATTTTATTTTTCTTGAATCATAATGCATAAAGATATTCTAAGACTTTGCTTTCATCATGCCTAGTTAAGATTTCTTCGCTTAGATCCAGCAACACTAATTAAGTTTAATTCATTCATTGTCTTCAGTATTTAAAGTTATCGAGAGATTAAAAATTATCAAATATTATTAGTGATACTTTACGTACGGCATCACGAAGGTGTCGCTGCACCTCATAGTGTTAAAAAAATAGAAAAAACGCAGAGCATGCAATCATGGGTGTATTAACTTATTTATATGCTGCACTTTTAAGTAACTCTAGGGCTATTTTGGGACAGACCTCGTAATCCTGAAGATCATTCAGATGACAAGAACGACGCCTGAGATGACAACCTCTTTCTAAGCTTTTGCGCCGCATCATCATGAGAGCGTTTCGCCCTGATAGATTTTAAGAGATCCAAATTTGCTTGAAAGGCGATTATTCGGGTGCAATCGGGGAGCGTGCCTGAAATCTTTCTGTCAGGCCATCGCGGCCTCAGTGTAATGCCGTAAAGCTTCTAAATTTTTATGATTTATATGCCTATCACTATTTGAAAGAAATTCTTTTATCGGGGTATCCATTCAAATTAAATATTAACTTAAAGGGAATTTTTTAGCAATCATTAATCTCGGGGATATAACTCGCTCGCAAAATGCGACTAATAATAAATAAGACTTGCTTATCTAGGAATTTATAAGGGATTTTCACAGTGTGTGGGCACTTTTTTTATAAGGTGTTTTAGAAAACAAAAAGACTCTCTTTAATTTTATCAAAATTATACAAATTTATTACAGAATTATAAATCACACTTTTTAATTTTAATAACTATACATAATTCCGTGTTTTCCTAATACTTCAGTATTACCTTCCATGAACTAATTCCGAGTATGAAATCTTTCTCAATATAAACAACTCGTTTACTTGACGAAAATGAAGCGTTTTTACAGACGGATGAAAGTTATATCTTGTTATGAATTTCTAAAACTACATTTGGGTTTTTTAAATGTTGGGATATAAACTACTTTAATTTTGTTTCGTATTTACCACAGACCGTATTTATTTAGAATTGAGTAACAATTTTAGTTAGAATTTGGAGAATTTTTTAAAAAAAAACTTTTTATCAAGACTAGTTATCTATTTACTTTAAATAATCTCTATTTTTAACACTAGATATATATAGCTTATAAACATATAAAAATTAAACTTATAAAACGTAAGATAAAATACATTTTCCATATGAGTTTTTATTTTATATAGAAATTTATAGTTAGAGTTATGATCAAGCCAGACTACAATAGTCTTATTGTTTATAATAGGATAAATGAAAAATCCTTTTTTTTTTTAAATTTGATCGAGATTACAAAAGTGTTGTGTATCTCCTGTCTGGTATTTCAATTTCAATTTTTAAAAATTGAATACTCCTACAAAACCTTTCTTCGTTATAAATTTTATTGGATTTTAGCTTCATCTAAAATCTTCGTTTTGAAATCGAAATTTTGCGTAGGCTCGTCTGTGTGATTGTAAAAAAGTTGGAATTTCTCTTTATTAGCTTCAAAAGTGCTTAATGTAAGCTAAATGAAAATTATTGTGTTTGAGATACAATAATAGAGGATAATGAATATTAGACTCAATAAATATTCATCGTTGATCTTTATATTGGTTTAGTGTAAAAAAGTTATATTTATATTGGTTTAGTGTAAATTATTTTAAATGGTTTGTGACCTAGATAAGATTCATAAAATAGATAGATCGATTTCATAAAAAATATAAATTAAAGCTGAAATAATTATTGAGGTAATGTAACTACAGATGAAGAAATATTTTTCTTTTAAATTAGATAAGATAAACATCAACATTAAATCATGCTTGAAGGGAAATATTGATTAATTAATTAATTAATGGCATTATAATGATAGATTGTCGGTGTCCTTGCACAGAGGTAGGGGTCTTCCTCGTTATCTGGGCGTCCCAGGTTCGAGTCTCGGTTAGGGCGTGGTTGTTCTTCTATGTAATATCTGTGAGGTGGGTGAATGTACCACCCTGTAAAAAGGGGCTGTGCAAGCAAGTGGATATGGGTGTGTCATCTACATATGGGTTAGAAATCAGACTTCTGTCCTCGGGTATTCAGGGGTCCATGCCCTCAGAAGTTACTACACCCTTCTTCCGTTGTAAAACGGACATGTATCAAGAGAGGTTCATACCCGTAGAAGCTACTGCATCCTTCTTTACGTTATATAGCAGTCATGCCATCATCTTCATAATGATGGAGTTAATTCCAATATGATTAAAATTCGATCTAATCTGTAAGACTGTCATTGCAGTAATGTGAGAACGAGAAATAAAGTTGAATTCTAAGCACCATCACCCACCGTGGATAAAATCTACAGAAGGTAGAGAGATAGAACGATGTTAATGGACTTAAAAATTTTCCTTGCTAGTGCGTTGTAAGATATGGAAAATATAAATAAGCTATCTAATTTGCTTATCATTTTTTTCCGCATCGAGGGTAATCGAGGAGGAAAAATTTTAAGAAGTTAACCATAGAATTTTATAACTTTTTATGTTTGCTAAAAGAAAAAAAAAACCCTGAACAATTAGGCACACAAAACTTTGTTTTGGTTGTGAATAGTACTAAAGACCACTGTATTTAATTTCTTTCATTCTGAATGAGTTGGTTTTAAAATTTCTTCCTAAAAATATCATAGTGTAGTGTGATATCATCGACCATAGTGTAGTGTGATTCTGTTCATCTCCCCGTTCCTTACTGTGATATTCACCTGAAGAATTCGTGATAATTCAAATTTTAAAAACTTTAATTTCAACAATACCAACTTTTTGAAGAGAAAACTAGGCTTACTATTAGCGCAACGAAAATAACGAGTACATTTCACAAAAAAATGATTCTGCTCTTAATATTTTCTTCTGTGTATCTTCTGTCTGGTATTTGTATTTTTTAAAAATTGAATACTCCTGCAAAACCTTTTTTTCATTATAAATTCATCGGATTTCGGCTTGATCTAAAACCTTCGTTTTGAAATCGAAATTTTGCGTAGGCTCGTGTGTGTGGTTGTAAAGAAGCTGGAATTCCTCTTTATTAGCTTCAAAAGTGCTTAATGTAAGCTCAATGAATATCAAAATTTATTGTGTTTGAGATACAATAATGGAGGATAATGAATATTAGACTCAATAAATATTGATCGTTGATTTTAATATTGGTTTTGTGCAAAAAGAGTTATCTTTATATTGGTTTAGTGTAAATGAATTTGAATAGTTTGACTTTGTTCAATTTGTAGTTTAACTATTCAATAGTTTGACTTTGAATAGTGTTCTAGATAAGATTCATAAAAAATATAAAGTAAATTAAAACTGAAATAATTATTGTGGAATTGTAATTACAGATGAAGAAATATTTTTTCTTTTAAATTAAATAAGATAAACATCAATATTAAAAAGGCTTGAAGGAAAAAATTGATCAATTTAATGAATTGCATAATGATGATGGAGTGTTGGTGTATTTGTATAGATGTAGTGGGCCTTCCTCGTTATCTGAGCGTCCCGGGTTCGAGTCCTGAATAGGGTGTGCTTGTTCTTCAGTGTGCTATCTGTGGGGTGTGTGAATGTGCTCCCTCCATAAAAAGGGGCAACATACTAATGATGGAGTTATCTCCAATCTGCTTAAAATTCGATTTAATCTGTAGCACTACCATTGCGGTAATGTGGCAATGAAAATAATGTTGAATCCTAAGCACCATCACCTGCCGTGGTATAAGATCTATAGAAGAAAGAAGCGGAGAAAGATAGAACGATGCTAATGGCCTAAAATTTTTTTTCTTAGATAGTTTGTCGTAAGAAATGTAAAATATAAATAAGCAATCTAATTAGGGTTATTATTTTTTTCGCATCGAGGGTTATCGAGGGGGAAAGATTCTAAGAAGTTTACCACAGGATTTCAGTACTTTTTCTGTTTGCCAAAAGAAAAAAAAACCCTGAAAAAATTAGGGCACACAAAACTCTGTATTGGTTGTGAATATTCCTAAGAAACACTATATTTAATTTATTTCATTATAATTGAGTTAACTTAAAAAAATTAAAAAAAAATATCACAGTGTTGAGTGATACTTGGATTTTATTCATCTTAATGTTCCCCACTGTGATATTCACCTGAAGATTTCGTGATAATTCACATTTAAAAAAAAGTTAATTTCAGCAATAGCAAGTTTTTGAAGAAAAAAATACGCGTGCTATTAGCGCAACGAAAATGGCAATTGCATTGCACGAAATAAGCAATAATTCTGCTCTTAATATTTTCTCCTATATCAATGTTACTTAGCATTGATATGGGAGACATGATCGATGATATCTTTGTGATCAAAAATGTAATCGATGATATCTTTGGAATCAAAGATGCAATCGATCAGAGTGGTTCGGCATGAATTTAGCCCTAACAGTTTTCTAAATTCGATAACAATGCATGATCATTCTCTCGCTATGCGCTTCTGAAGAAGGTGCGCTTCGTCATGGAAATGGAGATAACTCCACCTCACATCCCACTCTGCCTAACCTCATATCCTGAGATAAAACCTAGAAAACAATATCTAACCACCTAATGTATCCAACTAGGAAGCGTGTAATACACACACATTTATACAAGCTATATAATATGTTATCAGATGTAAGGTATTTTTTTTTCTTTACTAAAAGAGTGTAAAAGCGATTATCAAGTTTGGATTAACTATAATTCAGAAAGATCACAACAATGAAATAATTTATGGTGGACTTTTTTTTCCCTAATTTCTTTTTCTTTTTGTTAAAATGAGTTTTCAGAATGTTGCTTGATTTACATAAATTACTTCGTAAATTTTTTTTCTTTCAACTATTTTTGTTGCTTAACGAAAGCTAGGGCATTTAATTTCATTCAATGATCAGTTTTTATCCCGTTGTTAATTGCTATTCATGGTTAAATTTTCCCTTTATTTAATCTCAGCGCATTATTTAAAGAGAGACTGCTTTACAATTAAAATATTTTCCTTCTTAATCTTTTTTTACATCTCTGTACATAATTAACAGGATGAAAAGTAATTTTTAATAAAAGTTTATATAGAGAAAAAAGTTATATTGATACCAAATTCAGCAAATATAAAAATTGAATCAAGTATATCATCGTAACATTGATAAAAAAATGATTTCCCTTGAGGAAACTTCAATAGGAATTTTAAAATATTTTATATTTTCAATCTCAATGTATCAAAACAATTAGTTTTTATGTTCAAACAATGATTAATTAACTTATTTGATAAAATTTGGCTGTAAGTGAAATTTTATACCTTAAAAATTTAAATTGTTTTTTGCATTATTTGCAAATAATGATGGTAAATTGGGAAAATGTTAAATTGATAAATATTTTACATACAAGAAAAATTTCTTTTTTAAATTATGCTTAGCAAGAGGCAAAAGTTATTTGCCTCTTAAAAGGAAATACTTTCGTAATTAATGTGTTTTAAATAAACATTTCTGAAGGCGATTGTAACAAAGCTGTTTTATTATAAATATTTTTTAGGTTTATATATTTATTCTTTTAAACTCGCATCGTGATTTATTTTCTTTAATTGATTTCGAGCTCCCAAAACTAATATTTTTCTTCGATTAAAATTAAATTGAATTTATTTATAAAGAAGGAAAGACCCAAAATAATTTAAAATAAAACCTTTATGAAAGATACAGGAAGCTAGCTTTTGAATTTAAACTAGCTCTTGCAAAATAAATATTTGTCTTACGAATTAAATATAAAAAAATTCTAATAAGTATGCAATAATGTATTTAAATTTAATGTAAATTTTAATTAACAACGTAAATAATCAGATTTATATTAACATTTAATACTATAAGTACTGTAAGAAAAACTAAGCTATGGTTCAACAAAATTTGTCCAAAATATTAAGTTTGTATGTTTGTTAATTTTGAATTTTGCTTTAATAATATTGAATTAGAAAATATGAACAGTTTATAAGGTTTTAGTTTTGATATGTTATTTTTTTAATAATTAATATTTTAAATGTCTAAATACTATAAAATTTTGACAGAAAATGATTAAATTTAATAATTTGTGCTTAAAAATAATATTAGAAATGTATCCATATTGTTAGATCTCTGTACCGAAGTATTGCAGTATATTGCTCTTATTTTTCCGATAATTCAAAATTAAATTATCATAAGCTGAAAGTTTCTAGTAGAACTAGTCATAATTTAAAAGTTTCCAGTAAAACTAAAAAAACTTTATATTTTTTATTATAAAAATATTAAATAAATTATTAGAAATGTTCATCAAGCTTATATATTACTGGATATTAATTTCCTTTTTGTCTAATTTTTTCAAATCCAATTAGGAAGCTGAGATTTATATTTGTAAAATATTACCAGTTAAGGTCATGTTGTTTTCTAAGAAACAAACGAATTCTTGGGAGTAAATGATCATTGCAAAGAAGAATAAATCAAGCTTCCTTTGATTTCTTAATATTTTATTGCCATCACAGATTCACTATTGAAGCCTTGCAATTTCTGAAAGGTATAGCTTGTTACAATTCAATTAAGATATGAATATAAAATATGAAGCTTGCCTGAGGACTCTTCCCAATCTCTTTTCAAGTTTTCTGTGTCTGTTCTCCGAAATTTAATGCAATAACCAAATGAACCGGAATACACTTTGAATTTATTAGATTACATCACACAAATCAAAGACGAAGCAGAAAATCTTTGCAAAAGAATTTCCGATTAATATCGAAGAAAAATACTCATATCAGAAAGAATTTCGGATGTAAGTCCGATTTCATTGAGATCAGGCAAATCATGATGTTTGGTTAGGATGCCATTTAAAATGACAAGTTGAATTGGGTTATGTTACTTTCATATTTCGCTGATTAATAAATTGATTTGTTAAAATTGAAGAAAATAAAGATGTGAATTTGGGTTTTGTAATATTTTTTTCAATATTCATACTCAATCAAATACTCATATCAGAATAACTAAACTAAATCCTTTGGAAAGTCCCATAAAATCTAAAAGCTTAGAAACAAAATTGATGAAGTTTTGAATACAACCGTATAAAAAGAGAAACGCAGGAATCTTTCAGAAGAATCTGTTAACATCATCAATCTCTATAACTTCACTCGGCACGAGGGGACCGATGGCACATTATTTTCACACACACACGCACACGCACACGCACACGCACACACACACACACACACACACACACACAGCTTTATTATGAGTATAGATATTCATTTCATTTGTCTTGATATAATAAATATGGAAAAATAAGTTTTTAATTTAAGCATTATTTTCAGAAAAAAATCAAGTTTTTTTTAAAATAATATATTATGAAAACAACAACAACTTTTGGCTATCCAAACAAGTTTGTATAATTGGAATTTTACGGAGTTTGAATATTTGCCCTTAATATAATTTTGATATATAAACTAATTCTGCATAAAATATTATAACGTACAAAACTCGTTTCAAGTTATATATAAAATATAAGATTAAGAGAGAAGGATTTAAAAAATGGAATAAAAGTAGTGCAAAGTTACATTGTCAAGCAAATGAATTCAAATACGTTTACTTATTTTAAAATCGCCTGCATTCAATTTCCTAGAGAATTAATAACATTTAAAAGAAACATTGCATAAAAATGAAACTGTGAGAAAATTTAAATAAGAAGAACAAAGTAAGAAAAGGTGAAATTTTAAATTTTAGGATGGTGCAGATTGTTTTCAGCGTAATTTCCCCCCAAATTTTTTACATAAAAAAGGTGGTGGTGGCAAAGTATAGATTAATTTCTCATATTTTGAAATCATTATTTATGTTGAACTTCTATTTCATTAATTCACACACTTTTTTTCTTGCCTCAGTTTGAACAATTGATTACCGAGAGCTTTCAAGAATTGAAAAAAATCATTACTTTTGAATAACTGGAAGCCTCTTGAAAAATTTTTGCTCTAAAAAAACAGAAATAAAAAAAATATTGTAAATTTTGTTGTTGTGTTGTAAATGTTGTAAATTTTGTTGTTGTTGTGTTGTAAATGTTGTATATTTTGTGTTAGTAAAAGTTGTAAATAAAGAATGACAGAACATTTAAATGCTAATATTGTGAATTTTAAGATAATCTAAAATATATCAGCAAAAATAGTTTCACTTGAAGTAAAGGAGTAAAAAGGGTGAAATATTTATTACTTTATAATTAATTAATTAACTTCTAATTAATTGAATATCTAATTATTTTATAAATTTTGAAAAGTTAATGGTATTTATTTTCTTGTCCAAAATAACAAGTGTCTAATATAATTCGACCAAAATAATAAAATTTGAACGAATTCAAACCAGTTCTTCAAGAAGAGATATGATTAAAAACTCCTTCAAACATTTATAGCCAGAATGACCTTCATTTATATTAAGATTCAATCCACTGAATAAAATTATTAAAATAGCTCCTATATTTCAGAAATTATTGATTAGCTAATAAGAATTCTCTTATTCAGAGAACATCGAAATATTTCCATAATATAATCATTATTCAAGACTTGAATGAATCTTGCAGGAAGCTGCTATCTAATGTAGCTTGACCATGTGACTAAATTACAAAGTGAATCAATTGGAATATCGTGAAGGAGATCCATTAACGTGAATATGACCTTTCAGATTTATGTAAGTAGAATATTTAGATGATGGCCGGGGGTGTACGTGAAGTTTTGAATGGTGTGATGCCAAAGACCCCATTAATCTTGAATATCCAAGTTAGCTCTCCTGAGTCTATTTAGCTCATTTTCAGAAATGTGATACATCAGTCACCTTTAGAAACGCTGCACCATAACACATTAATGAAAAGTTTAGAATTCAAGGTTGCAAAGGGAGTTGAATATATGCATTTGTTTTAATAAATATGATACAGTTCTACCTTAAGATTAAGGAAAGGCATATTTAGATGTCTCAGTTTAACTTTCTAAATTTGATGATATGATATTATTATGCAATAGTCCGATAGAAATACTAAGAGATTTTATAAATAGAATTGGAAGAAGAGTAAGAAATAGTTACATCGATAACAACATAGAAAACATCATATCGGCATAGAAGATATAAATTAATAATTAGGTGTGATATTATTACATTATGGAATTACTTAATTTCATGCCTACGTGGTTCTTGTTTCGATGCACCATTGGCACAGAATTCGTACTTGCCACGATAAGAATACAGTTAATATGGTTAAATTTAAAATGATCCTTATAACAAGCTTTTCCACAGGTGGTAGTTCAACCCACAATTGGAAGTGTGGTCAGCACTATATCACCACCATTTTTGTAACGACTGAAAAAGAGATAATCTATGAATAAATAAGGCGACTTATTAGTCATGCATCCAAGATCAAATAACATCAAAATGATCATGATGAAATAATGTAATAAAATCATGGTTTCAGAATCAAATAACATATTGAAATCTAGTTTTAAGATCAAATAACATATTAAAATCCTAGTATCAAGATCAAATAACATATTAAAATCCTAGTACCAAGATCAAATAACATTAAAATCCTAGTATCAAGATCTAATAACATATTAAAATCCTAGTACCAAGATCAAATAACATATTAAAATCCTAGTATTAAGATCAAATAACATATTAAAATCCTAGTACCAAGATCAAATAACATATTAAAATCCTAGTATTAAGATCAAATAACAGATTAAAATCCCATCACCACGGTCAAACAACATATTAAAACCCTAGTACCAAGATCAAATAACATTAAAATGATCCTGATAACAAAATTATGGTTTCAAGATCAAATAAGATCAAAATAATCATGATCAAATAACGGAACAAAATTGTGGTCACAAAATCTAAACAAATCTATTTAATTGTACAGTTATTCATCTCCAACATAATCAAAATGCATTTCAATTTTTATAAGATGTGACTTTACTTTAATTTATTAAAGTCCTTTCTTATGTAACTAAATTATTATTCGTATTTAAAACTTCAATGTTTTGGCGAAATTTCAGTAGAAACCACAAAACTAATTTTATGCTTATTGATTAGGATCTGAAGAAAATCCTGATCGGAAAATCTTCAATTATCCTCTTCAGTGAGTAATTATGCAAAGAAGTCTGGTGGAAGTTTTTCGAAGATATTTCTTTTTTTTCCCTCCGCTCTTTGCTTAAAACTTTTCAAACTTGACGCACTGTCCCCTTACTTTAAATTTTGATCGACTTATTTTTTGATAAAAACTTAGTATAAGTCAGAAGTCGACGATAATTGTTTTATCAAATCTAATATTTAATTTTATTTGTAAAATGTCAGTGAAAGTGTCTTTTTAATTTTAACATAACATGCTTCTTGAAAGTTAAAAGAATTTCACTTAATATTTCTATTTAAAATACTAAAAACCCTTTTAGACATTTTTGATTCATTAAAGTGCTGTAGTATATACAATTCTTAATTTCAAATATTTTGTTGTAGAAATATTTATTGATTAAATAAAATAATTTCACTTCTAACTTAGCTAACTTTTGTTATGCATGAAATGCATTATAAAGAGAAAAAGAGGTTTTTATGTATCAAGTATTATATTAATTTATATTCAATTAATTGCATTTTTTAGATTATGTAACATTTTTTAATTTTGTTATCCAATTATGTATAACATAATTTGAAGTAATTATTTATTAAACAAAATATCTTACACTCATGAAGATATCTGTACAATCGTCTAATTATTTAAAAAATAACAACAAAAGTAGTATATTTGATGATTGACTGATGACCTTTGTCCCAAATGTTTTCTCTACAATCGGTTTTCTTTCAATAAAATACTAGCATTATTTTTTTTTTAATACTGGAAGTATCGTTTGTAGTAAAACTGTTCTCTTCTATATCCAAGACAGCTATACAAGATAATTAATTATCAAAGATTAGGCAGGACCTTAGAATTAACAAATAATGACGTTATTTTTGAGAAGAGCAAATAATGAGATTATTTTTCACTCTAGTTGTGTTGAGTTCCTCTACATTACAATTTTAAGTATTATTCCTTATTCCCGTTTCCAGTAAGCATAAATAAGTTTATTTTTTCATGTCATAGGAATTTTTTTATATATAAGTATATGATGGATGGATAAAAATAATCAGAGGAAGCATATACATGTTTTAAACTAGGTACTTATTTGGGAAAATCAAGAAAATGAAAGATTATTTGGGGAGAGGGAGAAAATAAGGATGAACATACTGTGGTTTTCATTATGATAAGGATGAGCTGATCCAAACTCTGCTCTGAGAAGAACGTTCTTTGAAATGTATATTGAGCAAAGATAGTAGAAATTCCCTGTTAAGATCCTAACTTGAAATATGATTCGAGTTTATGATTTAATTCATGACTCAACAAGTCGTGATACTTTATAAGAAAATAAAATTTCAGTCATAGAGAGAGATGAATGAAAAAGTAAAAAGCATTTCTTAATGATACTGTATTATAAAAAAGAATTATATATAAATGATATGAAATGAGCTAATGAATAAGGCCTTGAAATAAATGAAATACTGCAGTTCTGTAGCAAAAATACGCGATTCACTCGACTGTTTGAAAAGTAATTATGAATAATACAAATCATCCTGTTTGGTAGAAATCAAATTATGAAAATAAATTAATGTGCGTATTTTTTTAAAATTTCTGTTTGTCAGGCATATTATTTACTACTAGATTTGGAGGTTTTACAGTACTTTCATGATTGTCAATTCATTTTCAAAAAAAATCTGTTCTTTTTCTATTCTAAACATGGTGATCTTCAGAAACTGAAAATTTTAATGTTAAATTTAATAAATTGCCAAATAAAATTTATCAATAGCGTGTACTTCAATAAAACCTAAACCACCTGTTAATTGAGTGGAAAATTAAAACAGAAGTTTAAGAATCATAATTACAAAGATGTAATTTTATCATTAGATATTATACGACTTTATTATTAGATGTTCGTAGCGCTGGAAAATATTGAGAAAAGTATTCTATCCATGTTGTAAAGCCTTTTAGGTTTAGACAGGGCATTTCTTCTCATTTAAATTAATCTAATTATGAAAGCTAAATCTAAGCTTTCATTAAGAATATTTCATAAATATATTTTCCTTTTTCAGTTAATCATCATTTCATCATTATTCAATTACAATACCTATTACACTTTCCC
>JAOUZG010017227.1:1256308-1267299 GCA_026289955.1 Argiope argentata | reverse complement strand
AAGTAAGAATTTCAAATATTTAAAAAAGGAATGAAACCTTTATACTAATTTCGTTTATTTTTTCTTATATAAAAGCTTAATATCTGTTTTTAATTTTACTGCTTTATATATATAGATTACGATTTTGTACTTAGTTTTTATTTTTGTTAAAATCTTTATATTTGTTATTTCTAATGTTTCCTTTTTTGCTTTTAAGAAAACTTTCTTTCAGGAAAATATTTTTCTAAAGTACTTAACTTTCAATAAAAATTAACATTAGTAAGTACATAAATATTTCGGCTATTTTTGAGACTTTAATTGGTATAAATTTTGTATTCATATAGCCTGGATATTCTAAGGAATAAAGAAAACCATTGATTCATTTTCAAGTCATGAATCTTCTCTTTTACTTGGATTATTTATATATTCTTTTTGCTTCAAATAGCCAAAGCTTTAAAAAGGATTTTCAAGTATTCATTTATTTTAATCTTAAGAAACAAAGTAATAAATGCGTTTGTAGTAATATACATTTCTTTCTTTCTTCATATAATTTCTCCCTGCGCCTTAATATGTATTATTTTTAAAATAAACTTGCAATAAATAAAAATAAACTTTACGCGAAGTTGCAATCACCATTAATTTTAGATCAAAGTATTTCTTAGTTCCAAGAAAATTTTAGGGTATATATATATATAATTTAATTATTTTGTTTACATAATTCTAATTTTATTTTATTTTTGATGATTGCCCAAGTTTCATTGAAGTAAAGGAGTGGCTTTCATAATTTAGGATTGTTTTTTTATTATTTTAAGTTCATTCATTTTCTCTTCATTTTGAAAATATAACTAACACAATAATATGAAATTCATGTATTAAGAATATGTTCATGTATTAAGAATATGCTGAAAAGGAAGCAGATTTCAGTAAATAATACCTTTATGTAAAATTAATTTCAATATTTTTTAAATCTTATTTTAAAGTAACGTTAGTTTTCTGGAAAAAATTGCTTTTTGAGAAGTTGATGAAAGAAAAAGGAACTGAAAGAATGATTTCGAAAATGTGCAGATAAGGTTTAAACAAACTTGATAACTTTACTTAAATTTTTATGTTGTTGTGTAGATTTCAATAATCAAAAGCAAAGTTTAATTGTTTAATTATATTATTAAACAAACACAAGTAGTATGAAAAAAATATAAAACATTTAAAGTATAATAAATAACAAAAAACATTTGTGTAGAAACAATCGCATAAAATCTTTATTTGTGCGTTAAGTTTTACACTTGATTTATGTAACGTTAAGAAATTTTCATGAGCAATTTTTCACGACAGTTAAATTCTTAAAATAAATTAAACTTAGATTTTGATTCAATTCATTTTTACATTCCTCAATTTATTCAGAACATTTTTAACGCTGGAAATTTCTCATAGTTTTATAATTCGTGAGGTAAATGCTCAAAACCATCTGCTACGTTATGATATTTCTTTCAATGAGCCTTTTGGAAATCCATGAACTTTTTCAAATTGGAAAGTCGAATTAATTCAGAAATAGAAAGAAGTCTTCATTTCCATTATACTTGGAGAGTTTATCTTTGACTATCACAGAAATAAGCAAGCGAAAAAATCTTAATTAGCGTCAAATTAATTGAGTCACATCATACTAATAATCTAATTGAAAGTCATTTGTAAAAACTTTTTGATCTACTGTTTACTGCAGGTGCTTTTGTGTGTACGGTTTATCTTTGCTTTGCATATTTAAAATAAAATCTTTTTGAATGAATATGTTGAACTCTTTGCGATGTTACTGACACGAAATATTTTGGAATTTCCTTAACAATATTCATATCTTTTTATTTTATATCTTCAAAATTAAATGCATTCAAATATTTTGATTTTTTTACATTATATATGATTTGTAGTTAGTACATTAAAGATTACTTAAGATTCAGCGAATAAGTTCACTGCCAAATAAAATATTTCTTCTAATAGTTTTGTGATAGAGAATACATTCTAAATGGATGTCTTTATCAGATTAAATCCCTTTTATCAGATCATGACTTTACAAAAGGAAATATATTCCTTCATGACTTTTCAAAAAATGAAAGGAATTTTTCATACTTCTCAACCATCTAGAATAATTATAAAAGATGTAATATATCTTGTTATTATCACTCATTCCTTTGCTTCACATAAGCCATATCACTGACTTTCCTACCGACAGAAGACACACGAATAAAAAATACTGAATCTTCAGTGTTTTTTATTCGTGTGCAGCATCGCTGCAGCATCAACACCGGTAGGAACTGTGGTTGAATTCCAAGGGCCATCACCGGTCGCGGTGCAACCATTCCCTACAGAAGCACATCCTCTCATCTATGGGAGGAGACAGATTCCTCACATATTTGTATACTCTCCACGATGTCGAGATCCAACCATCACGTGGGAAGCATCTGATTCTCTTTTCGAGATGCTCTCCTCCATGGGGGGACTTTACTTGACATAAAGCATGTCATAAGAATGTGTCATGCCCCTATGTCTTCTTTTAGATTTGATTTTTCAGAGTCATGTATTAATATGCCGAGTACAGCCTGCTGGTTCAGGCGGATAATAACTTTGATATTTAAATATATATTTATGAAAAAGAGTTGTAAATAGAATTAAGTACGGAAATGTGGATTATTAAAATAGGAGCTTATTCTGAGAAAAACAGGGAATATGGAGTGTAGATAGACAGCTGGTATATATAAAAAGAAAAGTAATTTTAGAAATTCACGATACTGATAGACAGCAAATCATTGATTCTAAAACATTGATGATTAATCGAATATACTGCCAGAGTTAACTCCAATAAAACTCCAAAAATAGAACTCTACTTCATTTGAAAGTTTTCTCTTTTGTAGCATCAGATCAAAATATGGAATTTTATAGAAGAATCTCTAGATCTCAAGTTCCAATATACTTAGAGATCAATGTTTTTGCTACCAAAGTTACTAAATCTATAACGAAATATGTTGCTGAAATTGATCTGGAAAGTAATTGATTTGACAGCTATTAGGAATCACTTTAAATATTTGGTCAGTGACGGCATTACCATTTAAAAAAGTAATATTAAAGTTTAATAATAGTAATTTTATCTATAATTTGTTATAAAGATCTGTTATTTCCTTCATCATTGTTTATAATAATCATAAATAATAAATCTGCCATAAAAATACCATTTTTGATAAATTAAAGTACGTGTGAGCCTTAAAATGCTGTGTTAGATTAGGAAGTTAATTAATATTTGAAAAAGCAGGAAATGCTCATAGATTTTATTAAAATAAATTCCTCAGAAAACTGTGACTTATTTATCACATTCAAGGTCAGTCTTTTAATAATAATTAAAAGATTGTCTTCATGTAAGGTATGAGGCAAGATTAAAAAGAAATGAACAGGTCGACAGAGTAAAATTTTGAGATGTATATTATAAAATGTGATAGATTCATAATTTAAATTAAGAATAACATTGACTGTGAATAATTCACGAATGAATTGATTTTAAAAAAATCAAATCTGGTTGATAATATATTCAGTGGTTCTAATTTTACTAATAAACATATTGCTGTATGTAAAAAACAAAAACAAGTAGAAGTTTTTAAAAAAATTACTAGTATTTAAATGAATTTAATTAAATACATTTTTAAATGTAATACATAAATATGTATAACATTTTTCTTAACTGTTTATTTACTGATGGTTTTTAAATGTGCTGTTTATATCAGACTGATTTTTTAGCAATATGAATACGTATTATGAAAGATACTCAAAGAAATACAAGTAGTAAGTACCAGCTAAAAACAAAATTTAAGAACTTTCGATTATTAATTGAAGAATTTAAGTTTCTTTAATTAATTAAAAATTGAATTCCACTTTCTTGGATTCATTCTGTGTTAAACTCAAATAATGATGAAAAAATAAAATTTAAAATTTATGAGATGAATAAATTGATAAATGAAGAATTCATTAGTTTAATAAATGAAACAGTTCAATTTGTAGCTAAAAACAGTAATTTGTAAAGATTAATAAGTTGAAGATTAATATAATTACATTGCTTTGTTAAATACGGACAATATTAGTTTTGAACAATCACTAAAATGCTCTAAAATTAAATATTTTGGTTGTTTAAACTTTATTAAAAATTATTATTCAATAATTTTGCCAATTTGTATAGTTTAAAATATCATTTTTAATTTTTATATTTAGTTCTCTGCTTTTTAACTAGTTTTATAAAAAATAGGATCATTTTCTCAAATGTGATTAAAAACTGGGTTTAAAGCAGAGAAATATCATATGAAATTTTTATGTTGATATTAAAATTATAATTTAAAATAGTAAATATACATAAGGATAAAATTTTCCTTAAATTTTAAAAAATTTTTATAAATAATCGGAAATTCTTAAATTTGTTTTTGAAAATCGTACGATGTATAAAGTACAATAAACTTTTTAAACGCTAGCAACCTTTTATTTTCAAACGAATATTCATAAAGCAGGAAACGAAATATTGCCAAAACTTTAACAAAGATACTACTTGGGGAAGTTAATAATTTTCTAATTGAGATCAAACCACTGATTAAATAATCCAATATAAAAATTCTTATCAAAGACGGCTGGAACTTCAATCTGCAATGAAAAATTCGAAGGATGAATTCACTATATTTACTATTGTATTACTGTTATTGCTTTCTTGTGCATATATAAGTTTTATAACGGATTATAGAATTTTCTAGAAAATGAATTAATCTAAATTTTAACATAAATATAACATATGAAATTTCTAATTATTCCTGAACACTTGCCGCCAAAAATGTAAGCATCTAAATGAATCTCTGCTCTTAATGAAACAAAATCAAAATTCATTTAAGTTACAAAATGGCTAGAATATAAAATTCCTAATTGTTCTAGATCTTTTGTCGCCAAATATTATCATTTCCAATTCTAAGTTATTACATAGTTTATTGCTGAAGTCGGTGGGTATTTACTTGACATCCATTCAGCATCCATTAAGAACATCTGTAAAAGTGTTCTTCTTTTCTGTAGCAGAAAAAACAATATTACAGAGTTTTAATTCTAAATGTTATACAGATGTTAAAAATATCCTGAATCTGAAATGCTTTTTTTGCCACTTACAACATCTTGTTGATAAGAAAAAAAATTAATGGAAATTTCTGAGAACTATTCTGCTCAAATCAATTCTGAAACAGCTTGAAAATCAATTACTTTGGCATTTCGAATTTGTTTTGGTGCAGATGGGCAGAATGTTTGCATAATATTTCAAAGGGAAATTCATACATCAAGATGGAGGATACGTTTCCCCGGAGAAATATATTTCCCAAGAGCTCAAATATCTGAAATAAGTACATCCAACTTTAACATGTTTTCTCTCCCCCCCCCCTTGTCGATAGATTTCATTGTGATGTTATTTTATACACTTTAAAAAAGAGGTATATTTTCGTATATTTTATCTTCTGAAACTGTATTAGATGGAAAACTCGGACTATATCTCAATCTCCAGATATTTAGATGAATGCATTAGTTTCAATCTCTTCTTTTGAGATGTGATAATAGCGTTATAGGTTTTTATATTAGAATCCAAACATATGTATGTATATATGTACTTTCTGATGTATGATGTTTATAAATAGATAGTCAGATATTTAGATGAATGCATTAGTTTCCTCCGCTTCTTCTGATATATGATTATAGAGTAATACATTTTTATATTAAAATTCAAATACATATATTTCTATGTACTTTCTAATGTACGATATACACAAAGAGATTTCCAGATATTTAGATGAATGCTTTAGTTTAAATCTCTTCTTTTGAGATTTGATGATAGTATTATAAGTTTTTATATTAGAATCCCAACATATATATGTATATATGTACTTTTTAATGTATGATGTTTACAGTTAGATTGTCAGATATTTAGATGAATACATTAGTTTTCTTCGCTTCTTCTGAAATTTGATTATCGAGTAATAGGTTTTTATATTAGAATTAAAAAATATATATTCTTATGTACGATATATACAAAGAATTTTAATATTTAGATGAATGCATTAGTTTCATTCTATTCTTCTAAGATATGATAATAGGGTAATAGGTTTCATATTAGAATTAAAGTATGTATATATCTGTGTAATTTCTCATGTACGATGTATACAGAGATATTTCCAGATGTTTAGACGAATAAATTAGTTTCTTGATTTTCTCATTAGTGACTGATATTTATCTATCTTTTGCTGCAGTATGTATATTCTGCTTTTATTAACTACAAACTCCTTAGTTAATAGCATATGCACACTACACAAATTTGAGATATCATTCCTCTCTTTAGGAAACAGTTTGAAAACTAATTAAAAGTAATTAAATGAGAGAATTAATTAAAAATCGGAAACCCCACTTGCCGTCAGTAAAATTTTAGAGAAATCTTCCATTTAATGTTGTAAGTTTCAATGAAATTATTTAAAGCAAGAATTATTTCATTCATAAAGGAATAAATTCATTTTCCTTTTCACGATTATTGACAATTTCGGAAAACATTTCTTAATTACAACGAAGATTCGAACGATTTTAATAACGCAAAATCTCATTAAATTAAGGAATTGCAAATTCTGCTGCTTATGGAATAAGATGAAATTCTTGTTTGAAAAATATTCTCAGAATTCTGTCTGGAATCAATACGTTTAAAAGTTCTCTATTCGTGCGTTAGATCGTTAATAAGAGATTGATTAAGTAGAGAGTTTTGGAAAGATGTCTAAGAATATTTTGTCGAATTGAATTTGTGAAACAGTGAATGAAAATTTTACATCGAAATGGTCTTAGAAATTAATTTCCAAAATGACACCTCTCAATGAGAGCCGCTACATTTGTATCAAATATTCCAGTTAAAGATACTTCTGATTGCTACAAATTATTGAAAAGACTCATAATTTCTACGAGAAATAATTAGTAGACCATATTAAATGATTTCTTGTAGCCATTATTAAGAAAATTTCAAAGTTGTGAAAGAACATTATAAATATTCCGATGAATACGCCTTCTATTAATATGAAAGACTATATATATTTTTCAGATACACATATCTATACTATTATAAATGTAAAAGTTTGGTTGGTTGGATGGTTGATGTTAGTCAATTTCGCCCGACAAGTTGAACGAAATTGGATGAAGTTTAGCACAGAGAGTCCAGAAGGGGACATTTATTCACTATTATTCAAGTTACTATTTATTCTACTATTTATTCAAGTTAATTGAATGGTTGATTTTTTATTAATTAAACACATTTAATTACAGAAATGATAATTTTTCATTCGAAAATTATCATTTCTCCTCCACTAAATGAGTAAAATTCCAGTTTATTTTTTTCCAATGCTATTAAGGTTAGGCTTAATATATTTTCTACTGATTTTTTTCAAATTATTCTATTTTTTTAGTGTCCGATACATTTAAAATTAAACACTGTTAATTAATTGATTTTTTTTGTATTCATTTTGAAGCCAAATTAAAATAAACATAATAAAGGAAATTAAAATTTTCTAATCTACATGGCGTTACTTTAACTGACGTAGAAAATTCACGCATTTGCATTGAAAATTTACGTATGCGCATTGTGTTTTGATTGTCGTTAGTGTTATTTTCAAGGCATACGGGTCTACTTTTGTTTTGGCCAGATTAACAATATTAGAATAAAAATAAATATTGAAATGCTACCGTATATCTTTCAATAATTTACAAGTTTCTCGATGATATCATAACAGACTCAGTTTTCGACAGCACCATAATGATACAATTTGCAGCAACATACTTTTATATTGCAATCAGATCGTCAGTTGATCAAAAATAATTGGTCATATTTTAATGACTTATCAATTTGAATGGCTAAAATTATTTTATCTGTTGAGGAGTCAATTAATTTCCTTGTTAATTATAGATTTTTGAGACAATAGAGCACAAAAAAGCAGAAACAAAATTAAATATTTTTATAGATATCTGTATACCAACTATAATCTAAAATTCATAGAGGACGAAAATTTCCTTTAACATAATGTAATGAATAATGAGTTTATTATCGTAATACATTTGAAGATGAAGTTTTACAATCGGGTTGTTCGTTTATCGATCAGTAATTCATCATAAATTTCTCTTGGGAAATAGATAAATTAGTTTTCGGGACACTTCGAAAATAAATAATTAATCATATCATTCCCTTTCTCATTATATTTTATATGATTAATGAATGGCAATATTCACTTTTGCAGTCTTGTATTTTATTTTAATGGGATATTTTTCTTTTTATTTTTTATACTCTTAGAAGGGTAATAAGTTGTATGATATTCACTCAGCGCTTTTCTTTTTCTTTCATAGTTTCTTGTATGTAATTAAAAATGTGTTTGGGTGTAAAAGCAAGGTTTGCTCTCCTCATTCTAGTTTGTTACATTTATATCATCTTTCGTCCATTTCTCTTTAATTATGGAATTTTTTCTGCTACTTTAAAAAAAATATTCTAAATATTATATAACAACTAATTTAATCTCCCCAAAGTCAACATTAATTGGTATTTCTTGAGCTATTGTTGATTTGAAATACAATAAAAACTATTATGTTAGCATTTTGGCAATTCTGATATGAAAAGATTTCATACACAAGTTAGTGTTGAAGTTGTAATTTAATATTTGATGAGATGCACAATGTAACCATTTAAAGAAAATCAACAAATCTTTTCACCTTTGTACTGCTTCATTACTTTGAGATAATCACTTCGCTGGGCTTCCAAACTTAAAGCTGTTTATCAGGAATCAGAATTCCCTTTCTTTATCCAATAACTACAGCTGATATATGAATTTATTGGTTCGTGCTATTTATATATATTTATTTTTACTTACTCTTCAATCGACTCTTCATTGTAATAGGTGTTATTTTTATAAGATTAACTAATCAGTCCTAGTCGTTTATTGAATAAACCTGGAAACGAACGGAACATAAATGATGAAGAAATCTGTTATTAAATTATTCGGTGGATCAATTTTGGTATGAGAAAACAAATATAATAGTGAAATGGTATATCTGATAATATAGTTGCAGGTGGACGCTAAATATTTCTGACTCTGAAGTGATTGTTTACATGCTTATATATGCCATACAGATGCTCTTAATGTAATTTATAAATTTTTCCTTTTCAGTAAGTAATCTCATTTCTCTGTAAGTTCAACTCATCGTTACCATTTGTTTAAGTATGTTTGTTCTCTCCATCCAGTTATTACTTCTCCAAAACTTGAATACAGTCATATAGGATGTGACACCAATGAGATTCTCTTTCTGGAGATTCCTGGATGGCTTGTAGTCTTTTTCATTCTTTTAACATTTCCTTCTTGCTATTTTTTTCTTCCTTCCATTTTGTGTTCATCTAACTGGTTAGATAACTTAATGTTATAGGCACCAGGGTCACAGAATGGCGCTATGTTATATAATAGTGTAGCGTTACATAATAAAAATATAATAGTGTAGCGTATCAAACATGTTCTCCAAGAAAACATCTATCTTCAAATAAAAAATTTTAAATAATCCTTTTTAGTTGAATCTAATATTTGGTCAGTACTGTGAGCTTCAATAAAAGAAAAATTTAAGCTTAATTACTTCGTCTTCCGTTGGAATCTTTAGAGCAAATTTAATAACCAAATCGCCTATCAATTACTAAATTGAAATAACATTGAATTAAAACACTGAAAATAAAATAATAGTTATACAAGTACCATATATTTATACATGTAATGGAGTAATATTTTTATTACATTCTTGAATCTACTAAATAAATATTTAAATTTATTTAATTTTTTTGGCAGTAGTTGTTGTATTCACATGTAAAAAATAAATTAATGCCACAATACCTCGATACACAATAAAAAATGATATCTGAAGACTTCTTTCCATTTTCCTTCAGACTTTGTTTACATGCATCTCGAAACTTCGTTTCATTTGTACCCATTTGAATTTATTCTCAGGAGACTGAACTTTATACAACCCAGTTATGGCATGAACCCTTGATTAAAATTTACCCTACACCCATCAACAGAAGGAATAGACATATTTAATTAAGACTTCAAAGCTTTCTCCAAACTATAAGCCGCCTTCGAACCTTAATTGACAAAACAAGCATAACGACAACTAATGCAGAATTTTAAATCCATTATGGGATTAAGATAATCCTACTTAATCCTATTATCTAGAATAGAAATTAATTTCTAATCTCTGTATGAGGAGAATTGTGGTAATAAAGAGTTGTTTATTTAATTAAATTTTCGACGGCTTAATGCAGCAGATGGGAAGGGAAAGGGAAAATACATTTTTCATTGTTGGTAGGCATGAAATAACTTATATTCTTTAAAACTGATTCTGCTTTGTGTGCCCATTTGCATTCTAACTAAATTCATAGTCTAAACAACAATTAAATTTGAATGAAAGTGTAGATAAGATTATTTGAATTATCTTCAAATTATTTTCAGTGTCACTCGAAGAATTATTGAGAAATTAGTTTAATGACTTTTTGGGTGAAATTGTTTTAAATAACATATAAGCAGAGGAGATACTGTAGACTTTAATAAAGCTAGTATGTC
This sequence comes from Argiope argentata, assembly GCA_026289955.1. Lineage (NCBI taxonomy): Eukaryota > Metazoa > Arthropoda > Arachnida > Araneae > Araneidae > Argiope > Argiope argentata. The sequence continues at coordinate 1,256,665 of JAOUZG010017227.1, read as the reverse complement.
CGTTTAAAATAAAATGTTGTAACTTTTTTCAAATCTATAACAAAAAAATAAAAGTTATTCGTCCTCATTTTAGTGTAATATGTCTTGATTTATTTTCCTTTTAAATTTAGGAAAATAAAAAAATATATTTTAAATCTCAAAGAAAATATCGTTTATATTTGTAAATTAAGTGAGTGAAAAGAATAATGTTTTACTACGGATTTTGCAATAGCGAATAAATGTATCGAATTTTAGCTAATTGAATTAAAATATTTTATGTGGATATTTTAAGTGCAGAAATATTTCATAACATTTTGATTATTTTTATATTCAGCCGATAATTATATATATATATATATATATATATAATTATCGGCT
>JAOUZG010017227.1:1229987-1256208 GCA_026289955.1 Argiope argentata | reverse complement strand
ATATATATATACCTTTTAAAATCGTTATTCTGTGAAAGAAAAGAAAAAGAATCTACAAAAATACGAAAAAGACGGAAATTTGTACTGATGTTAAAAAGTTAAAAGTCTTAAAAGTGTAAAAAATTAAAAGGTTTGAAGTTTAAATGAAAGAAAAAAGGTTTATAAAATTGCAAAGTTTCTTTTTTTTACTTCCTCTATTTTCATTTTAAAAATATAAAACTGATCATCGGAGCTTTTACAAAAATCTTACTAGAAACCTATTTTAAAATCAGTACTCTTAAATATAAATTAAAAAATAAGAAATGCAAAAATATTTTCTTGATTTATTTACATTCCTGTTTTTAAATAAAATAATGTAAAAATCTAAAAAAAATATCTGCTCAAAAACAGTTTCAGTTTTAAAATCCTGCATTTAGGAAAAAACAACGCTTACATCTATATTTTAATCAGCTGGATGTGTATAAAAAAGTTCGAAGTATTTGAAAAAGTTCTATTATTAAAAGAAGTTTAACATACTTTCTTTCTTCAGAACCAGTTTTTATTGTTCAATGTTCTAATTTACACTAAGAATTTCTTTTTCCTTGACATCTAGTTTTAAAGTAACACCTCATTTGAATAATTTAAAGAGTTTTTCGGGTCCTGATTGGAAAGTAGTAAATGTTCTCGCCTGGCAAAATCATTTTTACAGTACACATCCGTCCTTAATTTGAAATTCGAATTCAGATTCATTGTGTTTGAAGTCTCGTTGGCACAGCTTAGAAGTATCTTTTGTAAGTATATGTCCAGCTGCTTATAAGAGTTTCCTTATTTTTTCTCATATTGTAGGATCATGTGAAGGTAATCAGACATAATCTGCATAGTTTAGGACAAATAAAACTGAGTTGGGTTTGCGTAAAAAGGCGAATTTATTCTAATAAAAGCTAAATATTTCGAGCTTCAAGTTGCAATAATTGTTTAACCACTTGACATATGAATTTATTTAACTTTCTAATTAGATGACACATCCTACTTTTGGTAATTTATTGTTCATTTGATTTTTAAAAATAATATATGGATCATTTGGGATACCAAATCATTTCATATTAATTTTTTCGTATTTAAATACTTATTTCTTTGGCTTAGTTACAGATTTGAAAATAAAAATTCAGTAATTCGATGCGCGAGTCAGACACGTCATTGTAAGTGAAGAGATTAATAGTTTTGATCTCTAAAAATATGCTTTTTCTTATTTTATATTATTTTTTATTAATTTATTGGTACTAAAAATTTCAATATGTCTTTTCTAAGCCTTCTACTGGGTATGCAGGATAGCAGATTCAATTCTACAGGATGGAGACAAACTATCTGATCACAATGCATCACAAAAAGATTTTTCTTTCTCTTTTGTACTGTTAATGTGAGGCTGTGAAGTAATGCGACAATAGAAGACATTGTTCTTTGGAATATAGCTTAATTTTCAGATGACTTATAGTTTTCAGTCATCTTCACTTATCCTTGTTCTAGATTTATATAGTCCAGATGTTCAAGATCCATATTGATATTTTCAAAAGATTGAGTCTTGATTCTTTATCAGTCAAGACTATATCTCTCCATTCTGCATGCATTAAATTTTTAAATACGAATTTAAAAAGGATTTTAAAACAGATAAGACGCAGAATTTGTAAAAGTTTAAAAAAATATATTACTGAGATTTAATTTGACAATCTTCATTATTTCAAAGATGGAAAACTCAAAAGAAAGTAATAAAACATGATTTAAATTAGTATAAAAGCATTTAATTTATTTTAAAAGGAAATTATTACTTTGGAAATTTGCTAGACATATGTACAATGTTAGAATTTCAGTAAGCTCAATAGTGAAAAAGTACTTTGTATTTTAGTAGAAAATACGAAACATAGATAACAAAACATCGCCATACCTAAGATGCAGAGATGCATTTTCTATAAATGAATAGCTAATCATTAGTAAACAACAAATCCGTTCCTAACCCTAATTATCATGTGGTTATCTCTAATAATTTTTGCTCAAAACTAGACTAGTCAATCGTCCTAAATTTGTTTTGTTATGTTACTTTACCCCTCTAGAACTTTATTTTTAATACTCATCTTCTGTAACTCACACAGTTTCTTTGATAATCTGTATGGCGTTATTCTCAAAATAAATATAAATGACAATTAGGAATTTATTAGGATACTCTAATAACAATGCATTAATAGGCAATAACTTAAATGCAAAAATGTAAGAATATATTTTCATAGATTTTTTTTAAAAGGGGATATCTTAAATTGAAGTCCAAGTCTCACTGTATCATGATTGCGAAATAGCCTTAATTTATCTTGTAAATCAGATAATTACTTAATTAACTAACACAATCGCATTTACGATTTTTTTTAATAAATATTTATAAAATGAAAGGAAAGCTTCAAAGATACATTCGAATGGTGTTCACGTGACCGAAACCCTCCTATTTTATTTGCTTCAAAAAGTTTTAGTTGCCGTTCTATCGTCGCTTTAGAGCAGAAAACTAACTTTATTAAGCCGAAAAGTCCATTCGCAGGCGGAAAAGGGCTTCCCTTCTTTCTGGTGAACTCGAGTAAGTAATCGGAAACTTTGAGTGGAAGTCTTAGTAGCCAATTTCCTGGCAATTTCCGCCATTTTGTTCAAGACTGTCGACTATTTGCTCTTTGTTTCCGATATATGTGTTCGTCAACAAATCAAAATACGTCGAAACAAGCTTTACTTTAGCATATTAAAAAAAAACAATTCAAGCCAAGCGAAGCTCGAGTTGTTTATCTTAATTGAATTTTTCTTCAATAATAGTTGTAACAAAGATACCGCTTGCCAATAACTTCCCAAATGATTTATTCAGTGTTTGGTTTATGAAATAAGTGTTTTGACTCCAAAAATTGAGAATGCATTTCCTTTTTTATAAACAAAATTTATATGATAAATTACAAGCTAAGAATGTAATATATATATTGTTTCATGATTTTGACTGTAAATCCAGATCTTCCATCCTATAAATATATAAAATTTAAAATATTAGAATAAAAAGGGTTTCTTAAATGGAATTTAAAATAAATTTATATTAAAAAATTGAGAAAAGACCAATTCAAAATTGTTTTTAACAACATTTTTCTTCTTCGTAATACTGCAGATAAATTGTTATTGCCCTTAAACTTTTGTTTCATTTATAGCTTTTATTTCTTTTACGAAATACGATGTCAGTTATTTTTTAATTGCGTTTTCTGGAACATAATATAAAGTCTCGTAGAGATGATGATTGAGAGTTAATGAAGAATCGAGCATTAATGTTAGCTGAACGTTTATTTGAAAGTTCTCAAAAAGCAAATGAGGGAGTTACACCGAAAATTTACTTATAATGTAAGACGAAGCTCCACATGCTCCCAGAAAATATCTGAAAAGTACAAAAAAGAGAAATTTGGTGTAAAAGAAAGACAGATAAAGAGATAGAGAGAGAAAAAAAAGAAATTCTGACAACAGTTATAGACAGCCAGGGTTATTATAAGTCACTAAAAAAGGCTATTGTAAATCATTTTGTAAAATCATAGAAAGTGTTTAGTATTTGACAATCAAATGATTAAAAATACAAAACTTTTGGCTGACGTGGTTTGAACCTGAGTAAAAAAAATGTGTTTTTATTTATATAGTTACAAAAACATGATATATCAAGATATTTTAAATAATGATTCAAATGAATATGCTATTAATTCAGGATTAATTATAATTTCATATTTTGAAAAAGACAATGACTCTAAACTTACATTGAACATAATATGATAATCTATTGCCTTTATGCTATAAACAGAAACTACATACTATTTCCCAAATTATGTACAACAATATTTATAAATATTTATGGACCAAGCAGAAAAAACATTAATTTAAAATAAGAATCAAAGATAATATGCAACATGTTCTACAAGAAGAACGAGATGGAATGTATTAAAATACATTTAAAAAGTTAGTTGAACCATTTTATGTCTTCTAGAAGTACATCTGCTAATGCAAATGCTTCCATTTACGGAGAAAATATTTTATACAGACATTTTATTTCTTAAGCAATCGCTAGAGAATGCTACATTAACGGAAAACAATCTGTTCGTATTTAGTTTAAATGTTCTGTTTAATTTGATTTGGAAAGTAAAAAGTATACAATTTGATTCAAAGAAGCATGCATTTGATAATTTATTTGAAATAAAAACATCTATGCACTCACTATCATTTTTCTGAATATGGCATTTGGTAGTTAACAAGTGTAATATTTCCCTAATTTTCGGATTCAGAATATATTTTAAGTATTACTTCGTTTTGCAAATTTTTATAAATTCTCTATATTGTTTATTACTGTAATAAATTTCTTCACAAAACTATAAAAAATATTCTGACATAAAAATCATTATATATTAAATAAACTTAAATTTTTTACTTTGTTTTTACTATGAGCAATTGAATGTCAAATTATTCGATAATTTTTTATTAACATTGAAATATCTGAAATTATTGAGGAATTCATGATCTATTTAGACGGTATTACAACGACACCTAATTGAAATTGAAAGCAAAATTTAATATTTAGGCTTAAAATACATATTTTCTTTTTCCTACTATAGTTAAGATACTTTCTTAAATACTAGTCGAACTCACTGATCAGCGGTTCACGCATCATATTAAGAGCGGCAACTTAATAATTCCAGCATGGTGAATTTCGTTATATAATATCACATAAAATTCATATTTGAATCTTTATTTGCAAGATAAACACATAGCATTTCGTTTTGTTGTGTGCGCTACAGAGACAATGAATTAATGAAACTGGTCGAATTTCTGAAAATAGAGGGTTGCTTTAAATTTCACTTTGAGATATGTTTTAAAAAAGGAAAGGAAAGACATTCGACTAATAATGGCGTATCTAGTTACCATAAGATTCAGGAAAATAGGAACAATAATTCATGCTAAAAGACTTTGTTCAAAATTTTTTCTGTGAAAAATGGGATGAAACAATGGTTTTGAGATATATCTAGAAAATGGAGGAAAACTAGTGTCTATGTGGTCATTGATAGGTGTCATAAATTCTCTTGCTGAGTAAAAAAAAATCACTGAAGTCAAGCAAGTATTTGGTGAGAAAGGAATTGATACTTCGAATTCACCATTTATTTTAAATATATAGATAACTCTATATTGTATTAGGCTGCAAACTATGTTACTGATTCTTTTAGGTTATGAGACCATATCAGTAATTAGATCTTTTGATGTTGCTATTTTGATTGTTGAATTAAAATATGCATCAGTTCTAACATTTTTCCTTTTTTGTTCGAGATATAATTTTATAGAATTTCACATCAACATTTCAGCATTGTTTTTGCAGTTTTTACTGAGCTTATAAAAGTGAGAAACTGTTAAAATGATGTATGCGAATTGGAAATTTAAATCATATTATCATTTTATGAGTTATGTTGGTACAATGAATTGAATTATTAGATATAAATAATATAATTTTCCTTTTTTTCAAGATTCGATGGACCATAAAAAACAAGGAAAAGTAATATTTTAAAATCCGAATATATTTACAGAAATGAATGTGTTTTCGATATAATTGCATTGAAACTATGGTTGTCCGTTACTTTAAAATGGATTTATTTTACTAACTTGTCTTGTCTTTTTTTATGATCGATCGAATATTTAAGAAAATTATCCTCGTATAATTATGTACAATTTTATTTGCAACTCAGGAAAACAATAAAAAATTTATAAACAAATATTTACACCAACTTAGGTGATATCAAATCATTCTGAAAGGCTTTAAGGACTCATGCATATTATTAAGTTAATGATTAATCGATTATTTAAATTCTAGATTTCATCTCTAAGTGTTTTGATAAAAATTTGTGATAAATTAAAGTTTTCTCCTTTAATAAATATCCTGTGAGCGATCATGAATTAATTGCTCCAATCTGTGTTATTCCATTACTTTTGGGTAAGAGGAAAGTAAGATTTTAATGCAATGTTAGTAAGTTTATGAAGAACGAATTATATGCATTATAAGACTTTAAATCCAAATAACAGTTGGATTCATAATCATTTGTGGTTTCGTGATAGATTCATACAATATATACGACTAAAAGCAAAATTGTTTTACAGAGAATGGACTATAAAGATTATCAAAACTGAATAAAGTAAGGATACAAAATATGAATAGATTTAGAAGCATTATATAAAAAAGATAATTTTAATTGGATTGTTTAGTCCTCTACAATGGATATACATAAATTAGATTATTCTTTTGTATGAAGTAAGTTAATTTGGAACATAAGCATGGGAAATGTTAGCTTCATTTTTAAAATTAATGTTTTTGAAACTTGATGGGTATCCTAAACAGTTTTCTTTAGGAATTATTCATTTTTAAGATAATATTTGGATATATTTTTAAGATATTAAGATAATATTTTTAAGATAATTTTCAGGCTTGTAGAAATGATAACTTGTAATTGATTTTTTTAACGTGTCGATGTGTTCGAATTATAATACGTTCTATCATTGCGTACTTCAGATAACAGTATAATATTTTCAGAAAATAATTATCACTTCATCCATTAGTTTTTTAAAAAAATCCGTATACTTTGCCAGAGTAGCACTCTGAGATTGAATTTAATGGGAAAATAAATGTATGGTTTATAATATACATAGTAAAAATTAATAAATATTTTAATGACTGAAATACATGATGAAATAGCAAATATAAATTCTTAATAAAAACATGTTTCCCGTGAAGTAGAGTATCAAAGCATAATTGATGTTAAAATTTACTTATCTATATTTATTGCCAGATTCTAGAATTTTTGAACATGTTATTATTTCAATGTTTCTTATGTGTTCCATACAACACCTAGTTAAAATTAATGTGGTTATTAAAACTATTTTATTATTTTTTCAATCAAATTACTTTAAAATGTATACAAATGAATAGCATTTTTCTAAATAAAATTGATGTTATGTGTCATCAAATCCGAAAAACGAAATTTTCCTGTAGTGTTTCCAAAATTTTGAGCTCTACTACAATTTTACTTTTATTTCATACTTTTTCAGTTTTTTTACTTAAATATTGATTTTAAATTCAGAATTGTTATTATATTTTTACCCTTTGATCCATAAATAAAAGCTTTTTTAACCTTTTAATCTTTTTTTATTTCTTTATAATAAAAAATGAGAAATTATAACTTGAAAATTTCTTCGGAGCTGCATTTAAGCAAATGCACAAATGTCGAAGAGAATTTAGAAGAAAAGTTAAAACCAGAGGAAGAAGTACTTCCTTTGAAAACACCATTTTATTAGAATAATTATCAATTAGGTATAATTAAATCGGAATTAGATACAATCGTACTTATTAATCACATATAATTATACTCAGATATAATTAAATGAGGAATTTGAAAAGAAATGTTTTGTTGGATTTTAATATTCAAAGAAACGTATTTGCTAATGATATACATGCAAGAAAACGACAAAAAGAAGATAAGGGTATCCCTTCTCATTTCAAGACTTTCCTCAGTTTTTAAGAGCAAATATTTTTTCTTGAAGAACTAAATTAGCAGTTCTCTGCATCACCACCGTATTTTTATCGTAGTAAAATTTAAAAATATATAGAACATTATTTACAGGGTGCCTAAAAAAATAAGAAACACTATATAAAAAACTTGAATTGAATAAGAAATTAATAGAAAATAATTCGAATTAAAGAATAAAGAAATAAATAAAAGTGTAAATAAATAAACTAAATCGTAAATAAATAACTAAATGAAAAAAGTAATGTGAATACATAAATGAAGGAAGAATAAATACATACGTAGCCGATTTATCCTTTAAAGAAACCACACATTTAGTTGAAGAAAATAATCCTGAGTTATATAAAAAATAAATTTAAATAAGGATACCTAAAAGCAAGAAAAATAAATAAAATTATATAAAAAGAGTATAGAACACGATAAAGGAATGTAAAGACAACATAAGTTCTTGTCTAATCGAAAAAAATGTAGCACTGCTGAAAAAATATTGTATTGCTTCTTTCAGAGAGGAGAAATACAATAAATTATTTCAGAATGTTTACGGAAGAAGGGAATGAACATTAGTTTTTTGATGTTTGTATTTTCCTATGTTTTTTTTACTCAAAGCTCTGTTATTTTCCCAGAAGAAACATTCCTGGAGGGTATATTCTATTAAATTTTTATGTGTTTCCAGACACATGTTGCTTTCTTATAAGAGACTTGCCTAATAGTTTCCAAATATTTCATGGTTGGTGGAGATTTTATCGATATAGAACTTTCTTGCAATCTTGCTAATAAATTTTATTAAAAACTTTTTTGTCCAGAGACTTATCTTGTTTATCATATAGTAGTTGTTATGTTATTGCTATTTTTAGTTATCATGTGAGCAAACGATAATGAATTTGTAGTTCTGTTGATGCCATTACGAAGAATTCATCCTGTACCTACAGCCTCTATACCTACAATGTGCTGTAATCCATAATAAATTGCTTTGATTATAGCAGCAGATTATCTAATTTAATGAAATTAGATAATCTAGTTTTACTAAAAACATTTTTTGTTCAAAGTCTTATCTTCTTTATCATATAGTAATTGTTATCTTATTGCTATTTTTAGTTATCATGTGAGCAAATGATAATGAATTTGTAGGTATGTTGATGCCATTCCGGAGAATTCAGCCTGTTCCTAACACCCTTTATACCTACAGTGTAATGTAATCAAAAACAGTGTAATGTAATCAAAAATAATTGCTCTGAGTATAGCAGCAGATTATCTAATTTTTTAAATAGTCTTATCTTGTTTATCATATAGTAATTGTTATCTTATTGCTATTTTTAGTTATCATGTGAGCAAACGATAATGAATTTGTAGTTCTGTTGATGCCATTCCGGAGAATTCCTCCTGTGCCTACACCCTCTATACCTACAATGTGCTGTAATCTAAAATAAATTGATCTGATTACAACAGCAGATTATCTAACTTTTTAAATTAGATAATCTAGTTTTTAATTCAGTTTTATTGTATGGCATTAGATGGCTTCATGGGTTCTACTAATCCAAAGTGTTAAGTCATATGGCCATAAGTTTTAGTAAAAAGCGAGCTGTTGGCATTCACACAGACTCTCCCTCGAGAAGAGAGCTCTTCATCTCCAGTATTGATGAGTGTTTAATAATCTTACGCTACTGCGGTAATTAGTTCTTCTATGGGGTGACATCTTGTTAGGCTTCTTCCTTTGGTGCCATATCAGTATGTATTTTAACTTCCAACTTTAAAGTAATTAACCATCCTTGTCTTAATTGATAACCCCTTAACTGGTTTATTTTCCTTACAATCTAATAAGACGACACTTTCTATTTTGGGAATGTTTTCTTATTTTGATTCAAATGGAAATCCGTGAAATACTTGGCTTATCTACGTATTCGAAGTCATTTTACTATTGAATTATAATTGTTATGAATGATTTATTTTTTGTTTACAACTAACAAAATTCGATAAATCGATGCACGTACGGCGCACGGGCAAACCGGTTAAGGGGTTAATGCCCTGTAAATTTTGTTTATTGTAAACAAATTAAATGCTTTTTTCCTTCTTTAAACGTTACTTCTTTTCTTATATAGTATGCTAGATACTGGTCCAAATAGGATTGAATGGGCCTTTTGTCTCACCCAGTCCTACGTATATAAGATATATTAATTTTACTAAGCATATAACATGTCCACAAGTGCAATCAATAAGGTGTGAAAGTTTTATCGCAATCTTACAAGCAACATGGCAACGCATAAATTACGAACAAAAAAAAATTTGTTTTTATATACTAGATTTAAGATTATAAAATCGATCAAGCATATTTTTTGTTGTATTCAAATATTAACGAAAATGATTGTTTTGCCTATTTATCCTATAAATGTTTGTATGTGTATAAATTTTATTATATTTTAAATGGGCATTCTGATTTTAATTTTTACAACTGGTATTGTAACTACGAAAACTTTCAGGTATTCCATTTCTAGAAACTATGCATCTGAAACTATGAAGCAATGCAACTTTTAAATTATTGAACATTTGCTATATTAGAATTTTTATTTGAAGGATTTCAATATCAATTATTTACCAGTCGCAAGAGATAAATTGTTACCTGAATTCTTCCTTTTAAATTATTATTTTTCTGGAAATTTCTGATTTCTTATATAAAATTAAACAAAATCTTTAATCCCCTGAGGTATGTACCTAGTAAATCTAATTTGTAGCATTTTAGAGCTTCTCCAATCATATTTACTCTGAAGATAAAAAAGTTTGAATATAAAGACCTTAAATAAAAGTGTTTGAAGTGGTTAAATATGGTACGAAAATTCACCCAATGTATAGACTAAAGTAAGAATTCAAAACCATCTGCTCTTCAATAAATTCCCCAGAAAAATGTCTGAAAATTGTAAATTTCTCTAATTAACTTTGTCTGGATATGAATAATAATTCTAATGTCTGAGAGTTCTCTACAGTTCTTAACACACAGAGATAATTACTTTAACTCTATTGAATGTTCAATATTCGAACTTGTAATAATATAAAGCTTTAAATTCAAGAATGTAATTATCATTAAAAGATAACAGGAAAATTATGTTACAATGTATTAACAGTTCTTTCTTATTTGAAATTTATATAAAATTAAATTATAATTTATATAAAAATTTTAATTTTTTTAATTTGTTTAATTATTATGATATTAGTTTCCCATTTATTTTGAAGTTCTAATTCACTTTTAAGAATTACTTCTAAGTATCAAACGTAAAATATGTCCCTAAGGGTTTTCTGATTCTAATGATATTGTTTCAAATTTTATTAAAGGAAAGGCATGCTCATTTGCATTTCAAAAAGCTATTTATCACCGTATAATGCAGGTGAAAGTTTATAAATTTAATCATAAACAACTAATTAATATTCGTTGCTATTTTGAATTGTCACGTTTCTTTAAAAATATAATTCTAGAGACTGATAAAACATTCAATTTATCAGAGATCATTATATCAGTTTCAAAATGCGTGAAGTATTTAATTTTTCTCAGAGATTTAACATTTTTCATTTTTTTAAAAAAAAAACTATTGAATATGAATAAAAATATTGCAATTTTCTTTTATTCATCATACGTTATGTCCCCCGGGGGCACTTCGAAATGAGGCTTGATGATTCTGGCATGGTGGTTGGATCTTGCCACCCTAAAGGGTAAACTAATAGGTCGATATTAGGCTCCTCGTATCGATGACGGGACGTACTTTCTACGGGAGGGGTTGTACCGTGGCCTTTAATGGCTCTTAGTACTCAACCATAGTTCCCATAAGTATTGCTGTTGCGGCTATCCTGCCATTAAGTTTTATGGTTTAAATCAGTGTGCCTACGGGAGAGTCTGGTGTGACTTATTCATCATACGAGACCTATTGGGAACACATCATATTAGAGACTTCTCGTATGATGGTTCTTCTGTCCACTCTGGTGGATACAGAAAAAGGCAGAGGTCGGCTCCTCCCACCGATGAAGGAATTGACTTCCCAATCGAAGGGTTGTGTCATGGCCAGTGATGTCCGGTGGCAATCAACTACAGTTTTCGCCAGTGTTGGTGTTGCGACGGTCGGGTCATTCTGATATTTCTGTATGCCTTCGAGTGTGTTGGAATAGCCAATTAAAAATTAAAGGTTATTAATAATATGAAGCAATGTTCATAGGGTAAAAAATACATTAATTTCTTTAGCTATTAATAATATTTAAATATGGGTTTCTAGTATATTGTTTTATATCATTTTATCCCTTTCTTCGGTATCCACCCTCAATAAAAGTGTGGATCTTAAGTAAGGTCTTGAATGCTAAGATTGCTCTGATTTTTAACAGACTTCCATACATAAGAATAGGTTGTATCGAAATGTTACCCCACCCAGATACTTAAGCATTTATACATGGTATTCTAAAACATGTTTACATTACGAAATATCTATTCGAAATTCTTTTACGAAATATCCATCTCCAGCCTGAAGGAATTTGGCAAACAGAGGTTTTTGGCGAATATGTGCTAAAATGCAACAATCGTGCAATATCAGAAAATCAAATATGTATTTTTGAAGCCTTTTCTTCTATCATTTGAAACTAAAATCTGACTTATAATTACAATTGTAGACAAAAGATCACACAGCAAATTTGATGTATTCAAGTTGTTACCGTTTTACTGTTTGATTATCGTGTTATTGTTTTGATGTATCGTGTTTAAAAATAAGAAAAAGAGTAGACTGATAGAGAGTCAACCTTTTGGCAGATTTCACTCCGAATTTGACATACGTCTACGTTCTAAATGCATAATATATTTGTGAAGTTTTATCTGTCTGGCTGTTTATGCCTTTTGGCTATCATATTCATTTGTACTCGGACAGTCGGGCAGACATATTTTCACTGAATGGGTTTCGTCGATAATAGAAGTCTAAAAATCACGTGATAGAAACCTACAAATTTAAAATGGCGTTCTATATACTTAAATCAACCAATCTATCTCAAAGAGATATCGTGTCATAGGTAGATAGAAAAAGAACCAAGTAAACAAAATTTCAAAAATAAAATTTTCAAAATGAAGAAAGTCTAAATCATGGCATTTTTTCAAAATTTTGAGATAGGATTTTTCGATCATTTCAATACTTTCTCTTATGTGCTTCATATTCGAGAAAATAAAACAAAAAAAAAGTAAAAACAGAATGTTTGTAAGAATAAAGATATCACGTACTTTAGTAATTGAACTGAAATTCTCAACAAACTTCATATTATTAAAACTCAAACGGCAGTTAACTCAACGAACTTTTTATAGTTAAAATTCAAACGACAGTTATTTGAATGAAATTCATATTATTTAAACTCAAACGACAGTTAACTCAATGAACTTCATATTATTAAAACTCAAATTATAGTTAACTCCACGAACTTAATATTATTAAAACTCAAATTATAGTTAACTCAACGAATTATATTAGTAAAAACATAATTATTATAATTTGTTTATCTCCGTATTCCGTTAAAACAAATATTTCTTTGAAATCAAATAGTTTTCTGAATAATATTATTTTGAGGAATTTCAGATAAAAATATATCTAAATATTTATTTTAATCCTAAAGTCAGCTAATATTAAAATTATTTCTTAATAAATTACTAAATATTTTAAAGACACTAATTTTTTTCTTGAAGAATGTTCAACAGCGACTGGGAATAACATTTATTTTAAAGAACAGTAATAAATATAACTATTTCAAATATCGGTAATTATAATAGAAAAAACAACGAGCTATTAGTATTGAAAAATAAGAAAAATAACGAATTATTATATAATGAAAAATAAGAAACTACTAGTATTTTTTACCAAGTTCCTAAAGTCCTCTGAATGACACGCTGATGAATAATTATTAACATCGAGATTTGTCACAAGTCCAAATTTCTGAGTTTCAGTAAAATCAAATAATTGTATTGAATTCATTGATTATCCAGTATAAAATGTATATTGATTAATAAAAATATTTAAAAATTATTAATAATTTTTTTCAATTAAAATATTTGCAAAAAATAAGTAATAATTTGGCTACTAAATCAATTGTAGAAGCTAATTTTTTAATATGTGTATATAAATTATTCTCTATATTTCCAATTGCAAATTTAATTTTGTAATCGGAAGGACATCCTTAATTTTATGGCAAAATCGAACCTTTAATTTATATTTCATTTGAAGGAGGTGACTACTACGAAACTAAACTGGAAAATAATAAAAATTTTATAAAACGAAAGTTAAAAAGTACTTTTCAAAATAGTATTGCTTTTGAAAGGAATACTACTTCAACACACAAATAATCATTTTTCTCTTTATTGATTAAGAAAACATTATTTTTTAAAAAATTCTGAAAGAAGTGCAATAAGTATCTCCAGAAAGAACTAATTGATAAAAAAATCTTTTTCTATTAATTATTCCAGTAATCAACCTTCCATTAAAAAAAGGAAGTGACATAACGTATGAATAGAGGAAACGAAAGTTCATGTTGTTAATCGAGAAAAGTTGTAAAACTTTTCAGTTTTCCTCTTCCCATTTAATTACATTCCTTGTTTCTATGGTGCTGAATTGGCCGTTGAAAACTATAAATGGAGAATTTTTAAATACCAAAAAAAAAGAAACAATTTATAATCAATCCTTTCTTAAAACGTAGAAGAATAATAGATGTTTAATTTAAGAAAAGGGAAAGTTTTTGTAAGTTGTGTTAGATTTGTTCTATCATTGGACAAGTTGAGAAATGGAAAAGTCCTGAAAAGTGGAAATCTAATTATTCAAAATGAGCTTGAAATATTGCTGAATTCTAGGTGCGTGCAAATTAAGTTGTTACAATATAAGAAAGAAATTTTTATTTTAGAATGTACTTTTTTTAGTTTTTAAGTAAAGAAAGATTATTAAGATCCTAAGGAGTTTTGAAATGTTTTTTTTTTGTAAAAAATTCTACTGTTTAAAAAAAAAGAATTTTAAAACTTTTTGCTACTCGGATAGATGAGAACTTTCACTCTAATATTAATTATAAATTAATTATAAATTTAAGTATCATGATAAATAATTTTAAATTAAAATATGTTTTTTAGTGCCACAAAAAATTCCTTTGATAACAGCATGAAAGTAGCTTTCTATATGTTTTTAAATATTATATGTTTAATAATTACTGGGTATATAAATAGTACAAGGAATGTATTAAAATATCATAAATATATTTAGGGGTGTTTACCAAATCTGAATTTTAGTTCTTGAATTTACAGTAATTTTAAAACTTCATTCAGTTTTGTTTCTTACAAATTATCTTTTCCAAATCCCGTTTACTGTTTTAACGTAAAATAAAATTAGAATTTTACAGTTGTAGATTATTATTTGTTTCTTTATTTGGGGAATTAGTACATAGAAAGAATAATAAGTACTCAGGCTGATTGCGTTACTCTGCGTAAAACATTATAATAAGCTTTAGTTTTGAAAGTGAATTGATTAAGATTTTTATCAAAATACTAATTAAAGTCAAAAAGAATTTATAATTCTTCTCAAAAATATGACTTGAAAATTATGGATTCCTTTATTTTAATCAGTTATAGTTCAATTAAAAAAGCTGTTTCTTAATCCTTACCATACGCAGGACATAATGGAATACTTCTTTTAAAAAAATTCTATCTCAGAAATGAATATCAAAAAGTGTTCTAAAATCTATTTTAAAAAAATCAGACTTTCAGTGCCTGATTTTTTTAGTGAAGTCAGTAAAAAAATCAGACTTTCAATATAACATTTGAAATATATTCGTACAAAGGTTTTTGTTCGAAATTTTGAAATTAATTTAATGTTAAATTATGAAGTATTGTAATGTAGCTTAAATAAAAAAAGTTGTTTCTAAATCATTACCATACGATAGGCATAACGGGGCTTTTAAGGTATTTTTTTATTACAAAAATCCATTCTAGAAACAAGTGTGAAAAATGTTTTAAAATTAAATTTAAAAAATGAGATTTTTATTATTCATACAAAAACTTTGATTCAAAATCTTCTAATTACTTTAATGTTGAATTATTTAGTAATGCAATGTAGCTAAATGAAAAAAGCTATTTCTAACATAAGCGAGACATAATGGGATTTTTGAGATATTTCTTCGAAATATAAATTCCATTCAAGACATGAATATCAAAAAATGTTTTAAAATCAATTTAAAAATCAGACTTTCAATGTTCATATTTTAATTTAACATCTGAAATATCTTCTCCTCAGAATTTTGATCCAAAATTTTCTAAATGCTTTAATGTTAAATTATGAGGCTCATATTTTCCTTCTAGTCTGCTATCATTTTTGGAACAAAAATACCATTCAAATTTATGTATTTATATATTATGGTGTGGGCATCGATCTCCATATTGGTCTAGAGAATTGAAAAGCGTACCCAAAATCTGTCATGGTATCTCCTATTTTCTTATTCTTCCTGTCAAATAATCTGAAACCTATAAAGATTCGGCAATTTATTTGCATTGTAGAGATACAAGATCCGAAATGGATTCTTGTCTTTTAAGATTGTTGACGTTTTATCATGAAAATATTGCTTTTAAAAGTATTATGTTTTACGATTGTAAGAAATACATGCTACTTTATTGATATGAATTAAAGAATATATTTTTAGAAATAAAATTTCTGTTTATTCATACATTATATAAATTATCATTATCCGATAGTAGTTATACAAGTTATAATGATCAGCAGCTTTTAAATATATGGAGATTTCCTGTTTTTTTTCTGATTAAGGAATAATCATTTTGGAAATGCATATTCTCTTAAAGATGTAAGTTAAATTAATTTTTTTAAATCAAAAGTATATATACTTTTATTTCATATTAATTACAAATATTCGTGATAATTTAAAATACTATCATCAGAATCCAGATGGTTTCCAGTTTTTAATAAAAAGTCCGTCTACTAATACCACATTCTGAAAATATATGTTAGTGTTGTTATTTCTAATGGCACTTGCCATGGACAAGCACGCTGACGGCCGTCATCGATTTTAAGCCGAATGAGCGTCTCTTGTTTTTTGAACTAAGGCCAAGAATACGACTTAGCTACTCACTCGCCATATTCGCTTGCACAACCCTTTTTTACAGGGGGCACATTCACACACCTAACAGACAGAACACAGAAGAAGAACAACTATGTTTCTAATCGGGACTCGAACCTGGGAAGCTCAGATCACCAGGAAGATGTGGTACCTCAGTGTCAAGATGCCAGCCTGAAAATATAATAATTTATTCATTTGTCATATTTATGAGAATGTAGTTTTTTTTAAAAATCAAAATGCTTTTTGAAGTTACAAACACAGAAAATTATGGCACTGATGCAGTACGGTATTCTAAAAATATTTTTTTCCATATAAAATGACGTAAGCTGATGATTAACAACACTTAATAAAGCAGTGTGACCATCCATTTCCCATTTTAATTGGAATCTGGCATTTGTTTATTAACAACAAGGAGTCAGTGTCCTGGAACAGTGGTAGCGCGTCATCCCCGTGATCTGGGCGTTCGAGGCTCAAGTCCCGGTTCGGGCATCATTGTTCTTCTGTGTTCTATCCGTAAGGAGTCTGATTGTGCCCCTTTATATAAAAATGAGCCGTGAAAGCGAATGCGATAAGTGAGTAGCAAAAATTTTGGCCCTAGATGGCGCTACTACAAATAAGAGACGCAGATTAGGCTTAAATCGCTGACTACCCCAGATAACTTGTCTATGACAAGTGCCTTACCAAACAACCGTAAGTACAAGATGTTTTTAGTGTTTCCGCTACAGCATGATTTAATATTTACATTTTACTACAGTTGAATCCAATTGAAAATGATAATAAATAAAAAAAAATATTAATTAAAAACCTTTTTCAAGTTTAGGGAGCATTCGTAACTTGGTGGAATTATCTAGACTTACTCTGTAAGCGCAGAAAAATCTGTGATGCTTGTGTAATGAATCTAAACTCATTCCAACAGGATGAAAAACTGGGATTTCTCTGCAAAAGTTTCTTTCTCTTTCGTTAAGTGTGATTAATTGGAAACAAATGGTGCTTACTTTGTTCGTTAGAGACACTAATCCAGATAGATTTCAGGGATAGGAAAGTTCTCTTGCAACTCTCAGAGGATCTCTGGGTATATATTTACTTAATGGCCCTCATGTAGGTAGATTAAGTTTTTGTTTTTAAACTCCTAAGAAACACGAATTTTCATCGTGGGTTTTTGAAGTTTGCAAATACAATGTTAGTAAAAACTTGATTTTATCGAACATACTACGTGTTTGTAATTTTCATCCACATCAAAGATGCAATCTACCCACTTACGTGAGACTTTACAGTGTTCAAACTAACTATGGAAATGGAATGCGATGATTTTGGAATGATGGTTAGTTCTCACTTTTGGGTTGAATATACTATAATATTGTTGTATAAAAGTAATTCATACTTGGATAAAAATTATCCAAGTTAAAAATAATAATTATAATTGATGCTTTTTAATTACTGTGCAATTTCAATTATTTTATAAAATTATGATGGAGTATTTATGTGAGCGAATATGGCAATTTCGATTGATTTTACGCTCAACAATTTTTCTGATTCAGGTTATTTATTTTCCGAATCTCTTAATAAAATATGATTTGTAAGTTTAAGAATAACTTTTTGATTTTGAAACAGAGAAGAATGATTATAAATATTTTCATTCATAAATATGATTTTGAAAATATTCAAGAAGTTTTGATTCAGCATCATTAAAAGTTATAAGTTAAAATTGATAAAAAGGATAATGATCGGTCAAATGATGTCAATCAGATATTATTACTCCACAAAAAATAAGTAAATTGCGAATTGTTTATGTAATATAAAAATAGCTTAAAATTCGAGTTTTAAGGGAAAGATTAAATATTAGTAAAGGACCAGATGTACATAATTCTAAAATTATTTTAAATCTTATAAGACTTCCCATTTTATATTTCTGCTATAATTACATACAGGTTTATATCAATCATTTGTAGATATTGTTAAAAACTGTCTTTATTTTCAATTAAATTATTCAAATTATATTCCTTTATACTCAAATAAAATAATACCCCCTTTCCTACATTTTAATTTTATACTTCAAAAACTTAAAAAACAGAAGTTAAAAATATTATAAAAAGTTAACATGCAACTAAAATATTTTGTATATACTTTATAACTTTAAAATGTGTCTCAAATTTAAAGAATATTTAAAGTTTAAAATATTTTATTCATGAAACTAATAATGGCCGCTATATAGTTATGAAGAAGTAAACAAAATAAGTAATTAGATCAATTAACTTGTACTTAGGCACATAATATAGTTTTCAAGGTTTATATTTTCATTTTTAATATTTGTACACTTTTATAAAAGGTAATTAAGAAAACTGAAGCCTGATAATTTCTAAATTCTTTTCTTATTTTGAATGCATGACACTTTAATTAAGTTCCAATGTATAACAGTGAAACAAGTTATTAATATGCTTAAGAAATATTCCTTAAAACCAGTTAATTTGTATATTTTTCATTCTTAGAAGTTTGAGGGCTAAATCCATATATTTTGCTTTGAAAAGAAATGCAACATTAGCAGGTTTTAGAAGGGATAAAAATGTCATTTTAAATGATGATTAATGTATGGGAGATAAACTTCTCTATCAATATACCTGCATATTTTAAAGATGTTTTATATTATGCTTAAGAATATGTTTATTTGCATCTTTAAGAATTTCTAACTATAATCCGTATACAAATAATAATGCCAGGAAAAAATAATTATTCTTAATTTTGGTATTCTATAAATTTAAAAATAATATGTCATTTTATAACTGATTTAAATATATAAATATATTATTTAAAAAAAGATAAACTCCTTGTAAGAGGTAGCAAATTATTTTAAAGTATTTAAGCTTTTCTGTACTTTAAATATAATGATTAATAAAGATAGATTGAAAACTAGTGTTTGTTTTTGATAGATTATCTTGAAATAAAAGTATATGATAAATTTTTCTTGAAGGATTGTTTTTTGCAACGATTTGTTAAAACAAAACTCTTGAAATTCTTTCCCTATAAAATTGAATATAAATGAGTCATTTTGCTTTGAAAAATATGAATAAGAGGTATAAAATGCAAGAAATAAGGTATGATTTTATTTTGTTATTTTTTTATACAGAAATTAATTAAAATAATCACAGTTTTTTTTAAAATCAATTGAATTCCAAAGCAAAAATAATTTATTTCAAATAAATTTATAAGTAAATTTAATTTATAATATATCTTGAATTCATTCAAATCTGTTATAGACTTTTTTTGGAACAAAAGTATAGTTGAATCACTTCTTTAAAAAATATTGAAATATTATGAATGAACAATAAAAAAACTTGAATAACTGTGAAATAATTTTAGATTATCTACTTGATTCAAGATAAGTATTTTTTTATCTGTTCGATAGCAGTATGTAATATGTACGGAAATTCAGGGTGTGATAGATAGAGATAAAGGCCCGGTACCTACGATCCAAAATTGAAGTTCACCTTAAACATTACACCAATTACCAACAATTACATTTGTGGAAATTGTTTTGCAACATTTATTCTCATTTGATATTTTTATAATAAATATTTACTTAGAATGATTCCACCAAATTTGTATAATATATTATCACCTGGATTTTAACTCTAAAGTCAGCGAAGGAAATAAATACAACATTGGAAATAATACATTTGAAAATAAATAAAACATTTTGTTGAAAGAAATGTATTTTTTCAAGGAGAAACCACTCTCCAGAAAGTTGATACAAATCCAATTTGTCTTACTCAAACTGCACTTTCAAGAACTCCTTAAGCAGAAAATTTGTATTCAGCAGCTTCACAAAACGACTGGAGAGAACATTCAAAAATTTTAACACAATCAATCTCTTAGCAATGCTATTTTCCAACGAGTCATTCACATACAAAAAAAGCTATTTAGAGGAGGAATTCCGAAATATTCCTACGAATAACAAAGTCATTTACGTTTCATTTTAATAATAGTATTTCAAGCTTTCGATATCTGTTACTCCTTCGTACTCACTTCAAATTGCTTTCCAGAATTTTCGAGAACACCGTTCCGGAATCGAATGGAATTAATTGCGAGAGGAATTATTTTATTGAGAGTTCTGGCACGAAAATCTATTTAGTGGAACATTTCTCGTTGTAATTGGAGGTTTGGATGAGGAAATGAGTTGTTCAAATTGCGAGTAATTTTGTTTTAATTACTAGAGAGAATAAACTTAATGAAATGAATGCATGGAATTTCTTTTTTATAATTATAAAAGAAGTTTATTTATTATTCTTATAATTCTAAAAGAAATTCACTAGAAGAAATTTATTAGCAATACTTATTATTATAAAATAAATTTACTAGCACAACAAGTATCTATGAAAAAAAATTCTAGAAATTTTAATTCATACTTAATAAGAATACCTTTTTTTTGATTAGTCAAATCCACTTGAGTGGTAAGAAACTGCCATTGTAATAGTCTTGTTAATTTATAATTAGTAAAATTATTATTTAATAATGCATTTTAAAAACAATTACTTGTATTCATGATAATTTTTATTATATTTTGGAAATTAAGTCCAAAATTCTAATCATATTCGAAGCTGAAAATGGATTTCACCTACTGTTTATTCTGTTAGAAATTACTTTTACTAGATAACTGCCATGAAAGTTTCATAAAATTCTTCATTTTATGTGTTTTAAATGTGTGTGAAATAATAGAATGGTATTTCAAAAAATGATAATAAATGAAAAAATCTCGGATAGCAAATACAAAGAAGGAAAATTACGGAAGCAGTTTTCTTTATCAGATACCAGTAAAGTTAATCTGGTTTTTGATATATAAGTAAGTATTAAGATTCCAGGAAAATTAAAATGCAGATCGTTTATTTTTTTAAGTATATAATATTTTAGATTAAGTTACTTTATAAGAAATATTTTTGATCTGATTTTTATTTGCACGTGATTTAAACGAAAGCTAGCAAATACTTATGAATAAAATTGCAGAATGAAAAACAAAATTAGAAGAAAAATTTATTCAACAGATGCTATTTTCTTATAATACAAAAAATATATAGACTGTTTTCTGTAATTACTATATTGCATTGGCATTTAACTCATTGAGAATCTTTAGAATGGATTTTTTTATTGCTACTATTTTTTCATAGTATTTGCTATAGTTTACAAGCTCTTATTATAACACCAATTATAACCTTGATGTAAAAACTTGGTCTATCAGAAATGACCATTTGAGTAATTAGCAATAAAATATCCAATTGAGTAATTATCGATTAAAATCCTGTCAACATAAAAATTGATTATTTGTCATAATTTTCATACACATTAAAAAAAATTCTTCAGGTTACCGCATTACAAACCAAAGATAAAGCATCATAAAATAGGAACATTTCAACTCGTTACATTGTTGGAAATAAAATTTTATAAACTGTAGTTCTTTAAATATATATAAATAATTTTAAGAATCTGCGATTCAGTTTTCTTCCATGTTGCAACAGTAATGAGGAAGAAAATTTGCAATGATTATTTGTTGAATGGATGTCAAGTCCCTGACCTCCGATAGTTATCAACTTTGGGGATATAAATTAATATTCTGTTGAATTAGATTATGCTCATATTTTTATCTGTATATCTAGAACTAATTTTAGATAATTCTATATTCCTTCGTGAGACAATAAAAGGCAAAGCGTAACCGAGGGTTAACTCCACGTCTTGAGTTTTAACCGTAGGGTGAGAACTCTCTTTATTGATGCAGAGTGTAATTATCAGACCTCTCATACTTTATTAACTGTTTGTTGTCCACTTGTGACTTATTAATTTATGTAGCTTACTTGCATCTTATAAAGTTTTAAATACCTTTAAAAACACTTGTTTTTCTTTCAATTGTTTCTTTGAAGAAAAAACCTGACATATGAACGATAGACACATCGGTAGTTGGTAACTATTGATTGAAAGCTCGCCAACATAAGATGGATTAGGATACATCACCATAAATTTTTATAAACACCAGTTTGTTCAATTCTTCAGATTTCTGAATCTAACCCTGAAAGAAGGTGTTGGGGAATAGAAAAGACTAACTGATTTCACAGCTGTTGATGAGGCAGTGTCCGCTTTTTTTCACGGAAAGAGGTGTGCAGTAGCTTCTGTGGGTATGCACCCCTGAGCACCCGAGAGCCGACTTCTAGTTCATATGAGGATGAAACACACATTCACACGGTTGCACAGTCCCTTTTTACAGGGGGGGGGCACATTCACCCATCTCACAGATAGAAAACAAAAGAACAACCATGCCCGAAACGGGACTCACAGAACACGAGAATGACTTGCTGCATCTGTGCCAGAAAGCCGGCAATTCCACAGAAGGAAATAAAATTAAAAAGCTGTAATTATTTAAAAATAGTTTAAGATGTGTAATACATCTTTATTTCAATTTGCTAACGTAATTGGAACGAGATGTTTGCAAAGTTTATCAATGGATGGTAAATGGAAAAGAGCGAGATATCACTTAATTTTAACCGAGTGTAATTATTCTGTCTGTTACTTTATAAACTATTCAAAATCTACGTCAGTTTG
The DNA here is from genome assembly GCA_026289955.1 of Argiope argentata. Lineage (NCBI taxonomy): Eukaryota > Metazoa > Arthropoda > Arachnida > Araneae > Araneidae > Argiope > Argiope argentata. The sequence continues at coordinate 1,232,941 of JAOUZG010017227.1, read as the reverse complement.
ATGTATGTAAAGATAACTAAATACAAGGACTTACATTATTTATAATAATAGCTTAGAAATAAGAATTGCAACCACATACATCTTTCTAAAGAATATCAAATGCAATGCAAGGAAAACTATTGACAAAAAAGAGGACATAAAATATGTTTCAAAGGAATTATTCGAAGGAACGTGCCCATTTTCGATATTTTAGAACCGTAGGATATATTCCTTTCAGAGAAAAAGGTGATATCCCTCCTGGCATTTGTATTTGCCTTTGAGATCTTTTACAAATATTCTAACCCCTTGGTACCAAACTCTAAATAATTATTTAAAATATGTCAAAAAAGTGATTTTTAAGCTGTTTCGAGTATGATTTAAGCATGGCAGTTCCCCTATCTCTATCGCTAGATTTCCTGACCCAGAATTTTATGGAAGTGGGATGTGAAGGTTACATTTTTGATAATTTCCTTAAAGACATAGATGACACTTTGAATTTTTTTAAGTTTCTTTTATTCTATCACGGGAAGCCGGCGTTATGTACAATCAAAAGCGGCGAGCACAACATAGAACTACATAAAGCTTAGGGAGAAAAGCTGATGAAACTTTTATTCCTGCTAATGTATACTTTTAGATTTTAGTAGGGATCTTTGACGCATTTCAATTACATGTACATGTTGTACAAGGGAATCATAGGGATATTTTATTAGAATGTGCTTCGCTAGACAATTTTTATCCCTTCACCCGAAATGTGAGAATTAGTTGGCTTTTAGCTGATTCAGCAATTTTAGAAAGCATTATGTTGAATTAATTAACTAGAACAAATAGAATGGATCAGGAAATAAGAGAACATTTTAGAATGATGTTACTATGGGCTAAATTGAGATAAAGATTTGGAAAATTATTAGGGATATATATATATATATATATATATATATATATAATAAAGCAAGTCTAAAGAATAAGGTAAATGGACGAGGGTTAAAAATGTAGGCATTTTAAATTGTAAACTTTCTAAAAAAATGTCAAATGGCGTTGTCTTTCAAGAAGTTAGTTGCAACTTTATGTATTTGATTTTTAGATATTTTTAATTAATATGAATTAAGGCCAATAAAATAAGAATTTTTGTACTGAGTTTTTATTTGATCAAAAAGTAAATGAAATCAATTTCAATAGATGCACTTTAATAAGAAATCTTCAAAAGGTTTAAAAAATAAATTATAGTTTGGAACTAAAACTGTCTAATGAGATTTAACAACTACTTAATAAAAAGTGAATTTCCAATTAAATCATTTCTCATCTGCTAATTTCAAAATTTATTCAGAGAATCTTTATAATCCTTTAATGCATTTAGAAAGTTAGGAGGATTAAAACAGGGTTCGATAATAAAGGCTTTAATCATATGAATAAGTGAGCAATTTTTGGAAAAAGAAGCTTAGCTTACTAAAGTTTGAAGCATACTTTTTCCCCATTTATGAACAAAATAAACTTAATCTTTCATAGAAATATACGTCGAAGTCTGACAGTTCAATTGATAAAGTATTATTAGAAAATCGTGTTCTTTTCTTTAAACATGACATTTTGATTTTTGATTTTTCAGATCAAAAGCTTGCTGTAATATACTTCGAATAAACAATCAATTTCCTATACAATATGGATCTTTCGCTTATAAATTTTCAGAAAGAGTTGTCTTAATTATTGTTTTTATTTGGAAAGCTAAAGAGTAATTTCTTAATTTTAATTATACTAACTTGATTTTAATCATACTACAAACATAATTTTAATCATTCTACATATATATTTTAATCATACTACATTTGTTTAGAATTAAAGTATGTCTTATCTAGTTCCCACTAAAGTGTATTAAACATCATATTTTGAAAAAAAATGCTTTCTATTAAAAATTCAAAAATTTTAGGAATTTGAAATTGAAATATTCTTTATGAAATAATAATATTTGTTATTTGATTTCCTATAAGTGTATATAAAATATATTTTTTGCTTAGTTTATAAAAAAATTCTGCTTTATTTAATTTTCACTCTCAGTCTTCGAATCTCTCAAAACAATGTTAATATAGAAAAATTTATTTTTTTAACAAAAAAAAATGTATTTCATTTCATATAAGAAGATAGTTTATTGGCAAATATTAGATAATTTTTTAACAGCAGTCTTCAATAAAAAAATAATTTAGACTTATTAAAAACAGAACTTTTATGAAGCGTATTTTTTCCAAAAAATGAATTAGATAAAGTTTGAAAGAATTAAAAAGCAAACATAATTTTTTTTGATATTTCATTAATTCGTATCCATCAAATAACTGTTAACATATGCCTATGAAAATAAGGTGCCCTGCTTTAATATATATATTGTAAACTTTAATATATTGTAAATTTTGCAAACGATTACAACTTATTTATTATTATATAAATTTATTTGAAACCTTTCTTTATTGTTTTTTAAAACAGAGTGTTTTATTAAAAGTTCTGGCAATAGTCACATTGGGGAGTATAAGAAATGTAAATTGAAATTAAAATTTCAGGAGTACAAAAAGCTCTTTTGCTTCTAGAACTAAACCTCTTATTTTGGTGAGTAAGAGCAACAAATTTTACATGAAACAGTATTTGCCATAGCACGCAGTATTTCGGCACTATGTCTTTATAACATTATTTAAACCTTATATTCAATTTGTGCTGTATTTTATTCTTTCTCCATGTTTAAAATAATTTTTATCTCTCTTTAATTTTCTGCATATTTTTTTAATGTTCAAGTACATTCTTATAAATTGTGGATGTGTATTACGTACAGATGATGACAAGATTGTATTGAATTTATTTGTAAATTTAGAAAGTGCTTAGAAACACAAAAATAAGTACTTGGATGTACTTGATATTAATACAGTTCTCTAGCAATAAAAATAGTCTAACAGTTAAAAAAATGATTTGTTCAATTCCTACTATTAGATCAAACTCTACTT
>JAOUZG010017227.1:1206888-1221927 GCA_026289955.1 Argiope argentata | reverse complement strand
ATGAAAAAAAACCGATAAATAAAACCGCATTTTTCAGTGAGTGTTTTGCCTGTTTCTGTTTTTATAAATATACGAAATACAAAAGTAATTGATACAGGTATATTTTTTGAGATGCAGATTAATTACATAAAAAAACGTTCGTCTCGTTGTTCATCAAAGCGCAAAAAAGGAAATTTATTACCTTATATCTCATTTTCACGAAAGTTTCTGAAGAAAAAAATGCGCTATTTTTTCATTCCTTTGGTAATTATTCTCATTTTCTCATTTTAACTATAATTGCCTTCATAAAAAAAGACAATATCATAAATTAAATAAGAGGTTGAACCTCGTGTTGCGTTTCTCGTAACTACTTTGAGTTTCTGGCAGTGCACGGAATTTAGTGATGGGATTTTTCTCATTTGGCTGATTTTTTTAATGACATAATTTCTCTATAAAACAAGTTTCTTGTTACAAATTAACTGTAAGAAATTCGTTTATTGCTTAGTGAGTTTATAATTATAGATTAATTCTATTACTAAAGAATAAAAGAAATCTTCACTTTAGGTTGCTGTCTTTTAAGCGATAATTTATTACAGACATAATGTATTGTACTTATTTTCGTAAGTTTAATGTAAAATTCTTTTATTCTATGTTTTAGCCCTCTATTGTTTAAATTATTATTTAACCTTATTTCTTATGCAAGAAGTGCTTCATTATATAACGATAATTGTTTCATGAAAACATTGAGTATTATAAGCTTTCTGGATACACTGCAAATAATTAGTTTCCCATGGTATTTTGATCTAAACACGTGCATTTTGGATTAAAATGGTTGTGAAACCATTTAATCCAAACCAATACATTCCTATCTTGGATTCAGCAATGTGCTATTTCGTTAAAGATTTACATAGTAGCATTAACAAACTATAATTTTTTCCTTAAGAATCATGATTCACAATCGCTTTGAATATAAAAAATAAATATTTGGAACAGCTTTGAATGTTTTAAAGACATTATTTACATTTTTAATTGTAAGAAAATAGTTAATATATATTTCCCTACTGAGGTTTCATTAACTTAAGATATTTTTTAAGTTTGATTTTTTTCTTTTTAAAGTTGAGATATTCTTCTGTCGCAATGATTAACTGGCCACGGATGGATATTAGAAAAAATCGTTGCACAAAAAGTATTGGATGGGGTAAAAAATTCGTTATTTAAAAAATAATAATTTTGCAAGTTAATTGTGAGATTGTGTTTAAACCGCTCTGTGATTAAAGATGCATTATTCTTCATCAACAACTAGTTCCAGTTTTTTCGTTAATTTCGGTAACATTTGTTTCCGTTTAATCTTTTTTACCGTTATCAGTATTTTAATGTATAATGTTTATAATTGTCGAATATGGGGGGAATTTTTATAACGAAGTATTTCTGCACTGTTCGTAAACAAATCTCTGTTCTTTTGTTTGAAAAAAATCCGGTTCTATGCAGGGAAATTTTTTTAGGAGACAGTTTTCTTGACTAGTTATTCATTCATTCGCTTTGAGCTAAACTTTGTTTTTATAGAATTTCAGAAAAGTGATTCCTTATAATGGTTCCCTAGTAGGACAAAAATATTGTATAATATTGTGTAATATTGATCAATATTCGCAATATTGCTTAATATGGTTGAATATTGCTTAATATCATTTAATATCGCATGATATTGAACACAACTGGGTTACGAATATTTCGTCACAGCATTTTTTTCATTGGAAAATGGCTTGGTTTCAGAGTGATCTTTAAAATAAATTTGTTCTGCTTTACTTCGTAAGTTATTCATCTCTCACATCACGTGAACGTCTCCTTTACTTGACTACGAACCAAACAAGAGAACTTTTCTTCATAATTTTAAAGACAAAGAAAATGCGCTGCCATCTGAAGTTAGGAAGGGGAATTGATCTTGACAATAATATGAAATATTATTTATGAAATGTAGAATCTAATTCACACAAAAAAAATAATGACTGTGAAGCTTCTGCATAAACAAAAGCTTTATTTAAATTTTGTAGCTTAAATTTATTTATTTTAGACAAATTTAATTTGATTAATATTCCCTTTTAAGGCTACGCGAAACTTGCTTAAGATGATCGAAATATCATATTAAATCCACGACAAATACATTTGATTAAAATTCACTATACCGTTCTGACAGAATGTAATGGACACCCTTAATTAAAATTTCAAAGCTTCATCAAAATTATAAGTCTTCTTCCTTCTTAATTGATGCATCTGCTGTAAATGAAATCTAATATAGAGCTTAAACTTCTATGATGAAGTTAAGGTAATTCTAGTTAATTCTATTCATCCAAATGGTTTTGGGACCTCTGCAATAAGAGAATGCAGTGAAAACTGTATATTACATTAAATTTCCCCATTGTATCTGTAAACAGTAATTACTCTTTATTGGTGATTTCTACGTAAACAACATTTTTTAAAGTTAATTTTGTCTAACTTTTGTGCAGTTTAATTACATTTTATTTTAATGAAATATCAGCGAACGATTTATTTAGAATGGTGAATTAAAGAGGTTATTTGTAGACCTTTTGTTAGAATATTATTTATTCTAGTTGATTTAGTTGGAAATGAATTTGAAACCGTAAATTAGAATTTCGGTAAAGACACTAACACTAGAAAGCTATTAAGGATCATGAAAAATGTTGTAGAATATTCTTTGGACACTTTGAATGTTATAAAGAAATGGCCATCCTGCAATCTTTAAATTTTATTGCTTATCCATATTTTATCCATATTTTTTACTATTCTTGTGACCACTTAATACATTTATGAATTTATTATCAGTTTATTTTAATCTTTCTTTGCATTTGCTTCTGAAAGATACCAGCATTATTAGATTTTTTTTAGATGAATGTATTTTTTTCTTGAATATGTTATTAATCTGGCGTATTATCTATAAATTATACCATGCAACAATATTGTTGCTGTTCTTATTAGCGGTACTTGTCATGGACAAGCTTCACTAAGGCATCATCAAGTTTTAAGCCTAAAAGAGCGTCTTTTGTTTTTAAAGTAGCGCCAACTGAGACCAAATGTACGAGTTAGCTGCTCACTCATCACCGTCGCTTGCAAAACCCCTTTTTAAGGGGGGAGCATATTCATAAGCCTTACAGGTAAATTCATAAGCCTTACAGATAGAACATAGAATAACAGCCAAGTTTGAATCGCAACTCATACCCGGGACGCCTAGATCACGGGGGAAGAACACTACCCCTATGACAAGACGCCGGCATACAACAATATTCCATGCATGGTGAAAAATTGTTTAAAACATATGGTAGGTGATGCTTCTTTATCTTAAACTACCGACTATAGTATGTAGTTATTTTTTGTCAATATATGTTTGAATCTGAAAAGTCTTTACGAATGTTTAATTAAATTTTTATTCGAAGAATAATAGAAAAACGCAGTTTATTTTCAATAGTCAAAATATTATCACAAGAATATTCTTTTCACCCTACTGAAATTTAAAAAATAACTTTTCCAGCTATATTATGTTTTCATCTGCCAATTTTTCTCCACTTTCACTAAAATTTAAAAGTGTTTTTAACAAAAATGTATTTTATTTACTGTTTTAATACAAAAAGTGGAAGAATAAGAGACAATATTAAAGGTATTAGTTGCGAAAAATTTAAATGTATTATTTTACATTATCACATATATCTAACTAGTAATATATGTTTTTAAATAAAAAGTTTTATGCTAAGATGTTTGATAATTCAAGTCTGCTAATTAAGAATTCTATGTAGTTAAATAAAGAGAAAACCAACTGAATTTTACACCGGGATAGCTTAGTTAATAGGGAGCTGGATTCACGTACTTTGGGCTTCAAGTTCGAACCCTACCATCCAAAGACTCTTTATGTGTGTTGCGGTTGGTGCTCGTTAAATCTGACGTGGACGCAAAGTCCTCCATACCGAGAGTAATACCATTGGGGGTACTGGTTCAGAGGTGATCTTTCTCTATTCTAGATCTAAATTACAATTTGCTGATGAATGAAGTCTACAGCGTAAGAAAGGGGTTGTGACGTGTGTGAGTTAAAAAGAAATTATTTGGCCATCTTAAACAATTTTAAATATACAAAAAATACGCAAATAATGTAAACACGCTTTACTACAAAATGTAGAAATAATGTATTTTAATATAATTGTTAAAATTGTTTTACTCTAATTTTTATTTCATTTTAATTTATTAAAGATTATTTTTTTACAGATTTTTAAAATTAAAAAAACAATTAAGCTTCTGATTCACTGAGATATTATTGGCTTGTTCTGATTTCAATAAAGATGCTTTGAGTTTTTAATCCAGGAAAAAGAACAAAAATCACTAGGAAGAACTAATTGATAATGCTCCCCTTTCCCGTTCATTTCTCTTAATTACTCCGAACTTGTATTAAAAGGTGGAAGTAGCATTATGTATCAATTCAGAAAACGAAAGTTCAACTACTTTCTTATTAAGCGAGAAAAGTGATAAAACTTTTTCAGGTTTCCTCTTTTCAACTAATTACATTCCCTGTTGCTATGGTGCTGGATTGGCCGGTGAAAACCATAAATGTTGATTTTTAAATACTAGGAAAAGAGAAAGTATCTTTTATCTCCACTTTCTTAGGAAGTGGAAGAATTTCACGTCTTTAATTTAAGAAAATGAAAAGATTTTGGAAGTAGTGTTAGGTTTGTTCCCTTTACATAATTAGCCGAGATGGAAGATGTTCTTCAACAATGGAAAAGTTCTGCAAAAGGAAAAACTAATAATTCAAAAGGAGTTGAAAAGCTGTTGAGTTCTAGGTGCGTGCGAATTAAGCTATTGTAGTAAATGTAAAGAATGAAATCTTTCGATTAAAGTAGACCCTTTAATTTTTGGGGTGAGGAAAGATAACTTATATCCACAGAGTTTCCTATATTTTTTGATGATAATGTATTAACTGAGAAACATCTTGTTTCAAAAATTTCTGCTTAAATAATAGCTTAAAATTTTTATTTATTAATTAATTATTGATTAAAAAAGTTTTCATAAGGAACGTAAGTCTAATTTTTTAAAATCAAAATAATTTTGTTATTCAAGTTAAATGAATTTATTTGTTTATTATGTTGAAAAAATCTATTCATCTATTTTTTAAGATTGACATAAAATATAAACTACATAATCATTATAAATGTTATATTGAGATGGTCTATCACCTAAAAATGTAGAAATTATTAACATCCTCTCTTTTGAATTCTTCCATTTATATCCAACTTTAACTTTATGGCAACGTTTCAACAATTAATTTATTGCTGCTATTTATAAATCAATCTTTAAATAATCAAATTAATTAGTTTAGGGAATTATACAAAGAAAAAGAATTATAAAAAGAAAGAAAAGAAAATAGACTTTAAAATCTTGACAAATCTTCCCTTATCAGACTTCTTCAGATTAAAAAAATATTTTTTTGGAATGCATTTTATTGTGGAATGCATTTTTTAACTGAGAACTTTTAAATCAAAAAAGTGAATTGATAGTGCTCAGATAGCCAAATTTCAGCATAAGTTCGTCCAAACCCTTTTGAGTATTTCTGCGAAATTTTTATAATAATTCAGTCAGAGTAAAACTGTATATCTGCCCTTATTTCAAAGAAAGGAATTCCATATTTAATGAGTTTGCTATACTTATAGCAAACCCATTAAATATGTTAATATTTATAAAATATATATAATATATAGCTACAAATTTTGGTTTCAATTGACCGAAAAAACTCAGGCAATTATGCCGATTTTCTTCTTTCTTGTACTGTGAGTGACAAAATTCTCATATTCACCACTTTTTGGATTAAAGTCTGTGTATTTGAGGCATTCACTGCCTTGCGTTAGATCCATCACTTTCTAATGGACGGGGAAGGGGGTGTTACATCCTTAACAGAGAATATGCGAGAAATTTTATTGATTTCTTCTAAAATAGAATAAAAAATTCGGTTGTAATCTTACCAGTTTTTGCTTAGGAAATAGCTGTATGTACATAGTTTTTTTTATAAAAATTGGATTTTTTGGTATATTATCATTTGGTATATTTTTCATGTTGATGTAAAAGGAAAGCTCATTGAACTTTTCTATATTAAGGGACGTACTAACAGATTCAGCAAAGCTCCTATATATAAATATATAATATCATCCAGAGATATTTTTAAGTGTGGAATTGAAGCTTGAAATTGTTACAAGTTGTTTTAAAATATTCATTAGAATAAGAAATATGATTTAGCAAATATATTTATAACAATTATTTGTGAACGAGAATCAATATTCGTGTTCGGTTTTCTGTGGCATCACTTTTAAGTAGATTTTTAATTGAGATAACTCTTAATTACAATTATGAATTTTAAGAGAGCTGCTTATTTTTGTATCCTTTTTTATAACAATGTTTGAATTCTTAATTAAAAACAATAATCCCAAATTTGATAAAAATCCTCAAAAATCGTAAAGGTAGGATTTAATATTTTGTGATTATTTTTGGCGGATATATTGTTTTCTCAAACTTTGCATTTTTCCAGGCATACGATCTAAATATCTATCTAGGAAAAAGAGCAAAAACTAACTTGGAAATTTAATTTTAGATTATTTACCAGTAAGTAACTTTAAATTCCAGAAAAACAGGAAACATCTAAAAAATATTTCTTCCCTTCTTTTTTTTTGAAAAAAAAAAAAATACTAGAGTGCTTTTTTAGAATTTGAAAAAAAAAAATTCTCAAAAAAAGCTATTTCTTGTATCAACTAAATTGCGCCTGTGCCTGTCCTTAAAAATTTTTTTTCAACTTGTACTCGGAAACACTTACTTCGGTGCTTTTATTATGTATTGCACTTTCTGAAAAGGAATCAATAATGGATGATTTCAAAGTCTGAAAAGCGTCTTTTTCTTTCTAAGAACAGAAAATGCGATTTTTAAGAGTAAGCATGCTCGAACTTGAGCTGTGATTTTCGAAAAGTACTGTTTTCACAACAAGGATCTCTTCTTTTTCCAAACAGACATTCATGCCTTTATCTGAAATTTACTAACTTAAGTTACCGAAGAAATTTGACAGGAAGGGATTTTATATCTTACGTATATTTTACTTTTGTAAACATTTTAGTTTTGTTTAATCTTGGCAATTGCTTTGCTAAGTGAGCGTTGATAATAATGTGGTGAATGCTAGCCATATAAGCCAGCCAACATCCCTCGGACCGAAGTGCACTTTTGGCCCAGCGGATTTGTTACGCGGCTACTAACCATAAGGTACGGAGTTCGGGCCTAGCGCTCTCCGCTACACCTAAAATAAGAATATTATTTAAAGTAATTAAGTTATGATTATTGAGATTAAAATTTCTGATAATGCTTTACATTTTAGAATAGAATTACGAATTCTACTTAAGTCCTTAGAAATACTGTGTAATATCAGGCATTTGGTATAATTTTGCAGAATCATCCAGACGCAGTAAGACAATGTTTTTTCTTTAAAGTGGTAAATACTGCTCCACTTATAACTTCCTATAGTGGTCTAAAGACTGGCATATTAGGAGAGGAGCTGTTCTATTTGTCTGATTTAAAATTAGGAAGAGAATCTTAACGTAACATTTTGTGCATTTGAAATAGAAATTTAACAAAATTAATTATGATCTATATCCGTTTTAATATATAACTTACAGCAACAGTAATTTCAACATTGATAGAAACCATTATTTTATATATTGCTTTTTAGTGCAATATATAAAATCCTTTCTTCTCCTTTTATTTATTTATTTATATATTTATAATGCTACATTTGTAATGCTTATTTTATCTATTTTTTTATCTTAAAATGCTGATGATGTATTTTGTAACTCGATATTCCTTAAAAATAATATTCTAGTTTATATCAGGTTTGATATTGCAATTAATATTAAATTTTAAAAAAATCCGAATTTTCATCTTTACAGAAGTAAAATGGCCATCAATAAAATGAAAAGTACTTGAATGTCAATCGGATACCATAGATTAATCGTCAAATATTCATATGTATGATAAACAATAAACGATACTCTAAAAACTGCCAAAGGTGGTTTAATATATTAATAATATTCGTTGATAACATACTTTTAATATACAATTGTGAAGGAATAACATGGATAAACTTTCTATTAAACCTCGTGCTCAACTATGGTTTACATTACCGAAGCGAAAAGCAGACACGGTGTTAACCCGTTTACGCATTGGGCATACTAGATTCACACGTCTTTATTGGTTGTTTGGTAAACCATACGTACGTTTTCAATGTGATTGTCAAATGTCTGTCCTGCCTGTAATATCAGAATGCTAATTTTCAATGCACAGCGTTTGCTATTGTGAACGCTCTTCTACCTTTTTTGCTTGGAAATAAACCACTTGTTTGACAGATTTTTGCATTTAAATAATCTGTCAAAATTTTTGCAATCATGTACACTTGGTTGTTTTAAACTACTTTTATACATTATCCATTTTTAATTATTGTATATTGATATGATTTTATTCCAGGTTTTGCAAATTTAAAACAGGACTCTTGCACCAAAAAAAAAATCCAAATAATCCAATCTTTTCTTTTTCTATTCTAATTTATAATGGCACAACTTATATTTTGTTGCAATAAAAGACAATGATTTCATTGGATATTTTACAGAATATTATGATTCATGAATATCGCTTTGCTTCTTTCATGCTAAAAATGCATAAATGCCCCTCTGTGTGGGTAGAAGTATAATCTATCATACTTTGCATAAAGAAACAATACATACAATAACGAAAAATCTTTTAAATTAAATTTAATGAATATTTCCCCTCAAATTTGGTAACGTATAATTTTTCAATATGTTCTATAGTTTTCTGAAATAGAGAATAAGTAAGTAATTAATTTACAAATATTTAATAGTTGTTTTAGTACTTAACAATATGAAAAAAGTTGAAAATTTATGCTATTTGTTATTCAAATCCCAATATATAATTAATTGATAGAAATACAGAACATTTTAGCTGAAGAACTAGATATTACAGATTTTTTTAATTCATCAGCAAAAGTTTAAGCAGATAATTTGATAAAACTCTAAGTAAGAAATTTTCGGTTTTACGCCTCTTTTTGGCTAAAAAGCTCTTTTTTTCTAAGTATTTTTTAAAATTTAATTGTTTATTTTGATTTCATTGATATTTCCTCAATTATTTATGTAAATATTATATAACTAATTTTGAACATTTTTAAAAAGATTTACTCCGAATTCAGTTACATAACTTCTACTGATAAAAGCTACGGAATTTATTCATTTCTATAAATTTCACAACATAAAAAATTACTTTTCTGCTGAAGGCTTCGCTAATTATATTGAATTGACATTAACTGATGAATCTATAAAATGTAAAGGACATTGATGTATTATATAAAATAATATATAAATAAGTTTGACTTAAAAAAACTTTTTACTAAAAAAAGATTTTTTGAATGATTAAAAAACTGATGATTTAAAAGGTGGATTATGTCGAAGTGATGATTGAATTTTTTCTCAGTTTTTTATTTGAAATGTGTGTGGGCTTTACGATCCTCAAGGGAATTGTTGCTATAGAAACATATTTGTATATCGATTATTTCTGCACGGAAGACTTTTGATTAGCTCAACGCTAGAAAAAGTTTCTTTTACACAATACTTTTTTCTAGTCTAAAAATAAAGCACTTCTAAATATAAACATTATTTTAAAAATATTTACCCTAACAAATTGATGTTAATACTTTTAATAAAATGCATTTGAGTGCTTTCGTTATTTTTGTAACAGCTGAAAGCTAATGTAAAAAATTTTCTAAAACATTTTTTTTGTAAAATACTTTATTTCTTCTCAATAAAAATAGCAGAACCCAATAAAATATTTTTAGATTTTTTAGAAATAATTTTTGCCATACACATGGCTAGCAGTTGTATGAATGGAATCAGTACAGAAGAAATTATTTAAATAAATTAAAGAACGATAAAACTTTCTATCACCTTTAAATTTAATATGATTTTATTGGATAAGAAAATTTTAAAATAAATATTCTGTCTAGGGATACAATAAATTGTTTTCTTACAACAAACAATATAAATAATCATAATTTGGGGGGGATATTTTTGAAAAAAAATATTCTTGACATTTTTTATAAGATTTAAAGTAATTTTAAGGTTTATTAATCTGTTTGAGTATGAAGACAAGGGAATCATATTACAAGGTAAAAAGAAATGCTATCGTGCCTTTATTCTTTGAACACATTAACATTGCTATGAAAAAAATGTCCGAAAGAAAATATTTCACGATTATATACATGGAGGATTTGTATATAATCTTTTAAATCAGTTTTGATGTATAAACATAGTTTTTTTTTTTTTTTTTGCTGAAAATGCTCTTGAGGATTTCGAAAGAATAAAAAAAATATATCAGATGGCTTATATTTTGGATTATGCAGCTTGGTCCACAAATAAATCTTTAAATTTTTACAGAACAAATTAGCCAAGTAAATGATATTAATATCATTCTTCTTCTTAAAGGCTATTTTTTAGTCTTAAAAATTGTTTTTTATGAGATTAATTTATAATGATCCAAACAGAAACGGAAAAAGTTTCCGAGTTGTCTGTAATAGAGATGGAAGAATCACAAGACTTAAAAAACAGCTCTTTATGCTGAATCAATTAAAATGTATATTCATCTAATTATTAAAAGTATTATAACTACTCATGAAAGTTACTTTAGAAATATATGGGTTTCATTATAAAACAAACACTCTCCTTTTTTCTATCTTCATTCAGCCCTTATAGAATGTTTCTCAGAATTCTAGAAATGGCTCGAGAAAAAAAAAACTGAAAATTGTCTCAAATGTTAACTTTGAATGTGAAAATTCTGAAGGTAAATAATATAGATTTAAAAGACAATTATTTTCATGAATTTTATTTTTAGTTTCTGGTTACTTTTTATATTTACATGTTTAGTTGAAGGATTAATTATTTTTAAATAAAAGTCAGCAAATGCTGATAATGGTTATTAAAAAAAATCTAATCACATTAATTATTTATTATTAACACGTACAAACATATACAATATATTATATAACATACTCAGAAGTAAAATGTATTAAAATAAAGATAAAAACTACAAAATGATAAAAAGCAAAATTTAGAAAAAAAACAGGTGAGGTAGAAAGTAAACAAATAAATTAACAAATAAATTTAACCCGAAAAAGCAAACGGGTGTATAATAAATGCATAATAAAATGCAATCGCTACAAATAAGCTGTATACTTTCATTGTATTAAATCCAGGATAATAACTGATTTCGAATATAATTTTTTTATTTATGATTTATATATAAATATACTTTTAAATAAAGTGTAATGTAAAGTTTTTTTTAAATATAATTTTGTAGAAAATTTTATTGTCTTCGTTCTCGATATGCAATACTATCTAAACAAAGTTTTATCATGTAGTATGTACCAGGAAAATAATTTTTAGTTCTAATATTTTTAAAGCAATTTAGTAACGTAATTTTATTCGCTGTATGTATGTATTTATCTTTTGAGAAGCTTTCTAAATCTGTCTATCGATTTACTGAGTATAAATCACTTACTATATCTAAAATATACTTCAATTATTGCTGAAAATCTGCCTTATCACAAGATAATGAAAATAAATAACTGAAAAAAGAAAGAAATAACGGTAAAAAGATATGAAAATTGTCGTTCTTTTAAAGCTAAGCACCATGCATAATGACACAGCAAATAAGCCTTTTGAGCTTGTAATTTCATTCGAAATTCTGTGTTCTATAGCAACGGCTGTTCCGTAGAAACTTTGTTAGCCAACTCTCCAAAATTAGGGCATTAGCTCTTGAATCACAAGGGACGCGTGCGTTCTCGTAGTTTTAACTTCAATTTACACTCTCATTACTCACTGATGTGCTCATTTTAGAGCTCGAGTGAATCTGGTTAATGAGAAGAGTGATTTCTACCAGAAGGCTCTTTAATTACGGTTTCATAATGCAGCAAAGGAAAATATCTAAAAAGTTGGATAAAATCATTTAAAATGTTAACTTTTTGAAAAATTTGTAAAATGTGTTATTATCATGTGAGAACGTGATGTTGTTTTGGTATGGGGTTTTATTGTGTCTCCGAAAAAACGTAAGCAATGAATTGCTAGGTATATATCATAATCTAAATCTGTTAACAGATATTTAGTAGACGATTCCTTTTCAGATATAACTGCTACTATTTTTATTTTAATTAAAATATATTAAAAATTAAAAGCAACATTTTTTTCTTTGATAAACATATTTTTTATTTAAATTAAAAATTTTATTTTTATTCAAAACGACTTAAACTGGTTAGTGACTTAAATTGATTAAGGTAAATAATGACTTAAAAATAATAATGTTCTCACATGAAAACTTGAAATTTGCGATCGTAGATCTCATTTTGGTTGTGTTTCAATTTAAAATTTTCTTTAATTTCGTTTTTTATAGTTGTTTGATAAACAATATTTTATGACTGACATTCTTAGTTGATTAAGAATCAATAAAGCAAAATTGCTAATATTCAATTTAAATTTGTTCAAAATTTATTCATTTTTTTTAGAAAAATATTATAAATTAACATATATAATATAAATTAGGATTTATTTAATATATACCACTTTTTTGAAGGTCGAGACATTGAAAAAAATCACTTGTTAACAATATTCTACAATGTTTCAATCAAGTTCATCTTAAATGAAAATAATCGTATTATATCTTAAATAAGTAATTCTCTTTGAGGTATAATTTTGAAAATTTGATCATGAACGGAAATTGTGAATAACTGGAAAATTGTACTCAGAAAAGAATAAAAATAAAGAATAAAAATAATAAATTAAATAATAAAAATAATTTGTACACAATAGGATTTTACAAAAAAGAAATATTGCATACGATAACATGCAGTTAGATATTACATGATATGGCATGCAGTTATTTCTGATATGTTAGTTAAAATATCATACAGTGATTTTATGGTTTTAAAATAGAATTTTAATATTTTTTTATAATAAGAATACATACCCAGATGAAATATTATTTTCTCTGTAAGTGAAAATTACTAGTTTATATTCCCGTATTGGAAAGACGTAAAATTCATTGCTGTAAATTAAATTGAAAGAAGGCTCAGGTTTTATTTGCTCTTTTTCAGCTCTTAAGTTTACAAAAAATATACACCCACAGTTTAGCATACCAGAATGTTCTGTTAAAGGTGAGATAGTCTTTTAAAGATTATTATCATTAACTTCTGATCATTTCGTAAATTAATTGCATAAATTTTTATAATTAACGAACGAGAATCTAATTAATATGCATAATTCATAATGAGTTTCTCTAATTAATATACATAGTGAAGATTTTATTGAATCTACAGTGATGCAGATTATCAAATGGTAGCCAGGACTCCTTGGAAGGCAATCGAAATTTGTTAATTCTGGTGATGTTGTTGTTGTTTCTAATGGCACTTGAAATAGACAAGCTCGCTGAAGTAGTCAGTGATTTTAAGCCGAGAATAAGTCTCTTATTTTAGTAGCGCTAATTGTAGCCAATAGTACGACTTAGCTACTCACGCATCACATTTGCTTACCCGGCTCCTTTTCACAGAGGGGAACATTCATGCGCCTCATAGAACATATAAAGGACAACCATCTTCAAACCGGGACTTGAACCCAGGACACCCAGATCGTGGGGAAGACGCTGTACCTCAGTGCCAGGACGTTGGCATGTTAATTCTAACAAAATGAATGACAACAGATAATATAAACCATAATATAAACAAAAAAAAATATATATAAGACTTACCATAAAATTCCGATCACCAAATTATTGGAACTGTTATTAAAAGTTGTTATCTGATTTCAAATCTGAAATATTAATTAACACTGCATACATATCTTTAAAAGTTCTTATTGAAAGTTTGATAAAATAATGACTCGAACATAACTATAAAAAATTATTCTAGATACTCTTTATAGGAAAATAATTAATGGAATGTCTTTCCGTTAATTTATAAATTGACAAGTTGTTTACTGCAGGACAGTTGTATGAGACAAATACATAATAATGCTTAAAATAATATCAAATGGTGCGTAGCTTTAAATATTCATATTAAAACCAATATTTTATTTGAATAACCATAAATGGAAGTGCTATTTTTAAAGGATGGAACACAAATTTCTAATTATTCTTCATCATTTGAACTGACAGAACTTTATCACTTATTTCTGTCAGGGATAAAGTTCCTGGGATTTATTAATGGAAAGCGGTGGTATACAAAACTCTAATATGCTTATCTAGCTTAATGAGACTCTTTTCCAAAATTTATGCGCTTGCTTAAATAATTAAAATCTTTATTATGGGACTCTGCTTTAATATCTCCAAACTTCTAAGTGCATTATAGGATTAGAAAGACTCTATAAATGCACTTTGAAAGCAACTGATTAAAAATGAATTAATGGAAGTTCTATTTTCAATGAAAGAATATTTTAATGTCATAGAAAGTTTTAGTCGTTATTCTAATAGAAAAGATATAAAACTTCTAAGTAAAGGAAAATGGAAGATATGCGTGAATATGCTTTCATTTATCAACAAACAATTCACTTTTATGAGAAATATTATCAAATTAGATATATAAATTTGCAAATATAAAGATATAGAATTATTTTATAATACTCAAATGTTCAAATTTTTGAATGACTGAATTTTTTTATACTTCCAGACTTTTATATAACGTTAAAAAATACATATTATTAAATATAATTTACATACATGTATTAAATCTATAAATTTATATGTATTTGTATATGTAAGAGGGTAGATGACTAATTGGTTATTATTCCTAATAATACATTTATCACATTTAATCAATAATACACACATATACACACAGGCATAATACAGACTTACACACAAAAGACCCAGATACACGTACATACATACATGCAAAGACCAGATAAATGTACACACACACACACACACACA
>JAOUZG010017227.1:1186902-1206878 GCA_026289955.1 Argiope argentata | reverse complement strand
CACACACACACACACACACACACACACACACACACACACACACACCAGTTCGGAAAGCAAAAAGAGAAAAAATTAGTTAAACTAATTTGAATAAACAATAAAAATGAAAGATACCAGTTCAATTATCTATATACGAAATTGTAAAAGTTTGTTTATTCTTATTGTAAAAGCGCCTTTTCTCTTATTGCATTTATATCAATGCATTACTTTTTAAATGAAAAATCAGTTTCGGTCCAATCCACCTCCTCTTTCTTTTTGAAAGGCATCAGGGAAATCAAAGTTATAACATGTATATTTTCCCTACATAAATTTATTGGTTAGAGAATCTATCGGCTGAAACTGGAGAACTGTATCATCCAAATCACCCCGAAGCAGCTTAAAAATCAATACTTTTGATACTTCAGGAAGCCTTCCTTCGAGTTTGTTATGCAACCAAGTGGTTGAAATGTTCGCATAATGCTTCAAAGGGCAATTTGAACTGCCGAGATAGAGAATGCGTTCTTGCGTGAAAGGCTATTCCCTTGGATTCTGAAATATCTGAAGTGAGCATATTCTTTAGGACAATCCATTCGAAATGTGCTTTATGTTCCCTTTCTTGTCGATAGTTTACGTTACAGAGCGTTCCATATTCATTGGAATATTGCATGCGGCTGCAAATTTTATTTTCCAAGAACATTCTAGATAACGAAGTTTTAAGAGAGTATTAAAAAGTAAGAGTTATATATTTAATTTCTCCATATCCATATATGTCCGGAGGAATAAATATTTTATTCAATATTTTTTTAACCATCCTTCATACTCGAAGAATAGAAATCATTCAATTCTCATTCCTATTTAATTAAATTTCTTATCTAGAAGTGTAAGCTTATGTACTCTGCTTAAAAAATAAAAGGTTTGTTTAATTTTTTGGAGAACATTACATAGATAGTTTTGAAAATAAGTTGTTGTTACTTATGGCACTGGCCATGTACAAGCGCCGCTGATACATCGGCAGATTTTAAACCGGAGATCTACGGTTCTTGTTTTACAAGAACCGTAGGCCATCTAGGGCCAAGAGTACGACTTAGTTACACGCACGCCACAACCCCTTTGAGGGGGCGGACTACATTCATGCAAATACATTCATACATCTCAGATCGTAATTTAGACCTGGAACAGAGAACGATCACCTCTGACCCAGTACCCCCAGTCATATTATTCTCGACATGAAGGACTTTGAGACCGCGAGCGCCAGCCGCCATACACTCGGGGAATCTTTGGGTCGGTGAGTTTCGAACACGTAAACTAAGGAGTACGAGTCCAATGCTCATCCATCAGGCTATCCTGGCCTTAAAAGTCATCCGAGAAATCAAAAATATCCGAGAAAATAGTGTTGTTATGGAAAAACTGCCTGATTTGTTTTATGCAAATTAGCTATGGTATATATAAAGAACACATTACTTGAAAAAGTTAATAATCCACAAGTTGACAAAAGTCGCTAATGCCTTTTAATCAACATAAATTCCTACATGTATATACTTAATTACTGACCGTTACGATTCCAGTTTTATATCAAACCATTCAGATTTCAATTTAGCTTTTTTGTATCGTAATAGATGGTGCCATTGGTTATACTAATACAAAGGTCTAAGTGACATGATCAGCAATTTTAGTAAAATTCCAGTTATTGGCATTCTCTCTCGAAGGAGAACGATTTTTCGTCTCCGAAAACAATGAGTGCTTAATAATCTTACTCTACGACAGCAGTTCTGCTGTGGGCAGACATCGGATTAGGCTTCGCCCTTTGGTTCCGTCAAAGCATTTTAACTTCTAACTAAAATGTAATTATCCTTTCTTATAATAATTGTTTATTCCCTGTAAAATGTGTCTTACTCTAAATAAATTAACCGTTTTTCTTTAAGCGTTACTCCTTTTGTCAATTATTACACTAGACACTGATCCAAATGGGATTGAATGGACATTTTGCTCTATTCAGTCTTAAACACACGCACACACATAAGTGTATGTGTGTTATATAAACAGATAAATATAGATATAGAGTTATATTTTTTATACAGACTTTTCAATTGTGGAAATAGTTCAACTTTCTTCGTTTCAGTAATTTTTTCTAAAGATTTTAGAAACAGAATGTTAGAAAAAGCCTGGATTATAGGTTTTATTTGTCGTATGTGGGACACTTTCATTTAATTATCGTCAGTTAACCATTAGTCTGTTGTTGGTTATTCGCGTTTCCTCTTCTTAGAAATTTTCAGTCTACATTATTCTTATGAATGTACTTCAAATTGATTTAAATGATAAAGAAAATCGTGTATTTCACATTGTAAGAAAAAAGATATATGCAAGCAATCATTTTTCCCTCAAATTTTGGTTCTGATTCATGTTTCTTATATTTGAGTCAGTTTTTCCTAGTATTTCCTTTAATATGCATAGTAAATGCAAAAATATCGTTACAAAATAATTTAAATTGTTTCATATTTAAAAAAACGAAATAAATATTTTAATTTTATTTTTTAAGTCTTAATATTTACAAATTTATTGAACTTAGATTATTTATTTTTAATCTATTTGAAGATCAATCATTTTATACTTTTCTCTGTATTGTTTAAGTGTATGGAATTCTTGAACTTCTCATGTTCTTTAAATATAAAAAAAGTTTTCCTTTTAATCCGTATATACCACACATAACAAAGTACAACAAAGTAAACATAAATTACTATATGATATATAAAGTACTATATAGCATATACAATCCATTTCTAGTGAAATAATAACAAAATATAATAATACATAAAATATTTTAAATTTATGGTAAGAATTTTTAAAAAGTAGGTTTTTCCCGCTATAAATTGTTTAGACTATTGTTATGGCAGTTCTCGGTATCGTGAATATTTTCAATCATAAGCGAATATTATTTTGAATTATATAATAGAATTTCTAGTAAATGCATTGGGCTTGGATATTTATTATATTTGGAATTTTATTTCAAGGAAGTTTCTGAATTAATGAAATTGCTTTAGTGAATAATTTTAATAACCATAAATAAGAAGCTTTTTTATCATGAAATTGCACAGGCTGTTGGTATATCCAGGATATTTGTTAATTCATAATTTCAATGCTGTTATTATGTCAAGAATATAGATTACATCAAAATGTCTTAATGAAAATTTCTAGGCTCTTATGTCCAGGCTATTGGCTAAACCATAATGTCTATGCTGTTACTGTCTAGATTACTGGTTAATTCATAATGTTAATGCTGTTATTAGGTCAAGATTATTGGTTAAACCTTAACGTCTTTATGAAAATTTCTAGGTTGTTATTATATCTAGGCTATTTATAAATCATAATGTCTATACTGTTATTATATTTAGACTGTTGGTTAAATCATAATGTCTTTATGAAAATATCTATGCTATTTGTTAAATCATAATTTGTAGTCTATTGTTATCGAAGCTCTAGTCATCTCACTAATTTCTCAATCATAGGCAAATATTCTTTTGAATAGCATAATAAAATTACTAGTAAATTTAAAGCGAGTTTATTACATATGAATATTTATTTTTTTGGATGAAATTTTCTTGTTATTAAAATTGTTAACTGAATCATTTTTATAATCAAAAATAAGAATATTATTTATCATGAAAAAATTATATTAATTTATTTCCTAAAAATTGGTTTATTCTCTCTAATAAATAAAATGAAATCAATTTCACTTTAAATTGCTTATTTTCTGTTTCAAACTGCTTATTGAAACACCAATTATCTTGAGAAATGTTACACTGAAGAGATTTTAGAGTCAGTACTTTCAATAAAATAATTACTCTATTAATTAATTCCACTCTAATCGAAAACAATCATATCAAAAATTCAAGAAAACGATTTGAAATGATTGCGAAGAAGTAATTGATGTTTTAAGCTACCATTACTGTTAATAAAATGAAATGCAAATGATTAATTCAATTGGTGGAAAATACTGCTTTTTTTTCTCTTTCTAAATTTTTTTTGTATAAATTGAACAACTCATTTCCGGTATTCAATTCTTCAATGAAAGTTGCAATTATTAGGAGAAATATTTCGCTAAAAAGATATTCTTGCCAGAACTCTCAGTAAAAGGAATAATTCCAGCAATTAATTGAATTCGACTCTAATAAAACTTTTTTTTTTTGAAATTCTGCGAAATATTTGGAAATTGAATATTAAGAAATAAATAATTTTGAAAATTAGAAACATTGTTTGTAAATTGAAGATGCAAATTAATGTTATTTTAGGAGAATTTTGGAGATCTCTCTTTAAATATCTTAGTTTAATTATGTAGGGTGGTATGAGGAAAAACATTAAAAAGTTATCAATTATGTTGAAATTTTCGAATATATTTCTCAAGGCATTGCGTGGAGACAAATATGTGATGCCTTAAACGGATAAATTTAAATTTTCTGTCAAATGGAATCTTGAAACTACATCTCAGGAATTTAGGTTGCAATCAGATTGCTAATTTCCACTAGTAAAAACATTATTCATTCAAAGCATAATTCAAAAAGGATTTCACTTTTATAGGAAAATTCTTTTATAGGGATAAACCTATTTACTTGTAAAAATTTTAAGCAAATTTTACTGTACAAATTTATTTAAGAATAAATGATGTTGAAAACGTGTCACATATATTTAAAAATAATGGAAATATGAATGGTATGTGATTGCAAAAGAAAAAAAATATGATATAAAATTAAATCTATAAATAACAAAAATTAATATGTGTATATGTAAACCATTTACATGGCTCAGAATTAACTCTAGAGCTGCAAAATTTGACATAGATACTTTGGAAACTGAAATCACTTATATATTTTTATTTTTAATGGATGTTTCAAATGATAAAATTGTAATTTGCAATAATCTGAGCATCAATATTGTGAATCGTGATCTAAAATATTTTCCCATATATTCCACATACATATATAAAAAATAAAGATAAATCAAGTTAAATCACTGTAAGTGTGAGTAATAACAAAAGAGAAATAAAAAGAACTGTTTCCCAATTTGTGTTTCAAAGCAATAATACCAACAAGTTTGCTTACGTATTGAATTTTTTTTTTTTTTTGAAATCGCAGAAGGATCATACCTGTAAATCTGGTTTGGGGAAATGTTCTGAAACATTCTATGTAATGCTCTTGAAAATATGGAAAGAATATTTCAGAATAGTTTGAAAATCTTTTCCAACAGGATTAAAAGTTATTAAAAGTTTTTAAAAATATTACCATAATTATCTAAAATATGAATTACATTTTTATGTTGAAAAAATAATTTCATGACAAATTCAAATGAATTTTATATAAATGATAAATTTATTTTACTTATTACCTAGCAGGGCATAAAATATTTCTTTCGATAAAGCAAGCAAAATGAAAAAGCTTTTACATGATTTTATTTCTTTAGTTTTCATCCTTTCGTTGACAATTATATTTCAGCATAAAATCCGTCGACTATTTAGAATCTTATCATGAGAAGGACTTAAAAAGTTCTTATGACAGCTAATTAAATACGAGGGCACAATATAAAAAAACATAATTTACTTTTATTTTAAGATTGATTTAAGATTTTTTTAAGATGAAACTTTAAAAATAAATTTATGTTTTCAATGCATCCAAAATTAAGTCAAAACTGAAATGTAAATTGGAAAAAATTTTATAACAGAAAATGCTATGTCAACTAAAAAAAAAAATTCTAACTTTCTTCAAATAAACTTTTGTTATCAAACTTATAAAATTATAAAAGAATGACTTTATTTTTCTTGTTTAATATCAAATTTGTAGAATTATATTTAAAATATTTTAGAAATACACATTCCGTAATATATTTTTCATTATCTCCAAGTATAAAAAAAGGTGTTGGAGATGTATATAGAAATTGATGCAGAGATATGCATAAAAATCTTCGCTTGAAAATGATATTATTTCTCTATTTAAAAATTAAAAATAATGAAATTCGTCTGATCGTTATGATCTAGTATTTAAATACGAAGAAGTAAAAATGTGAAGAATAATTGATTTTATTAGCTTACATTCAAATTTTAATTTAAATTTCATACATTGTGAATACGACAATCATTTATAAATATTCAAGTTCTTAATTTCTTGTTTTTTTTACAAAATTCTTAGGGAAAATTGGTCATTTACCAAAATAAAAATTTTATTTATAAGCACATTTTATTTAAAGAATTATATTTATTTATTTATTATTAGTTACAAAGTGCCCGTAATTAGTTTTAAGCACAAAATGTTTCAAACTCCAAATATTTTCGCTACTTATGTAAGTATACTGAAGTCATATTCAAAATATTTTACTTATTTTATGAAAATACATTTAACTTATTATCATAGCAGAACATGATGTGGTTTTTGAGATGAGGGTTTTTGCTTCAGAAAAAAATCTGTTGGCGAAATATAAAAATTTTATTATATGTCCTAGCATCTTAAATAATCAGCATTTACTAACGTGTGCATTTACAAGAGCTCTGATTTTTTTAAAAAAGTTAATTACTAATTAAAAGAAAAATGCCATATTGAGCACGTGATAAAAGGAAATGAAATAAATAAGAAATGTGATATCTTTAAAACAATAAATGCATATTGTTATTTATACCATTAGGGTGAGATTAAAGCCATTTTATTTCCTTGCATAAATTCTTAATCAATATTTCATAAAATAATTTAGATTCTGAAATCGTTAAACGGTATTCCTTAATAAATGTTGTTAATTTGGATATTTTTGAAATTTTCAAAACAATTTCTTTTAAATCTCTCATGAGAAGAAAAATGTAGATGTAAGACATATTACGTGTCAAATTTTGACTTTAAGAAAAATGGAAAACCATTTTCACTTGAGTTTTTATACTTTCTGCATTTTCCCAAGGCAGTGATTCTTACTGCTTTCCCTCATGCAGTTCTGCTGGCCGTTTTCCATCCCCATATAGCATTATTAATGTCATTGAGGATTTAAGCCTTTTCTTTTTTTCAACTACATAGTGTATGCTTGCACATTTCCATTTATTTCCACGTAGAAAGCCCAGAAATTTACAATGTTTTGACAACAGCCATTTTCTTAATTTTATTTTTCTATTTACTAAGCTTTTCAGAGAAGGAGTTTCTCCTTCCTGTAACGGCAAGTTTTATTTTACCTTATGTCATATTTATCGTTATTGGAAGTATATAACAGAAGGATTTATCAGCTGCAGGTTAAACTGCATTTTCGAAAATTTATCCTCTATACGAACGTAACAAACGAAAAGAATCGTAATATATTTTGAATGATGACTGACTAATGGCCCTTCGAAATTTCTACACAAAATATAGCTTAAAACACTTTTTTTTACCGTGATGGAATTTTGTTTTCAGTGATTTATAATAGTAAAGAAAAAATTATCTTTAAGAAGATATCTGTAATAAATTGAGCGTATGTAGATTTTGCTATTATTATTGAAATGAGATAATTTTTTAAAACAATGGGAGTGGTATCCTGTTACCATTTCTATAACACATTAACTTGATTAATGTCTCATTTTCAAGCAACACGAAACATAGTTGTGAGCTGATTAAAATAAAGCCTCTAATTCGTGACGAGTGAATTTGATTAAAATTCACTCTTCCGCATTAGCATAATTCAACGATCGTTGTTAATTAAAGTTTGCCAAAAATACACTTTTTGGATTCAGCAAAATCTGTGAAACGCGCAGAGTTCTAAAAACGATTACAAAACTTTACGATTACGATTACAAAACTTTATCTGTACTTCGTATACTAGAAAGTAAAAAAAAATGAATCAAGTATAAAATCTTATCATGCTAGGTTATTTAAGATTTAAGATCGAATAATTTCTATTTTTAATTGAATAATCATAATTATAACTTTGTAATATAATGTATCCTAAATCAATGGAAATATGCTTCTTCTTTTTTGACACAAAAGTTTCCTTTTTGTGTTAGAATGTGCCTTAATTCTACTTTGCAGAGAAAATGGAGTAAGCAAATACATAATAAATTGTATTCCATGAAACCTTCCTTTGATGTCTGGCCTGTTCTTCTTATACGAAAGTTAGACGTCAGAATAACTCGCCTCCGTATAGAGCATACTCGCTTTACTAACCGTCTTTTTCTTTTTGGCGAGTGATCATAAGTTTATCCTCTATGTCTCTTATTTGAATTTAGCACTGTACACATTTTGATCAATTATAGCTGATTTGATAATCAACATCAGTTTTATTTTAATTCATTTTCTATAAATATCTGAGCCGGCTCTCTGGCACAGGTGTAGCACGTCTTCCTCGAGTTCTGGGAGTTCCCAGGTTCGAGTCCCGGTTTGGGCATCGCTGTTCTTCTGGGTTCTATCTGCGAGATGTGTGAATGTGACCCCCTGTAAAAAAGGGTGTTGCAAGCAAATCTGTTCAGTGTGTAGCAAAGTCGTTCTCTTGGACCTAGTTGGCGCTACTTCAAAAGCAATAAACGATAATTTCGGCTTAAATCTGCTGCTGTATCAGCGGGGGGCTTTTCCAATATGGCACGTGCCATAAGTAACAACAGCAACATAAATATGCGAGATTTCATTGGCGAAAAACACCACCCAAATATTTTTAAATTTTTAAAACCCATTTATTTTTATAATCGGATTTAGCACATTTCACTTTTTTTCATTGTGTTTGAATGCTTTAAGTTTTTATTTTTCGTATCGTGATATTTAAGATGCTTTTTTGTCTCTGAATAAATTTTCTTGTATATTTTAATAGGACATATCTTTTGATTTTATATTTTACCATTTGATTGGCACAGCATAGCCAAATATGGATCTTTCGCCAATAAACAATAACAACCATCTATGGAAAAAATTGGGAATGTGCTTCTTAAAAGATTATAGAATAGTAAATTGAATGGATGTAGAGAAAAAAGTAGAGAAACTTTTGCCGGAATCTATCCATATAACAGAACGAAAGATTTACTGATCCTTAAAAAGTTCCCAAGTTAACTTCCTCATTTCTGTGCAAATCTCTTTTATTGATGCCTTGATCGACTTTTAATACCATGCTTGGTTCTTAAAAAGAAGTGTAAAATTTCCGATCTCTGTTGAAAAGTTCAGAATTGCTTTTTAAATCGATGTTTGCAAAAGAAAAATGAGAAAGAAACTGCCAAATAAAAGATTACGGAGAGAATTTACAATGCTTTTGAGATCAGAAAATTTGCATTGCGAATATGAAGGATATCCGCAAAAATACCCCAAGACCTTGAATTTGCATATTCTAAGAGTTGAGAAGAACTATTGAAGAAAAGGATCTGTTAGTTGATTTATTACTAATAGTGGTAATACATCAATCTTTAAAACTTTTTAAAAGCCAATTTCTCTGCTTTTAAAGTGAATTTTAGCTGAGTTGTTAGTTGAAAGGTAAAAAATAATTTCAGATTAGGGTTTGTTCATTCATTTATTTACAACTTCTAGGGCTAATTAAAAACTCAATTAAATTTTGAATTTCATTTGTCTGTAATGATGTAATAAATGAATGTTAAATCATTGTTTTTATAATTAATATCCATCTTTATTTAAATTCTTACCGCCTTTAGCAATTAGCTGGTTTTATAGAATCAATGATTTCTTAATATCTTGGTAACTGTATTTTAATGACAGATTTAGAAAAATCTTATTCAAATTTTATGTTTTGATCATATTAAAGTCATAATATTTTTTACGACTAAGAACTACGACTTCAAAAAAGAATCAATATCTTTATACATTCGATTATGTAACAAAGAAGAGGAATCATTTAAAATTTTTCTTTATTTTAAAATGCTCAATTTTAAAACTAAATCATTATTGTATATACCACAGAATTTAAAATTTTCTCAAAACCGAGTTTTTATATTGTAGAACTGACTCAGCAAAGAAAAATCAACCGGATCTTCTTACCTTGATCAATTTAAAATAAAGATAAATTATTAATACCAAGAATCGAAAGGATTGGTTTTTAATTCATAAAATAATTGGTTATAAATACATTTAAAATATTCTCTAAAATGGGTTTAAATAAACAATGAAATATTATTTGCACAAAAAAAGCATTACAATCACGTGAATATACAGTTACAATAATATATGAAATCAGCAATAATGTAGTTACAGTTGTTTGCATGTATCGCAATAATTAGGAAAGTTTGCATCCAGTTCATCAGTCCCATAACTCCGCCCAGTTCATCCTATTTTATTTAATATTTCAGTACGCCTAAGTATATTTTCAACAGTTGCCTTTCCCTTAAAACCTGTTTTTAAAAGAATTTTCAACACTACTATTTTAGTTTCTATTCTCTATAAAAAGATAAAACGACAAAGTATTTCAATCGAGGTCATTATACTGAGACAATTTTTAATTCATTTGAAAGCTTTTGATATTTAGATTTGCTACCAATGGACGTCAGTGCTAACCCATACGCCTTCCATCTTTGTGACATATAAAATATTATCATTTAAATATAGACATATCTTAAACAGATCATTGACTAAATTACTAGTCTCATTAAATCAATTAACTTATAAATTTTATAAGCATAGTAAACTATTAAAATGTTTTAGATTCATTTTTCAAATCTAATTTAAGATAAAATTTTCGTTTAATTCTTAAGATGTAATTCATTGATGTTTTTTCGACATTTCTAAATAATTAGGATGAATTTTGTTAGTTGAACTGTCAGTCGGAGAAGACGATTAATAATTTACTTAAGTTATGAAATAAATATTAAGAATTGTAGAATTTTTTTTCATTCACTTAGAGCTGAAAGGAATATAGTTTAAAATTATTGATTAACTTTCTAATTTTGCATAATTTCCATTTTTAGAAATGCAAAATTTTGTATATTTACAGAAAAGTGAACTATCCTTTCATGCTTTTAATGATTGGTTTAATTTATAGTAGTCTCAAAAATAATTTAAGTAAATTGATCGAAATTCTTCCTAAATCATCCAGAGAGGGAAAAAAACCTAGTAATGAGCTTCGATCCTCATAGTAATATTAAATTCCAATTAGAAAGTAATCAAACAAAGATCATGAAAATGAACTAAAAATTATAAATCCTTAAACAGAAACTATTTATTTGATTAGGTAAAATTATTTTTACATTAATGAATATTTTTATTTCATAATTAAGTCTTTTCATGATCGAAGGGAAAATGCAAATTTGATGCTATTCAATACTTTCAATCATCTATTCTTTTTTTCTTCATTTTTTTGGTGTAAGTCTGTCATTATTGTCTAAAAATATTCTAAGTTTGTATCGAATTTCAAAATTAATAATTTTTTAGGACCTTTCATCACGAATTTCATCCGAAACACAAATGAAGCAATTTATCATTTTAAACATTAAATAAAAGAAATTTTATTGTTTGTTTAATGCTCAAGTTCATTCAAAGTATAAATTAAATATGTTTTTTTAATTATGAAACAGAAAAAAAAGTTAATTATTAATTAAAACTAAATTTCAAAATATGTTTTTCCCGCGTTTCAATTTTTTTAGAAATTTAAAAAAAAATTTGTTAAAATGTCATTTTGTAAATATTTTTAAAAATAGGTAAATTATAAGTAAGTATATAAATTACTGTTGAATGGAGTAAGTCAAAAGGAAATGAATCAAATAGTCAATGATTTGATTCAAATAGTTAGCTATTTGCTGATTGAAGATATTGGCTTCTTTGAAAATGCAAGGAAGGCTCAATGAAATGTATTTATTTTCGCAACGGAAGTCAAAAGGAAAACATTCTGTGTGTTATTAGGATAATTACAAAACATTAAATATTTCTATATGAATGAAACAATGAAATAAATGAAAGTGTATAAAGTGTTCGTGAAATTATTTTTTTTATTTTCGAGCACTGAGGGTATTATGATTTATTTTAAAAAATTAAGTGTATACATTTATGAAAATAAGCAGTCCAAAAACTTTTTTTGTTACTCCTTGAATAATGAATTTTCATAATATGCAAATGCTAGAAGAAAATGAAAGAAAAGATTAAATGTTTTTCATTCAAAATCCCTTGTTAAGATCTGTTCATTCAATAAAAGCTATTATTTTAATTGAAGTATTTTATATATTTTTAGAAGTTTTAGAAAAAGATGATTACTAGGGGAAAAACAATATTTCTATTTATTTGAAGCAATTTGTAAATATTTTTTTTCACATTTATGTACTTTTTATAGCATCAACAACATGTATAGGTATTAAATCGTATTTACATACTTTAGTTTTCTACATTGTCCTTAATGTATGCTGATAATTGTTTTATCGTGATACAAAAATCACTCCCTCTTTTTTTCCGTATTGATTAACTTCCTCTTTATTTGATGCTGAGAATGAAATTAAATTTATTTTAAACTCTATCACAGGACTCATCAACTTTTTTCAGTTAATACATATTCCAACAGCTATGAAGAATAATTCAAATAGTTTGTTCATTTATTACTTGTGTTTTTCAAAACCTTTGCAAGTAATAAAGCATGGCACAAGCAGAATTTATGAAACTTAATAGGTACTTAAACTTAATAAACTTTTGTCACAAATATGAGAAAAAAGTTTCTTAATTGAAATTTTGAATATAATAAACTTTATTCCAGTATTTCTCTTTGAATGAGATTTCTTATAATTTGATAATATTTCACTTTAAATAAATAAAAGTTTAAATATGAGCACGAATCTTATTTAAGAAAAATTATTTAAAATTAGAAGAAATCTCATTAGTAAAGAAATAACTGGATAACTGGTACTTCAAATTTCAAACAAAGTTACTTTAAAAAAATAGAACATTTCAAATAATTTTTAGAATTTGTTAATATTTCTCTTCCAAGAAATAAAAGGTTAAATATTAATTCGAATTCATATATAAGAAAGATAATATTAAGTATAAAGAATTATTTGAAAAGTTCTGATTTTTTAAAAGTAATTTTGTTTGAAATTTGAAGTACTTGCTCATTAAATATGATTTAAAACCTTTTGACGTGCAGTGATATGGCAATGAAACCACCACTTTTTAAAAATTATTTCTAAAAGCGAAAAGCTGCTCAAAACCAAAGGCTCTAAAATATGTTCTAACTTTATTAATTGTCTGCAAATGTCAGCCCACTTAACGTTAATATCCCTCTTAACGTACAAAAAAAATTCGCCATTTTTCAATGTATCCTCTCAATAATTTCAATTTTTTTCCAGCAAGCAAATTAAAAACACGCCGATAAAATAGATGTATGAAAGCTCTCTGTAGCATACTTATTATTAATTCATCAAATCGAGAATTTATACTTGTATTGATACTTGATATCTTTTTAGGTGGTTTTGGAAATATGCCACCTCGCACCTATTTTATAAGATTTTCTACCACTTGAAAAACGTTAGAGAAACCAATCTGTATTCCTTCTCTCGACTCTCTTAGTCAAGTTGCCGATATTTATTGAGGTTTTGGCATGCGCTTAGTGGGTGAGGAATTTATTTACGATTAAAAATTCATGCGAATAAAATGGTTAAAATGTACACTTTTCTGTTGCTTTCTTCTCGTAATTGTAAGCAATCATACTTTGGGTTTGTTAAATATTTTTTCTAATATAGTATAGTTTTCTTCATTTTTAAATGGTTAATTTAAATTATTATGTTTGTTCATAGCTTGAATATAGGGTTGATTATTGAAAGTCTAATTTTTTTTCATGTTATAAGATTGTTTTCCTTGATAATATAGTATGTTTTAATATTTACATAGATAAATAATGAGTAATTAGATTATAAAACAAATTAAAATCATTCATTATTTATGAGGAATATATATGTTGTAGGTGCAGGGGGGTACTCCAGTGAAACCACAATCAACCGCGTGGTGCAGCCCACTATAAATTTTTTTAATAAGTATTTTCTCTTTCCTTAAATCCTAAGCGTGCAAATTAATTGCAGAAATTTTAGATAATCAGGAAATGTATGTTTGTGCTCTTCAAAAGGTAAAACAGTTGAGGCTTTTTTTCCAAATGAAGAAAAGTATTAATATTAGATGACATTTATATAATGTTATACTATATAAATATTATTTCATACATGAAAGAAACTCTATATATTGATTCCGGTAATTGGGGCGCCTTTTTTGTTATGCATGTACGAATTTATACTTAAGGATTTAAAATATATATTCCAATTTCTCATTACCCTTGTAATTGCTACTACTGGAAAAATGTCTTGTTATTATTAATTGTCCTTCAGATAGAATTTTATAATGTGCGATTTTGGCCAAAAGTTTTTGATTAAAAAAAAAAATTTAGAAAAAGAAAGAAACTAGAAAAAATAAAAAAAAAAAAAAAAAAAAAAAAAACTTAAAGGATGAAATTCTACGGACGGCAGAATTTTTTTTAACAACAAAGTAGAAAAATATTTTATGAACTTAATAAAAACATTTAATATTTAAGAAATTTTCTATTTAATAACTAATTTTCAATCTTATTAATTTTAAATATTTAATCAAAATTTTAACAAAATTTGATTGAATAGTTTTCAAAAATTGTTTCGAATGTCCTGAACAAAAAATTACATAAAACTCTTAGTTCGAAATTGATGCCAAAATCTTTAATTATAATAATAATTTGTTAATAGGGCGCTATGTTTTGTGATTTATATATCTTATTAAAATTGTCGTTGTTTTTATTTGATTTCTCTATTCTTTAACATATATTTGAAACATTCTTTTCCTGGTATATATATCTAAGTACATTAAAAGAAGTATCAAAAAACATGTGTTTAATTTCCATTAAAATTTAAAATACCGAACCGAAATCTGATTTGTTATATTTAAGATATTAAAAGAAATTTTTACACATTTCGTTACAAGATATCCAACAATTACGCTTTGATTGTGCTGTTGGTAATAAAGAGAAACACATAAATCATTATGTTAATTCAACATTTATCAGTTTCGAAACTTTTTTTCTTTTTAGTATAAACTGAAATTTTTTAATGAATAATTCCTCAATTGTGCTGTTATGAGTATCAATTCAAGAACTCACATTGATAGGTCAATTGTAACAGTTTCATTATTTATGCCAACTTATTATTAATATAATTATTATTTAATGCTAATTGTCTATAAAATTTTGAAATAAAATTTTCATTTTAGAAAAAAAATATTTTTTCATTATTTTCAAAATAAATTAGCAAAAGTTGCTTTAAAAAGAAATTTAAAGTAAATTTATGACAAAAAACACACAAAATCTTTTGCTGAATTTTAATTTTCAGTTGATGCTACTTCCAATTATTCTTTAATACTTAAATGTATTCTTTAGTAAATTTTACTTTTATGCAACAAGTAGTTATTTTGAAAATAAAACCTTTGTTAAACTTTAGGAAGACTTACTGCGGGAACCATGTTTAAAAATAATTTTACTCGAAACAAAATTTTTGTTCATGAATTTCATAGTAGAATATTTTGAAGAAATTAAATTTAAAAGATTTTAGAAAAACTGAACTAGAAAGTTTGTAACAAATTTGCTGCCAACTATCATTTTCTTTCTACAAGCCTTATATGTTTTGACATCCCTTTTCAAACTTCTACAATTTTTAGATTAAACAATTTGCAGAAATAAAGGAATATTTTTTAAACAAAAAAATCTTGTTTATAAAACCAGTTAATAAACCAGTTTTTAAGGTTTTGATTAATTATTTTTTATTTAAAATGACAATTATAATTTTAGATAAAACTTTAAGGCTTACAATAAATTTTTTCCGACTTCCGTTTATTTTTTTGTTTTAATTATTTTAAATTACAAAATAAGTATAGATGCTAGAGGTGTAGAGTGTCTTCAACTTGATCTGGGAGTCGCGGGATAGAATCCCGGTTCGGACATTGTTCATTCTTCTGCGTTCTATTAGTGAAGCTTGTGAATGTACCCCCACCCCCTACCAGTAAAAAGAAGTTGTGGAAATGAAAGTGATACATGAAGTAGAACAGTTGTATTGGCACTAGTTGGCGCTACTAAATAAACAAGAGGCGCTCATTCGGCTTAAATCACTGATAGATAACTATCAGCGGCCTTTAAAAATGTCATAAGTCACAAACCAACAATACATAATATGATATGCTATATATATGCTTTTATGATATGCTATATGATATGCTATATATATGCTTTTATGATATGCTATATGATATGCTATATATATGCTTTTATGATATGCTATATGATATGCTATATATATGCTTTTATGATATGCTATATATATGCTTCTATGATATGCTATATATATGCTTTTATGATATGCTTTTTTGTAGGTAGAAAATTTTGAAACTTATTTTCTTTCAAGAATTAATTTTAAACAATTTTTATTGATTGTAAGATTATTTTAAATATTTCCAAAGAATAATTAAACATTAAAAATATAAAAAGAAGTTATATAAATGTTATGAAGAAGAATGACTTAGTAAGGGTGACATCTTGATAGGTCTTATATCCGGATTCATATATTTATGTTCTAAAAAATTGGAATTCTATCTTAACACTGTGTAGAAATTAGTTCTAAGAGAAAAGATATGTTGTTCGAATACAGACTGCAAGAGTGAAATATTAGTATATAAATGAAGTGAAAATCTGTTGAAATGTAAGTTTACTTTCTTTTTTCTTTTTTTACTATTGTCTTTGAAATTATGATTCCTTTTGAATAATCATAATTTCGAAATAGTATGAATTAGAAATAATTAGATAAATGCTTGCTTTTTGTTGATAATGTAACAATGTTTCATATGATGTAATTCCTAACGAATAATAAAAATAAAATGAGTGAAAGGTAAAAAAAATAAGTTATTTTCAATAATGTTATACTATCGTTATATGAAAATGTATAAATATTTAATGTGCGTAAAAGAAATAGCATTTCGTTCTGGGATCGAAGTCATTACGGAATGTTATTTGACTGTGATTTAAATCCAACATGTTTATTTCCTTCAGAAAGCTTTAGGGGGATATTTCTTTTCTCTTAGGACCAGTAAAACCAAGCTTATTTAGAGGAAATGTTCTTTTGTAGACAAGAAAAATGTTTCTCTTTTTTTTTCTCTGATGGACGCAAGAAAAAGTAATCAGATACTTTGAGTTGAAGACTTAGTAGCCCAATTTCCTGGTAATTTCCGGCATTTTGTTCGAGAATGGCCGCCCTTTCACTCTGTTTCGGTTTATCTATCCTCTGTAAATCAAAATGCATCGATATAAAATTCCCTAGAATATTCTTCCTGATAAAATTCAGATACATTTTGTTCGAGAATGGTTGCCCTTTCACTTTGTTTCGGTTTATCTATCCCTTGTAAATCAAAATACATCGATATAAAATTCCCTAGAATATTCTTCCTGATAAAATTCAGATACATTTTGTTCGAGAATGGCCGGCCTTTCACTTTGTTTCGGTTAATATATCCATTTTTAATCAAAATACATCTATATAAAATTCCCTAAAATATTCTTCCTGTAAAAATTTAGATATAAAATAATTGGATTTTTTTCTCTATATTCATTCGCTTATTCTTATATAATTTTGTAGATGCAAATCTTTTAGATTCCTATAATTCTAATCTTAGTGTACTCAAGTATACTCAAACAAATCACTGATAACTTCAGATTTTGCTTCACATTTATGATTTAATTTATAATTTTTTGCAAATAAAATATGAATTGTGCTTTTACTTACCAATACTTAGGCTAAATTGTGTTAGTATAATTTATGAAATTTGGTTAATATGAATTCTTATAGAAATTATATACATTTTTAATCAATATGTTTGAAGTTTTGAGTTTAGTTTTATTAACATCTCGTTGTAAAGCAACAATAGGGCTATTTTGGAATGGACCTTGTACTTTTGAACTACTGTCAGGTAACGAGGATGACTGGCACTCCCTCCCCTCTCCACTCTACACCAGAGGAAGAACGTTTGAATGTTGTATATTTAAGGTGCAACAGACCCCCTTAAACGACGGCTCTTCGGTGGAATATAGTCTCGAACCAGAAAAAATAAGGTTCATGAGTCGTGAGTTTACAACGAGGCTATCATGGTCTCACAATTTGTTTGAAGATAGGTAAAATT
The DNA here is from genome assembly GCA_026289955.1 of Argiope argentata. Lineage (NCBI taxonomy): Eukaryota > Metazoa > Arthropoda > Arachnida > Araneae > Araneidae > Argiope > Argiope argentata. Next base: position 1,188,771 of record JAOUZG010017227.1, on the reverse strand, counting down.
AAATCAATAAAAAATTGAAAATTAAAAACCATTATTTTTAAGTGCATATCAACTGATAAAAGTTGTAATAATGATAATTTGGGTTATTTCACAGACATTAATTCCAATTATTTGCTTTAAAAGTTTTCATTTTATAGAAAATGAAAGCATATCGCATTAATCTCTACGAAGGAAAAAATATTTTAAATCAATGTATTCTTAGAGTTTCGATAATTGAGAAAATATTTGTATAATTAAGAACAATAAACAATACTCATCATCATTCATATAGAAAAGATGCATAGTAAAATAACAGAAAGATTGTCGTGAAAAATAATCTTATTTTTTCTATTATGTTTTATTGCAGATGAAATTCATTTAAAAGGAATAAAAATTTTCTCTAATGAAAGCACACACACACACACACACACACACACTACTCTATCTAGAGGAATTTAATTGAATTTTAATTAATAAACTCTATGCAATTTCGCAATAAAAAGGTAATTTTTTTCTTATAATTACAATAATAATTATACACATTGATTATTTAATTAATAATTTTTACTAAATGTATAATTTCGAAATTTATGATAAATTAAATGAAAGTCCAAATCGACAAATTTTTATTTTTATATATAAATATCTTACATAATTAAACATAACTATTATTCATAAATACATTTTTATAAAACATGTTGCATAATATATACATAAACGTATCATCTTGAAAGGATAGTAATTAAAATAATGAATTATGGCAGGAAATTATAAACTGGGAGGTTGCAAAAAAGTAAATTAGATTAATAAAATTTCATTTATGTAATCATACCGAATAACAACATAACTTTTCTGAACATTGCCTGATATTTAATTTATGGATTATACCTGTAGTAGACCATTAATATTCCCCGAATAGCAGCTGTCGTGATTAATAGGCGCCAAGTTACAACATTAAGGATTAGAAATCGCCAAGAAGGTACTGAATTATCTCCTTATTAAAGATATAAACGATGCCAACGTCTGTTGGCGATGTTAGTTGATAGAAGGGGTGTTAGTTATTAAGATTTATGAAGAATGATGTGATACCCATCCTATCTAGATCAATAAATAAAAAAATAATTCTTTCATCATCAATTCTTTCCAATTTCCAGAAAGGGTTTCTGGTCTTCTTTAGGGATAGTTTTTTAATTTTTTTATTAACAAATCCTTTAACTATTTGATATTTTCATCTATTAAAAGGCCATTTATGGTTTGCAATTGTATCGTCGTGCTGATTAAAAGAACATTACAAAAAATATTACGATTCACATCAATTCCACGTCATTTTTATATTGGATTATACATTTTTAAATGACTAAATTTTTATAAAACCAGAAAGTGCGAAAAATCTGCTAAAAGGAAAGTTGATGTATGTTTTATATAATAATAAATAGCATTGATGGATATATATGTATATTGCTTTCAAAGAAAAAGTAGAATAGAATAAACACTTCATAAATTTGAATATATAAAGACAAAATAGTCAAAAATATTTATTGCATTCATTTTTCGATTTAAGAAGAAGACTATGGCAAAAAGACTTAAAGCATTTAAAATTATGATAATTGGTCATTGTACATATTTATTAAGCTCATTTTTAATACATAAGCTCAATTATTTGTATTATTTATAATGTATATTCATATTATAAATAAATTAGTTGAAATATTATATACTAATCTCCTATTTTGTGTACTTGTATTATGTAACTAGAAATATTTAAATGCCACGTCCCACGCACAGAAATCACAGAAATCAAGTACCATAATAATCTGAATTAAAATTATACAAGAAAACAATATATATATATATATATATATATATATATATATATATATATATATATAT
>JAOUZG010017227.1:1081790-1179000 GCA_026289955.1 Argiope argentata | reverse complement strand
TTTATAATTTAAAAGAATTAGTAATTTTAATTACTGAAAACAGTATTGGAGCTTGACATTAAAGTAAAAGCAAAGGAACAATCCATTTGAAATTTAATGCAAAAAAAGCACAATAATAATAAATTTCAAATCTAATATATTTTTTTTTAACTATAAAAGGTAGGGTTAATATAATGTAGAAAATTAAAGATAAAATACCAAAAACTAACAATTGAATAGAAGATTTACCAAAGAGCCGGATAATTGTTAAAGTAATACCATTTTTTTAATAAAAGATGCCTGAAATAAATGAATAAAATTAATACCTATAGTAAGTAAATATCTAAATAAACATTTATTTAAAATGAAATGTTAAGGTTGAATGAAGACGAATCTCAAAATTTTATATAAACCTACTGCAGTAGTTTTTAAAAACAAAGGAAATTATTTAATGCAAAAATGATTCTAAATCTTAGTTTAGTTGAAAATTATTATAATAATAATAAAATTTTAAATATATATATATATATATATATATATATATATATATACTAATTTAAATAAATATAGATATTTTATTATAATGTGTGATAATTAAAGTGGTAAAATTATAACTAAGATATAGTTTAGTTATATAGTATAACATGTATTGTAATGCATTTATTAATAAGTAAATATTAATCATTTCATATAAAAAATTAATTAAAGATTTAATGGATTTTTTTTGTTTTCTTTATATTTATTTCTACTAAATTACTTACATTTACAAGCTTTCTAAATTTTTTTAAATTAAATATACTTGCTATATTTTTTCAACAATGATTAAGATATTTAAACTAAATACTAGAACCAAGATTTACTTTAGTTTATTAATTAAGTAAATTGAATTGAAATTAAAATGGGATAACTTTGAAAAATTTGATTTCAATAATATTTTGGATAGCAATTTTTTGTTGATTTAGCTTATGATTTCATGTAGTAAATATATACGGTTTCTCATAAACTAGAGTCAGTTTCAAATAATGGGAGCTTCGGTAATTATTAGAATAACGCAAATGATTCAAATACTACATTCCTTCAAATTTCTTATCAATCATTGACATCCCTATTTGAGAAGTTCTTTAGTTAAAAATATACATTTTTTGATATTTCAGGGCATTATTTTTATAATATAAAGCATTTCCTCTTATTTACCAGAATGGATAGCGAAATTTTTATTACGAATCTTTTAGGACAATAACGAAGCCATTTTATGGGCAATGAAAAATGGCATTTCTTCAAACATCGAAAAATATTGAAAAGTAAATAAATATAAATAAATGGGTTTTTTTTCTCCAGCAATTTATTACAGTACATATTTAGGAAGTCATGTGAAGCCTTCTTGAAGCCAAAAATTTTAATATGAAATATTTAACTGAGGCGTTTTCTCTACATTAAAAATGAGCAATTAAAAATAAGTGACTCGCATTTATTCTACGTTAATAACGAATAAAGACTTTTCTATTTGGAATAAATATTTTCTTTTAAATATTGGGGAAGGTTGGGTTATATGGCTAGAAATCTATTTAATTATGCCATAAAAATGAGGAAAAGTTTAATACTCAGCTTTCTTTTTTAAAGTAAAAAAACGAAAAAAAAATGTAAGCAATGTAAAACGGAATGAAAATATTTACTACATGTTTTCAGGCGGAAAATAGCGATTTTATGGGGGTCATTTGTTTTAAGTTGTTTAAAATGTAGCTATTTCTTTAGAAATGCAATGTAGATAGATACTGAATTTTGTTTTAAACAGTCACACAGAAAGGAATTACTTTTGATGGATCAGCAACATGTTCGAATTAAAATTGTCTATAAATTTGGCTGAAGACTATTAAAGAAAAATATGTGATTGCTAAATATAGTTCATTATTTAAGTTAAAAGGTGTAAAAATAATCAGAACTTTTTAAATATCAATTTTAATTCAAATATTATTAAAAATGAATGAGGATGATTTCTGAGTTTTAGAAATGTTTGCTAATAAAAATAATTGAGCTCACAATCGACACGAGAATGCTTTTAAGTAATTATTAGGAAAATTATGGTGGATAAAGAATGGACTAAAACAAAATAATCCAGTTAAAAAACAGTAGAGATAAATGAATGATTATATATGTAAAACGCAGTTTATTTCATAGTAGTTATAATAAAATCTATGTTTATTCAAGTATAGGAGTGAAACAAACATTTCATTAATTTTAATTTTAAACAGGAACACTGACATTTTGGAAAGATTTCCACCTATTATTGAAAGTTAATTAATATTCATAAGTTAATTAATTATTGTTAATTAATTCAATCTAGTAACACCATTTAAAATGCGTTTTCTTTGCAACATTTGTGCTAATGATTCAAATATTTCTTCTAGTCCGAGTTGATACCAACTTTCTATATTAAATGATTCAGTAAAAATAATCATAAATTGATATAAATAACTACATTAAAATGCATTTCCTTTGCAAAATTTATAACTTTTTAATTAATAGCAGAGATGATTTTAATATTTAATACTAATTTTTTCTCTATACTAACCAACATTTTAGAAAATAGATAAAATAATATTTACCTAAGCATTAAATTATAATAAATTCCTGAAAAGAAAAGCAAACACATTTATTTCTTTTTATTTTAAAATTTCATATTTTAAAACAAATATTAATTTTAATTTTAAAAAAATGTTTTTGTCCACATATCATGTAGAAAAGTTCATTGCATTGAATAATTTGATATTGTGCTACTGTCTATAAAAAAAACTTGTTTAACTAATTATACATTTTTTAGATAAATATTACTCAGAATTCGAACACGGAAATTCGTTCCATTTCCATGATTGAATTCTAGAATTCTTTTTCAGAAGGTGAAAATAGAACTACAGAATTCAATCAACTTGGAATTTCCCAATATGAAATTTCCAAGAAATATCTATGCGAAACAATAGGCAACTCTATAGCTATCTGAGATTGTCGTAGATGAAATATTATAAATAATTCAACTTATTGTTTGTTACAAATTAATTCTCATAATATTTGACTTGGAAAACCATAATGATAACTGTCGTTTTCATAAAGTTTACACGATTCTTGTCTAAGACGACCCATTACCACTTAAAAATGTGTTTAAAAATTGTCATATTTTGAATTTTTCATTGTATTTTACATAATATTGCATTCTATAACCATGAACTATTTCTAAAATTTTTGCTAAATTTAAATTTTTTTAAAAAAATTGAACATATTTTAATCTTTTTGAGTCTTTTTAAATATCAACAATTTCTACAATCTTTTTAGGTAGCTATTGATATAAAAATTAAACACGCTACTAAGCAAACAATTTATATAAACATTAAATACACATAAAAAATTCTGAAAAGTGTGTTAATTTGGAATTTGAATCTTTTAAAAAAATACTATGCCACGTCTTATAGCTGATTCCATAGCAAGTTTTTGAAAACATTTATTTTCAAATTTTCAAAACAGATTTCACACTACTATTGTAATTTAAAAGTAAAGCCTTAGGCTGTCAAAAAATATAATAAAAACAAAACCACAACATGTTAAAAAATAAATTTAAAATTTTCAATGCAGTGATATAAATTATATACGATTTCCTTAAAAACTTTTATAAAATGTTAATTAATTTATTCTAAATTTTTTAAAATAAAAAAATTTATGGGAAGAAAATATTATATGTGTAAAAATATAAAGAGAAATTTACAGATTACCAATATTTCACTAATATGAATCATTACATGATTACATATGATCTTTATTCTTTGTATAGCATATATTTGCTTTTATTATTTAATATATTATAATCAATTTTAAATCAATATGATAATATTGTTAAATACTAGAGGCATATTAATTTCCAAATTATTAGTTTAGTTGTAGCCTTTACTATAACAAATTTCTGACTTGATGAAATATATAACTAATAAATCATTAAGATAAAAATTTAACTATAAGTAATTAATAAGATGGATTAAGCGTTAACTTTTTTGATGTAATAAAATAAGTAAATGTAGCTATAATTATCTCTAAACAAATATTTTATATAAACTTAATAATCGCGTATTATTTTCTGTATTGGACCTTAAAGTGCTCTATTTTTACTGCTTAGCAAGTACTAGACATAAAAACTTACTTGTTTAAAACATCGTAAGAAGGTTAGTAAATCCACTAAAGCCTCTTCTTTTTTCTTAATGCGGTTTGCTGTTCATAAATAAGTAACTAATCGTCTCAACCAAATTGTTTTCTCCTATCTATAAAGAATTATCTAGATATTGTTTATGGTAGAATACAGAAAAATTAATACCTTTACCGATGCGGCTTAAAATAGTCTTAATGTATTTCTTTCACAAAATAAAAAAAAAAGATGCGGTAGCTTTTTGAGTGGTTTCTCAGTATATCCCTACAGTTTCTGATGCTTCCACGGAACAGATTATAGGGGGAATAAACCAGGCTTAAGCGATCAACAAACGCGAAAGGAAATATTGCTCTTTTTATTCTTTTATTATTAAAGCCTTGTTTGTGGTTCATATTTACCACCCTGTGGTGGCCTTAAAAAATTGCTATTACAATCTAAAAGTGTTATTAAAGCTATATTATATTTAATCTTATTTCTGACCAAGAGCAATAGTTATTGAGAGAAATTGCTAATAGGATATTTTGGGAATTTTTAATACTATTTTAAAAAATGGGCTAGACTTAACATTTCTTTACAGATTAGAAACATCGATGTGTAGAATACAAAAAATAATTGTACGAAACTGAGAAATTAAATTATTTAGTGAAATCAGATTTAGTTTAACTGGAGTTTAATTAGATTTATTTTAATAACTCTCAACATTTTACAAAAAACTAATTTTGGAAAATTTTAAATGCACTCACACAATAATTTTTTCCCAAAATTTTAATTGGAAATTTCATTTAAAAATAGAAAGCATTTTCATGTTTATTTATCATAACTCTACACATTAATTTTTTAAAAGTTATCCCTCCAAAATCTTAGTGTAATAACAGCATCATTTATATTTAGTAATACATTAGTAGTAGAAATTCTCAAGAGAAGTTCTTGGCAAAGTATTTCATTGTAATTGGGAATTCAAATCATTTTCAGCCTTAATACGAATTATTCATCTTAGATTTATTTGTTATTTTTTAAATAAAATAATTAAATAATCAACAAAAGTAAGAGTTACTTAAAAAAGAAATTTTCGTAAATCTTTTAAACAAAATGGAACTACAATGTTCAAATAATAAAAAAGAATTATAATATAAAAACTTTTGCTTAGTGTTCCTTCTAAAAATTAAAAATCTCTGAAAACCATGAACGTTGAGATAAATATGGTTTGTATTTAAAAATATACAGAATATAACAGTAATATACTTTATTTTCTAATATAAATTACGGATTTATATTTTAAAAATGTTATTCCTAAGTAATCATTTTTATTACCTATATTAATTGCTAAATATAAATAAGATTTTGCAAAAATCCCATGATGCATATGAAAGAAAAAAAAGGTAAAAACAATGATAAGTTGTTGTTTTTTTTTAAATATTGTCAATATTAATGAGATTATCATGAAATCTGAATTCATTTAATATAGACTTCCAGAATTGTAAAATTAAATCTAATAGAATTAGATTAACGTCTCATTTAAAAGAATATTGGAATGTTTCTACATTGAACTATGATCTTGTTGAATTGATGTCTCAGCTAAAATGTTTTCAACGGAAGATTTTGAATACATTTATTACGCTTGAAACTGTTTCCTATCGGTTTTGATCTTATAAATGCCACTATCTGTCCACATATTTTGTGAGAAATTTTCAAAAAAATGTGTATATTTCCTTCAAAAGTATTTTATTTTTAAAGAAAGAAAGCTATCGAATATAATGATTAAATATTTCTCTCAAGAAATAATTTATAAAATACCTGTGCTATTAATCCTTTTTTATTAAAATAAACATGTTTACCTGTGCTTTGATAGTAGCAATTTCTTCAAAAGAAGAATCTAAGAACTCTATATCATAAACTAAATGCAGATTTTAGCTTGCACTTGCAAAAACTGCGTGGGAGGGAAAATATTTTTTTTAAATAAGAATAAAAGCAATCAGTTTTTGAATAGATAATCTTGATTTTTATCAATTCTGGAAATACATCTTGTCACATTCTTTTGTCTGTTGACGTCTTTACACATATTTCTAACTTGCAAATATTGATTAACAGAAAAAATATTTAGTACTACAAATAAATCCAAAATTCTTACTATTTAAAGCACAGAAAGATGATAACTTTTTTAATCAGAAATTGATAGAAGAAATTTGTTGTACTTAATAGTACCTTGTATCATTGTAGTATATTTTAAGTAAAACTATTTAAATAATAAAAACAATGTTAATCAGAGTCTTAAAAAAGTGAAAAAAATTATTGAAATGAAATAGTCAATGTTTTTCTTATTATATTTAAAACCTTTTTGATGTAGTTGGTTCATATTCACAAAGAACGTATCAAATAAATTGTTGAATGAATAGAAATAATTAAATTTATTTATTGAAATGGAAATTTTTAAGTCTTAGTGTTTTATCTTGAAGAAATATGAGTGGAATTTCTTTAGTCATATGAAATAAATGTAATGTGTCTATTAGAGTCTAAGTGTCGAAGTACCATGCAAGAGGAAATATAATATGATATATTGATAAAACAAAAGCAATATAATGTACTATTAGATTCCCTATAGCATGGCTATTGCTTTCCCCTTGTGAATTAATATCGTTTGAATCAAGTAATTTCAGATATGTTGCAAAAGGTACTCTCGGAAGTCTCATATCTAAATAAACATCATTAAATAATTATTGAAATAAAATAATTAAATAATATGATTTCTTTCATATGTGCATATTTCAAAATTTTGAAATTTCATACAACAAGAAAAGCAAACTTTCTTTCTGAAAATCGTAAAAAAATTAATAATGAATCGTATATTTAAACTTCAGTTTCTAATTGCTTTTATCTAAAATATGATTTTAATTCTATTATCTGATTAGTGCCTAAATTTTTTTACAGAATTATTCTTTTAGAGATAGAAGCAGTTTTTACAACATGAAAATGCCAAGTATTGTGAGTACCCAAATAAAATAAAACTATTGTTCTAGCCACATTAATCCGCATGGTAACACTTAAACATATCACTAAAATATTTATGTGTCAATGAATAAATTTTAAGAATAATATATTCAGTAACACTGAATCATAAAATGAAAGAACCGATCAAACAATTAATTTCATGTCATGGAATACTCTAAAAGGCCCAGCCTTCCATGCATCATTGTTTTACACTCTGATAGTGGAAGCAAACGTTTTGTTTAAATTGTATATAATCTCATGTAACTTACGATATACATTTTTTATGACAATGCATAGATTTTTACTCTTACAAGTAAATGTAACTGTTCTTGGGTGATGTTATGTTAGCTGAACTCCCATGTTTATAATTAAAATTACTACGTCCTCAAAAAACTTAAAAAATGACGTATTCTTAGTTCCATATTCATCTTCATTTGACTTCAAATGTTTATTCCATTATTACCTTTAGATGATGAAAATTAGACTCTAGCTTTTGTGTCTATTTGGAGCATTCTATGGCATGATTTGACAAGTTTGTTCACTTTTGTTCATTCAAAAAATACAGTGTTTCCATCCATTTTTAAAAAGTAATGATTGGAAATATTTTACGAAGGGCGTTTATTTGATTATTCAGTCATCTAAACTCAGTAAAGATTATAATTTGTATTTACGTAATATATTAGTTATCTGCGCATGCCATGATTAAAATCAAGGTATCAATAGAAATCTACAGCACTTACACTTTGGTACACTACAGACAACTTCATTTAATTCCAGATGTGGAGTACATTAATGCATTTACCATCCATTTTTATCCGATTGATTTAGAAGATTATGATTACAAGATATTGCTTTTTAGTTACTTTGTTTTTAATCTGTGTTTATGAATTCTAACTAATTAACACCACATCTCTTCTATGCATAAAGATCTATCAATAAAACTTCAAAATTCTACTTCTATAAAAGCTGCATAAATACATTTGAAATATTATATATCTAAGCATACCTCTTCTGAAATACATAAAAATCTGTTAATGAAACTTTAAAATTTTATCACAATGAAAACCACACAAACTCCTCTCAAATTTTAAACATCTAAGGACATGAACGTTTGATATAATCATAAGTATATCAATCCTTCTAAGCAAAATTTCTTCTTTAAGAAAAATATCAATTGTTTCTAAATCAATAGCAATTCATAAAACATCGAAAACTTTCATCTATCCATTTATCCGTTATTAAACTTCCAAATTTCATGATAATAAGGCACCCATCGATAGACGTCCTTATTTGTTTTGAATACATGACCAACTAATTGTCCGAGAAACTTTAGTTTATCAATGAATTATGTTTAATAGAAAAAAATGACTTCAACTCGGACACTGTAAGAACTATTTGAATCCTTAGCAATATTTTTACATCTTCTGAAAAAGGTTATTGCATTTAATACTGCTGTATATTTCAATGATGATTCAGAAAGATCACATATATTTAAATATAATAGTCTAATTCTTTGCTCAAGTTTAATGATCGTGATAGTATTATTAAAATATACTAAAATACCTTAACATTTTTTTAAAAAATAGGAAATATAAAGAAATTAGGAATCAGAATAAAACTTCACGAAGATTGCAAAATTATACCAAACACAATTTATAACTATCTTAAAATCAGTAAATTTCTTTAGAAATGAAGAATTATCATGGGCACAACTAAGGGATACCTTATCTCCCAAATACCTACGGGAAATAAAAATTATTTTCATTTTCTTCCCACAAAGAGTCTAATGGGACCAGGAAAAGAAAGCGGAAATTTGGAGAGTATTTTGTCTAAACCAGCCTTGTAACAGCTTAAAAATCCACTCTTTTGATGCTTGAAAAACCAGTTTTCTAATGTACAAGGGTAGAAAAGTACGGATATTTGCATATTACTTCAAAAAGCAAGTGCAAATATCGAGATGGGTGATATATTTCCTCAGGGAGGATGTTTCCGTAAGCCCTAAAGCACCGGAAATGAAAGGGCCCGAATGAAAAATCTACTTGAAATAAATTTTTTCCCGTTCTTGTGAATGGATTTCGGCTAGTTTTTATGAGCTTTCAAAAGTGTTCATGTATTGTTTACTCTGTATTGTTAATACTGACTGCTTTTATAATTGTGAATACTGTTTTTCTGTATTGTTAATACTAAGTTAAAAATTTGATTCATTCAGATAATTGGTTTCATCAGATTGTGTTCTTAATATAGCATTTTTTTTAAAAAAAATCGTAATTTATGGTTTTTAATTTGCTGTAAATGCACTTTAAAATGCATATACCGATATAAATCACTTAAAATTTATTTAAAGAATCTCTTAAAAACAATTTAAACCCATAGGATATTCCATCATAATGTTTTCTTAGAATTAAGTTGTTATGAAAATAGAAAAAAAATGAAATAAAATTGTGTTATTTCGTACTTTTATTTTTAATTTATGTAAATTGCAATTAATAATTTGTTTAATAAGATTCAACCAAAAGTGTATCAAGATCTCTTTGATGGATAATTTATAATTTTTTTGCTTCGAAACCCGGGTTTGAGTCTTATTTCAGGCATGTTTGATCTTTAACCTGTGTTCTATCTTCTTTTTAATTGTTACTCTCACAAGCTACTGCACGAACTCAGTTTAAATCACTAACTTGTCAGCAGGCTTGCACAACTGCCATAAGTTAAAACAAAAACAAAAACAACACACACACACTCACAAACATTTAAAATGCAGATAAAACTTTCTTTCCAAAACGTTTATTTGGTAACTTAATTTCTCAAGTTGAAGATGATTAATGCCTACTTGTTAAGAACACACACACACACACACACACACACACACACACACACACACACACACACACACACACACACACACACACACACACACACTGTGTGTGTGTACAAATATAGAAGTAACAACAATGTTATCACCAGCTCTATCAAAATGTATGAGTAAAATTCAGTATACCTAAATCAGAAGATTCTATTTAACTTGACTCATGCTAAAATCCCAAATAATTTGAAAATCAATACCGCTATGTGCGATTAAACTAGTATCTACCTATTCATAAATACGCAACTTTATAAAAGTTTTATCGTGATTACTAGTAAGTAGAAAGAGCTCAAACTGTATTAACAGGATACTATGAGATGCTCAAAACTAATACAGGTTTAAAAAATCAGGATTCGCTATCAGGTATTGGAATCAGTCAATGCTGATTAGTATTATCCTCAATTTCATTCATTTTTATTTGTATGAGGATGTTGCTATATTAAACTGATATAAAGTTTTAGATTATGTTAACCTAATCTAGAACTTGGTTCTGCCTTGGAGACACTGCTATGATTATGCAGTATCGCCAAAACTTTCCTTTACCCTCCTCAACCAAAAAGAGAATACTTTTCAAACAACGACCTTATCACTTAGTTATTTTCCAAAGATTCAAAGTTCCATTTGGATTTATATTCATATCAGTGTAAGAGACCAAACTCAGTGAAAATATGAAAATGGATTCAATTTCGACTGAAAAAGAATGATCGGATATAATATTAGATATAAGAATGACACATAAAAGCGCCTTTCCCGGGTTCGATACCCAGTTCGGGCATGTTTTTTCTTCTTCTGTGTTCTATTTGTCAGGTGTGTGAATCGGTCCCACTTTAAAAAGGAATTGTGCAAGCAAATGGGACGCATGAAGTTGCTAAGTCGTCCTCAGCCCTAGTTGGTGTTACTGAAAAAACATGAGAAGCTCACTCTGCTTAAATAGCGGAACATAGCTTAGCCATAAGTAATAACAACAACATGTAAAAGTATCAGGAAAAGTGGAGAACAATTATCAATCTGTATTTAATATAATAAAAATAGTTATCAAACCAATTTTATTAGCATAAAAATTAGCACGATTCAAAATTTACTATATAACGTGTGATCCTATTTTTTTACTTAAAGTTCAAATGCTTAAAGTACTGGAAGAAACATTAAATTTTTTATTATTCCCCAAAATTGTGTCTCAATATGTTATTTAGTTTGTCTAATTTTAATTCTGTACAATGTCTTTAAGTTGGAGATGAAATGGCACCACAGTTGAAACTTTTACTGATTGAAAGGTATAAAACAGTTGCATTATTGGGATTTTCAAAGAATAAAAATCTAAAAAATATATTTTATAGACAATTTTCCAGTAACAATTTCAGATAACATTTTTTTAAATTAGAGTGTTATCTATGGCATGAGAAATGTAATTCAATAAAGCGCAACATGTAAGTATAGCATATCTTATAATTTTATAATCTAAAAATTAAAAAAATAATATTTAAAAAGGTAAAAGTGGTAGTATTAATTTTTAAATTTTAAGTCATTTTCATATTTTTTTTCTTTAAAGAATAGTAAAAGCATTTTTTTTCAAATTACATAAAATATTTTTCATCAATAAAAATTAAATTATAATTATATGGCACTTCTCAAATTAAAAAGAAAAGTGATGTCTCACGCAAGATATCCATACCTTGGGACAATTATGATTAAATGAAGTGATCTGGAGCATAGTCTATCGGGACGTAGCCCATCATTTGTGTAATTCATGAATGCTGTAATCAATTATCTGCTCGATACTATCTTTTAATTAATCTAATTGATAGAAGCACGCATCCATCACTTTGACTGGCGTTATATGGCTTTAGATACGATAAATTTCTTTTCATACTGAGCATTCAAAAATAAAACGATTAAAATGAAATCTGCTATACATATTTCAAAGTATCTTATCAGAGCATCATTTCTTGAACGGCCAAGCACCACGTGCTCTTGCGAGTTAAATTATTATTTTATTCAATTTCGTTGTTTCATTGAATGAGTCACTTTAGTATTGCAAACGATCCAAAAACTTTGTCTCGCATTTATTGATTAAAAAATATCATATTTCCTATTTATTTCATTTCATATAATCACCTGCTCAAAATGACGTTTTTCTAGGTTTTAATTGCTGTAGTCATTAACTTATTTTTTTTAATTCAGAGCTTTTGTAAATGAAATGGCAACGCTTTATTAAAAGTTGATTTTTTGAGATGCTCGTGTAGATAATTATATATTTTTTATCTTTCACCTACGGATTTTTGTTGTCGTGAAAAACCTCATCCCAAAAACAACATTATGGTGTGACAGGATAATAAATTATTAATGGTGGAATATATATATCAAAAGTTACAAACACGAATGTTCGAAGTAAAGGTAAAGATAGTGTAACGTGTAGTTAACATAATTTTTTACAACTAATCTTCTTACATCTAATCTTTTTACAACAATTCTTCACAACTAATTTTAGAATTTAATGTTAAATGAACATATATGTACAAAATGGTTCCTAATTTCATTTTGTTTATAAAAATTTTAATCTGCATCTAATAACTTTCAGAATTTGTTAAATTTCTTTTAGTCTACCATGAGATCCAAATTATAGAATATTTTTTATTTATTTAATTATATTTTAAATATTCTTTAATAAATATTTAAATGATTGACGCTTGTCCAAACTGACCCTTATACCATTAATACAAATCAAATTAATAAGCATTTATTAAATTTCGGCTCCAGTTAATATTCCAGACCAGTATTCCCAAATCACATCTTCATATGCAACACACATTTATAAAAGAACTTATTACAGAATTAATTTAAGTTTTTTTGTATTTGTTTTTCTTTTGCATTGCATTCCAAAATTAAGCTAAACGATAAAAGAGCTGTTATAATTTCAGATTATGTATCCTTTTTTCACTATCAATTATGCCAACTTGACGGCTAGTGTTCAATATTTTTTCTTCTCAATTCAAATATTTCTACTTTAATTTGTCTTTTCTTCGTGATGTTCGTAAATAAAATTTTTATATAGGTTTCTATGCATAATTTGAACTTTTTTATTATTTATTGAATGCAATCCTTTGGGACAATGACTTTTGTTGTTAAAAATCCAATTCTCACATTTCAATTCATCAATCAATCGATTCGCTGTGTAATGGTTTATCCTAATTGTATTCAGAGCATTTTATCTTACTTTAAAGCCGTAGAATTTTTAAGTCATTGAATCATTTGATTGGAATTTCCTTTCTTTCAAAGAATATGGTCCTAGATTTTGATATTATTTGTTGTTTCATCAAATGGAAAGGACAACTATCAGCTTCAAATTCTAGGTATGTTTATTTTTAAATCTTTTTTATTTTTGCTTTTTTCCGTGCTCTTATTCTTTCTTGGTATTGATGAATTTTTTTAATGCAGCTAGAAATCAGTTTAGCTGAACAGCCCCCCCCCCCCGCATTTAAAACATCTCTCTTTTTGAAAAATATTATGAAATTGTGAATTTTCGAAACTGAATTATATTTTTTAGATCATTATTTTAGAAATATCTGGTTTTATCATGTAATATTTTTTTGGATTGTGATATTTTGAATTACATCAATAATCTCATTCATGCTTCTTTTCCAATACTCTTTATGCGTAATTAGGAAATAAAATAACGTGCATACCTTTAAACATATTATAAATTTTAAAACGCTATTTAAATATTTGAACCTTAGATAGCATGCAGATTAAAGAATTTAATAATGGAAATCTTATGTTATTTTTAAATGCTTTATGATTATTTGTTAGAATTATCAGAAATTGCAGACACAATTTGTAATAAACAATTAGTGCGTTTGTATATAGTGTTAAATAGCAAACAAAATTATTGTTATTATCGCCATGTCAGATGATTATTCGCCAATTGTGGCAACCCTTCTTGTAAATTCTGATTTTTGTTTTGTATTCATTCTTGTTTGTGTCTCGTTTTGGTTGTGGGCATTCTATGGGGAGCGTCTTGTAATGAAAAATGTGGAACTGTTTATTAAATATTGTGGAATAGAAATTAGTTCGATCATTCAGAAACCAAGACAGCAGTCGTCGTAACTTTATTGAAAAAATTGATGTATACAGTCCACTTAGTATTCTACAGTTAGAAAGATATCAACTAACCAATTTTTTAACAGATCGAAAAGTAAAAATGAATGCTAAGTTAGAAGGTTCAGAGAATGTATACATAATTATCTTTTAGAAGTATTAGACATAAATAATTGAAATCAAATTCTCTGTCAAGTTCCACCACAGGAACTGATAATAAATAAATATTGATATTACATATGCTATTTTGATTAAAGGTTTTAATGGTATAAAACTGGAAAATGAATAAAAATATTTTCTTTCAAAGAAAGCTTAAAAACTAGTAATGTAGAGCATCTATTGGTGATCATAATTTGTGGAAAAAACATTCAGATCACAAATTAACTTTAAAAACTTCAACATTAAACTTAACACTTGGATAATTGGTGATCTGGAATCTTTTTCCTTTTTCTTGTTTTTTTAAAGCAAAATTAAAACTCTTACATCAAGTACTAGTTTCTTTTTGTACTTGAATATCCAAATTTCTGTTTTAGGTACAGCCTTTCTCTTACCACGAGTGGTGAAATAACCATTTTCAAAAAGCAATTCAAATGTATCGTTAAAATGCATTTGTATTTAGCGTTATTTTTGAATTTCCATTTCTGCTTTTATAAAATGGTTACTGCATATATTTACTTACCCATTTTATGTTAAGCATTTAAAAAAGATTTGAAATGCCTATAGATATTAAAATTCTTGGACTTATTCATAAATTCATTATTCTTTAGATAAATGATAAAATTTGTAGCGGTTTATTCAGTTGGTGAAAGTCAATTTTAAGCGTTAACCAAGTCAATTATTGCTTTGAAAAAAGTATTGTATACTCTTTAAAAGACTTCTGATGTTCATTAAACACATATGACACTGAAAAACAATTTAAAACATTTAAAATTGAATTTTAAAGGATATGGCGTTTTATACTTTTCTAAAACCCCTCTAATTTCCTATTTGATTTACCTAATATAGAAATAGGAGATCAATTGATATTTAGTCACGATTTCCGTCCCAATCTTTGACAGTTATCTTTAATGTTTGAGGTAATACCAACGTTGTTATAGATACCTTTCTTCGTGTAGCTTAATTCAATAACTAAATTATTTAAATTTTTTGTCTAAAAAAAGGGTTTTAAAAGTAAAATCATCTTAAATTTTGATAGACTTACTGAAGAGTATAACTAAAAAATGATTTTAAATTATATTCAAAGTTGAAATTATGTAGCCGATATTATGCCTCTGTATCTCAACAAGATTCAGAACATTTATTTTTGGCTGTATTTATTATCTTTTATCCTGTTTGAATATGTATGGACTGATTTCTATTAATTAAGCGTATATTTCTTTGGCCTTCTAGACTAAAAGACTGCATCTAATTCAACAAAAATTGAACCACCCGTCTTTGTAAAATTTAAAGGGGTTCAAAGCCTTTCGTATTTGAATGGGGTTCCCATCTCACAAAATTCAGTCACATTCGCTTATGCATAATAGGGTAATTACCATCATCTGGTAATCACGTTTACCATCTCGCATACGTCGATAAAATTTTCAAAGTGATATATCTTGATACTTAATATGAAAGCTGAATTTTGTCTTGAGTTTTAAACCCTGAATTTCAAGATTTTGAGTTCTAGAAATTATGATATCGAGATACAAGTCAAAAGTTTGAAATTTAATTATTTCACTAACTTACCGAAATTGAAATTCAGAAAGAATAAAAAAAGATCAGATATTAATTGATCACAAACGGGTTGTTAGAATAATTGAATTAAAAGTTAACGTTGTTCAACATAATTGCTATTCTGTACCAAGTATGCAAGGATTCTTCCAATAATCATAATGCTTATTTATACAAATTTGAAGAATGTTTTTCGATGTTCTGTTCTATAAATCTTTATGACTTCCTACAAAGTTTATACTATTCCCGTAGACTGTTCCTGAATTCCTTCAGTTATTTAAGTATAATATATAGAACATAAAATAGAATTATTTGTCAAATAACAGAAGAGGTGTTATTGCAAAAGAATATTGTTCGAACGATTCACCTCCAGGAATTCCCCTTTGCCTTTTTGGCAGAACGTTCACCATCTGTCCGCCGTGACACTGTAAGTCAGCTTCTAGAGCAACCCTAATAAGACTATACAAGCCTTTATTTAGAACTGGCAAAATATTTAATTTGGACATGCATGAATACAAGCAAATGGCAAATTGTCGGAACAACTTCTCGCATTTTCTTAAAAATAGTGGACATACCATTAGGTTTTACTTTCTTACTTAGATCGACTTCTTTAAAAGAATGCTTTATAGATTTATCATTACAAATTACACAAAATAACCGGAATACTTTTGACATATTGATTTTGCTTTAATCAATTTTCTTCTAGAGATTTATCTCATACTGTACATTAGATAAACATTCGTCCCTGTATTTTAGTTTCTAATATTGATATACGTTATGTATTTAAATATGAATCCCCTACCGGCAATGGATTTTAAGCAAAATAAATTATACCCGTATCATATTATGCTGTACAGATAAATAAGCTCAAATATTATTATCAAGTTCCTTATAATAATTAATTTCAGTTTTTGGCGAGATGCTGAAGTAAACAACTTTCAATTAGGTCAATACATTTGTATCTGGAAGATTTATTTTTATAGTTTATGAATTATTCAAAGCTTAAACTTCAGACGCGAAATATTTTCCTAATATTCGTTTGTTTTATTCAAAGACGTTCCCCGCTAATATGATTAATGTGCTGATCTAGAATATATTCTCTTGAATATATATCGGAGAAAATTATTCTGTATTGAAAATTCCGAGCACAAATGTTTTTATTTATTTTGAAATATTATATTGCATATATGTATCATTATGGCTAGAAAGCTATAATTTTGTTCCAATAATTTCCATTATTCATAGCAATTTCTTGTGTTTCTTTATTTTCGTACTAAAGTTTTATTTTTGTAGAGAACAATTCTATTTGTGCTTCTTTATAAATGAAATAATTAAATTTAATTTGCTGAAAGTAATAATCTCTCTATATATTATTAATCTATGTGTCCATAAAGTTATGTTTTATAACCAATTCTCAAAATTAAAGTAGAATTGCAAAGCTAAAATTATTCAGAATTTTATTTACATTATTACTTAGATTATAATTATTCTGTTTATAAATGCATGATTCAAATTATGTAGGTTATGAGGACTTTATATTCTATGTTGTGTAAGTTGTTTTAATTGAAAAATTCTTTCAAAACTATTTAAAATCCATTGAGTATTGGAAAATAGAAATTCTTTCCCTTTATATTCGAATTAAATTCTAAATCTTTCCAATTCTACATTAATTTATTCTTTAGAATGTATACAAATATTTCCCTATAGATTTAAATACCTATTTGTTAAAATTTTTAATTCAATTGCTGTTCTAAAATGTTCATTATTTTAGCACAAAAATCTCTTTTAAATGGAAAATTAATAATAAATAAATAAATAAATAAATAAATAATCAGACATAGCGTAGATTATTTAAAGTTTTATCCCTTAAACCGTGTTGAAATGATTTTTTTTACATCCATGAAGGAAAAAACCTAACATGCTCAGCATGTTTAACCATAATCTTTAAATAAACCAATTACACTCAAAGCGAAAAAGCAGCTTTTTTTAAAAAGTAATTCTTAACGATTTTGTTATTAATAACTTATTGGACGTTGCAGATAACTGCTGAAAAATGCTTCTACAAACAATAAGATTAATTAGAGAGTCAAGGTTGAAGTACTACTTTTAACAAGACAAAAAAAAATCCACAAATTTCATTATCTTTTCTATGTTTCTCAGAAAATTCGTTTTGGCTCTTTGCTAGAAAGATTTTTTCTTTCATTTGTGTATTATTCTCATTAATGGGCACGTTCTTTCATTCAGGCATAAATTACTCAATTTAAAGAAGCACTTGGGGTTTTTTTTTTGGCTTTTTTTGCTTCACTTCATGCTTAAAGAACTTTTACCATCACGTTGCACTTTTAATAGTTATCTTGATCTTTTGGTATTACACGTGATTTGATGATGGGGATTTTTAATGCTTGTGCGGTTTTTTTACAAGTGTTGATCTTGTCTTTCTCAATAGATTACATAATAAGATTAACTTCAGTAAAACTTTTGCTATGCTGCTAAAATAAAAAAAAGTTAGTTTTTTGACATAACTCATTAGAATATGTAATTTCAGAGATTATAAAATGCGGTTACTCTTAATGAATGATATTTATTGATATTCCATCGAGATTATCATGCTGAGCTCCTGTACTTTTAGTTTGTCAAATATATGACTATGCATTTTTTAAAAAAATGCGATATAATGACGCTGTTATTTTGCTTTATTGTTGTTAACTAAGCAAATCCAATTGCTTCATTCTTGCTTCTTTTCACACTGAGGAGTTTGATTGACTTAATCAATTATTATTGTATGAATGTTTTTATTATTAAACTTTATTGAATCGAAATGAAATACATAAAAAATAATATATCAATGATATAACTAAATTTTAAGCACTCTTCTAATGGAAAAATCATGCGTTGCATTTTCTTAGAAGTACTTAGAAAGAAGTGAAGTTTTCTTAGAAATACTTAAAATTCACTGTTAATGGTTATTTAAATTATCCAGCTTTTAAAAGTGTTCATAAGTACATTTATAAATCATAGAAATATTGTGATTTAAATAGATTTGTAGAGGTTATTTAAGATTCTCATTTTAGTACACTAAATATTTAAAAATAGGTCGAATTTTCTAGGATACAATTGCTTTATTTAATTTGAGAAAAACTAATTGTTATTTGGTATTTGAAAAGAAATATAGGATAAATAAGGTTAAACAGTCATTTTTTTTAAATCGACCCATGAAATGAAAACATTTGTTGTTATAAAATCATTAATTACTTTTATACTGGTATTAAAATAAATTGGAAAATATTTAATTCTCGTACTGCTATTTGCACAGTGAATATAATAATGTGTTAGAATAAATATATATATATATTATCGAATATATATAATGTCAGCCTATACGCGTAGAAAAGCCAAAACCAAATACAGAGATCGTATACGGCTGGAAAAGGCTTCTCAAGAACAATTGAATGGTAATAATAAAATTTAAAGTTATACCCGATTACGAGCTTGATCTTACTACACCAGTTATGATAGTATGAGACTTTAATGTTGATATCTCACAAAACCGCTCATTGCCCGACTTCATGCTCAGCGAGTTCAATTGGTCTTATATTGAAACTTCTCCAACAACTTTCGGTAATACCTCTATTGGTTTAACGTTTACCAGAAAATTCTGTGTATCTTGCATTCCAATTATGTCGTACTTTTCGTATCACAGGCCTATAACTAGTAAAGTTATATTGTAACACAATGAATATTTGTTTTCTTGCTGTTATAATAATTAGATAAATAAAAATGTTTTATTTTAAAAAATATAACCCATTACATAAACGTATTCAAGTACAACACACGAGCGTGTCCATGACACAGCCACACTATGCTTTTTTTGGATTAACCAGATGTTTTGTTATTGCAATTTTGTTAAATGCTAAAGATCATATTAATATGAATCAAATTCTGTTTCTTTTTACCAAGTTTAGAGAATCGTATTGAACTTGAATTAAATCCTAATGAGAGGATAACATATATAATAATATTCTATTAATTACTAACTTAAATTAAATATTTTGAAAACATTAAGTATATACTGGAATTTTTCATTGAGTTTAAAAATCAAACACACAATTTTTCAATTTCATTTAGAAATAGAGAAAGTATGCTAAACTGAATATTGATTTAAATTCCATGAGAGGAGAACGTGCTTGACGACTAAAATTAATCAGTCCCTCTCCTCCTCCAAACTTTCAACTAATAGGAGATCACGATTCCTGCTCGAGTTTTGATAGGATTTCGGAATTCCAGTCGAGGATGGGCGAAAATCCATTTACCAGAACTTCCTGGGCTCCACTCGAGGGATATTTCATGCTACTTTTAACAGCAGGCGAATGGCAATCATCTCGGGATCGTGTGCGCGCAAACGCATATGCAAGGGGGTATTCGAATGACGAGGAGGGTTTGAGTGGCATACTTCTGATTGGGATGATTGAAATCAGCACCTGGTTATTGAAGGTGCTTGAAGAAAAAGCCAGGGATAAATAGGGTTCAGGAGTTTTTGATTATTTGTTCAAATTGAGATTGGCTTCAGGTTATTCGAATTAATGATTTAATACATTAATTCTGAAATACATTATAAAGAGGACATATGTTATTAATGAATAGAATTTAGGGAATTTCCAAATGTTTGTATAAAAACTTGGATTTTATTATCTAACCATTATATGTTAAGAGGTGTTATAGATTTTATTTTTATGATTATTCATTTCAAAAAGCAAAAAAAAAAAAATAATTATTAATTAAAATATGAAATAAAATTAAAGATGTAAAACACTTCAAAACATTGAATTAATGTATAAAACAATTTTTAATTATATATTTCAGAATTTTTGTTATTATTTAGCGACAATTTATTATTAAAGCTTACTGTGAGGTGGTGTCTTGTCAAAGACAATATTTAATTTGATAAATAATAAACAGACAGCTAAATTTTGTAATTTCTTTTCTCTTGTGTCAAGGAAAAAGTGATTTTTTTTAATAATGCATTTTCAAACTTAAATTATGTGAAGTTCTAATTATACCAAAAATAGTTTATTTCCATGAATTATATTATTTGTGAAGCGATCTTTTTGTTCATTATATATTATTAAAGGGTTCCTTTAGTTATCCCTATTATCAATAAATTGTTAGATGGTGGAATTAATCTATTTGTTGTAGAATTTCTTTTATCAGATTTTATACATAGGGTGATAAAATTCCTCCGTTATAAGTCGTTAATTATAGTTGTGTAAGATATAAGTAGTCAGTCTAAGTTATTATTAGTTAATTAAAATTTTATTTTCGATGTTAAGAATAATAAATGGTAGGTTTTCATCATGCTAACGCTTATATGATGAGAAATTACATCAGCTCTATTTATGACTTAATTCTAAATATTTATAAAAATGTGAGGGATTAGAATAAGACGGTTATTGTTTTGTAATTAAGTGGAAATCGAAAGAGTACTTGTTTTTAATTATTTTCATTAAATCCCGAATCCGAAGTAACTTTTAAATTACTTGGATTAAAATATTATAATTGACTTTTGCAACAGTTTGAATTAAATTATTTTTGAGGTAACAGTATGTTATTAAAATACATAGCTGAAGTTTCATCATTCAGAGCTGCCTGCAACCATTCAACTTAAAAATATAAAACATTGAGAATAATATTTTAAATTTCAAAATAACTTGAATAATTGTTTAATTGTTTTTTACTCATCGGGTGATTTAAGAAAGGGATTAGAATAACTTATATACCAATTATAAATAATTAATAAATTAACTATGAATACCTTTTTTATCGAAA
Source organism: Argiope argentata (assembly GCA_026289955.1). Lineage (NCBI taxonomy): Eukaryota > Metazoa > Arthropoda > Arachnida > Araneae > Araneidae > Argiope > Argiope argentata. Next base: position 1,157,365 of record JAOUZG010017227.1, on the reverse strand, counting down.
AATTATTAAATGATTGAGAAAAGCTTTAAATGAATGAATAAAACAAAATATATCCATATTACGTTAAGTATTTATAAGTACTAATATGTTTAAGCATTGATATCAAAAAACTATTGACTTTGAAAGTCAGTTTCTTAAAAACCTTTGAGTTTGAAAAATTACTGATTGACTATGTTGTTGCCTGAAAGATAATAAGCCTAATTACATACTGGGATGGAATCCTTACAGAAGGTTCTGACCACATGAAATTGCTGTTAAGAAATTATAGTGAAGTTTAAAAAAATCGTTACGTGTTCATTCTTGACGAATAAAACGCATTTTTGTAGAATTAGTAAATATATTTGCTTTTTGACATAAATATATAAAATTCAAATGCTAAAAATTTTTAGGACATCGAGCTCATACATCCAGGTCAGTATCTAGTACGTAACAAGTTCACCTCAAGTGTCTTCAATTTTTATTCTATCTACTAAATCAAGCGAAAGAATTTGCATATGTACTTAGTATTTTCATGATATTGCATCTTAGCGTAATCTTTTAAACATTTTATTTCGCATATATTTATCTTATGTCAGAGCATGATGTTGTTTTTAGGATGAGGTTTTTGGCTTCAACAAAAATCCGTTGACGAAAAATTAAAAACCTTATTATCTTCATGAGCACCTTAAAAAAACAGCTTTTAATAACGAGTTGCATTGTATTTACAAAAGCTCTGATTTTTTTAAAAAATAATACAGGCAACAAAAACTAGAAAAATGTCATTTTAAGCACATGATTATGTGAAATGAAATAAATAGGAAATGTGAAATTATATTAACTACAAATTCGAGACAAAGTTTTTTGATCGGTTGCTATACTAAAGTTACTAATTCAATGAAGCAAATAAAAGGAATAAAAATATAATTTAACTTGCACCGTCACGTGGGGCTTCAATGAGAGTTCAGAGGAATGAGGTTTTTGGTGTCAACAAAAATTCTTGGACAAGGAATTGAAATTTTAAATTTTAACTTTCTCGAAAAATGGCCTTAGAAACCCAAAAATATTGATAAATGGTGCAATTTCGAAACAAAGACCTTTTTAATCTCCAATTTTCCACTTTTTGTTAAGATATTTTTTTCAGCTTTTTTTAAAACTTTATTAAAACTTTCATAAAACTTGAATAAAAATCTTTTAAAAAAATAGTTTAAATTGTTTGATTAATCCATACGTTTACAAAATCTACCACTTTTATGTTGAGATGCTTTCATCAAACATTAATAAAAATCTTTTTAAAAGTAGATTAGATTGTTTAATTAAGTAAAACGTTTTCGATGATTGGCCGTTCAAAAATTTATGTTCTGACCTGATACAGTGAAATAATCATAGCAGATTTCATTTTTATTTCAGCAGCATTTTAAATTATCATACTTCCGTAGTTAATGATTATAACTGCATGTTATTCTGAACTGCAGAAGTTATATTACGGATAATCATAATTCCAATCATAATTATGGAGGAAAAATTTCTTTCACAGTTTATGAATAAAAAAATTTTATTTAATGTTGGTGAATGCTATATAATAATGCTTTTATATGGTCTTTGAAAGAAAAATTAATTGCATGTTGCATCAATTACTTTACGTTAATCTAATATGTATTATTTGTTTTAAATTTCAAGCAAGATTGCTTATGCATTTCGCTCTTAGACAAAGAGAATGTTTTCAAGGCTATTGCATTATAAGTAAGTGAGTGAATATTTCATCATAAAAGTTTGACTTCCTTATGAGGAATTATTTTTCTAAAAAAGCGATGAATAACGGAAATTTATGATTGTGTTAAATGCTTTGTTTCAAAAAAATATAATATACGATTTATAATATTAATAATACAGGGTAAGTCAAAATGAATATAGCGATTACAAACGGCTATAACTATTTAATGAAAAAATATTTATCGATAAGATTTACACAGAATGTAGAAGAATCTTCAAAATTTTATATACAGAAGTCATAGATGTTCTATGTGACTTCCCTTGGTCACACGGACAACATCTAATCGGTATTCCATTTCACGCCATACATTCTGAAGCATTTGTTCATTAACCGACTCAAGCGCATTACAAATGCGTACTTTCAGTTCTTCAATTGTTTTGGGCAAGGGAAACACAAACACTCTGTCTTTCACATAACCCCATAGGTAGAAATCACAGGGTGTCAACATCCTGTTTCCTCAAACATCCGATGCCATCTGCGTATGTTGTTCGCATTTGGAGGTTCTTCATTGTACCGCTGACGAAATTTTCTCTGCACTGTAATAACAGAACGGCAACTGTGAAATTCCAACACAGAGAATGCTTTCTGCACGGGACTAGCCATTTCCACTAATGAGACGCCGCGCTGAACAGGTTTCTTGTCGTTGCGAAGTTCGATTTCGCGCATGCGCAGGCATCCGCTTGGCTGCACGTGCGCTTTACGTTAATAAATTTTGAAGTTCCGTCTACATTCTGTGTAAATCTTATCGATATATCTTTCTTCATTAAATAGTTATAGCCGTTTGTAATCGCTATATTCATTTTGACTTACCCTGTATAATAAATAAATAAATAATATAACTTTTATTCATTTAAAAAATTTATTTGGTTCATGATATGGTTTTAAGAAAATACATATATTCCTTTATCTATATAGAAAATTTCATTGCAGCTAGAATGAATTATAAATAATATTAAATAATACATTAATCAATAGGACAAAAACAATTATGACGAATAATTCACCTTAACTTGCTTATAATTTGCCGATAACGATATTGTTTCAGGTTATTTTTGAGAAATATTTTCTATTTTAAAAATAAAGTGCTTATAAATAAAATACTGTAGTTTTAAATGAAATAAAATGCAATAAAAATAATTATGTTAGTACAGCTAATAAATTATTCATGTATAATTTTTTGATCATATTTTACTTACACAGACATATTTAATATGAATTCTTTGTTATCTTATTTTATTTAATTACTGAATAAGACTGATGACAAAAATTTCCAACAAATAAACTAAAAGACAAAGAATCGAATGTTATATTGTTTTAGGAAATGACAAAATAAATATTTAATTTTTACACAATTTCAAATAAGTGGATAAGTAAGTGCTAATTTAATACAATTAGTCCAGAATATTTTTCTAATTGTAAACATGCCATTTCAATTAAAAACTGCTTTAACTACCATAAAGATATAGTATTAAAATAAAAAGGGGATGAACCTTGCATCATAAATTAATCATTTAGAATAATGAAGATGCTGCTTAGTTTTCACATTTTATTTGGGTAGAAGGAAATTCCAGATGCTCTTAATCGAAATGTTGCCGAAGGCACTTAAAATATACACTATAACTTCTTTCTCCACCACGTTACGTCATCATTTCCGGCCGGAACTCCATTAACAATTGTTGTGATGAGGCTTAAGGTAATTCGAAGATAATTAGAATTATCTTTCGGACGTCTTCATCTAAAATGAATTCCCCTTTGACCGATAAATTATGATGAAATGTTAGAGGGCCAGGAAATCGAACTTAATTTCAAATTGTTTTAACAATTTGACAAATGTGAGCAATCCCAGTTCTTTGTTAAACTATGTTAATTAAATATACATTTGAATTGCCGTTTTCGTCGTATTAATATTGGATATTAATTTTAGAAAAAAATATAGAATTAAGGATTTGGATTACATTAATAAAATGCTTTAATGCAAAAAAAAAAAGATTTTTCCTTATAATTTATAGATATAACGCCAAGTTTGTACATCTTAAACATTTGTTAAAATATGCGAAATGCAACAATTTCAGTGAAATTTATATCATATTGTTATTTCAAAGAAATAAATTATGAAATTTCTATGAAATAAACAATGTAATTTTCTTCTTCGAAAAGGATGTTGACTGATTAAAAGCTGGGAAGTAAAAGTATAATTAGGTAAAAAGTATAATTAGAATGATTTTTGTTTACAAAAAAATAACATTGGCTGACCGACCGTGTTAACCCTTTCGCAACTGATCCGGCTGAAACGATAGCACACATTTTATGCTGTATTTCTGTTTTCTGTTTCAAAAGAAGGTACAATATGTAAAACGAGAATATCCCCTTTGATAACTAGTTTTTAAATCCTGATTTCATCGTTTGAAACAGAAATTCACCTGTCAGGGTAGAATGTACTCTGTCGGTTGGGCCGTATCAGTAGTCAAAGGGTTAAATGAACGAGATTAGCGACATGTGCTTAGAAATGTCAATGTTGACATATAAGTAATACTTGCAGCCACACACGAACTTCATGTATTCAAACACAATGTAATTTTTATAAATGAATAGGCACCAGGCCATTAAGCCACAATGGTTCATTATTCGCTAGTATAAACTTTTGCGCATTCTAATGAATGATTTGGACACCTAAATCCTCCTAAGGAAAATTCATGTTTAAATCCTTACCAATATTTAATTATTTACATAATCGAGAGGCCAGTTCGTGAACAAAATCCTGCAATGGCCCTACTTTCGCAATTATGGAATGGATTAGAGGCAACATGGTTCAACAATTCTGCAGGATTCTTTCAATGACTTGTTGAATCCATGTCATTTCTACTTGATATATTTAGTAGGATAAAAGAAGATTCAACGGAATTTTGTTAAGTATCTCATGACCTTTTTTTCGCTTGGTGTAAACTATAATGTAAATAAATTTGCATGTATTTTATTTAAGTTACTATATTAGAGCTCTTTAGATAGTAATTATTTTAGTTACCTTAACTGGAACTTCTGAGTTTACATACACTTTCAGAGTAATTAATGTAACACTATTATATCAATAAAAGTTCATGCAATTAAATAAATGCTTGCTTATTTGGAATTTACAAAAATTATCTTTGGTTGCTGCATAAACTATTAACAGGCTCCCTGCATTCTTTTTTTCATATTTCTACCTCACTGTGTTGAAAATGTTATTTCTGGAATATGTATTAACAAAAAAATTTATGAACTCCCAAAAATTAATTTAAAACGATTTCTTTTCTTGCTCATTTATCAAAAGTTTTAATATGCAAGTGAGCAGATGTATCTATTCTTTGACGTCAGCTTTTCGACTAACCTCTCATTTATGTACTTTTAAGAATTGAATAACTCTGTCCAAGTTTGAAAAGTTATTGAGTTCAAAATACAAAATCTGCGAGAATTTGTCTGATACTACTCTCATTTTTTTAATGGAAAGCTTGAGTTAAAATTCATTTAATTTCAAGTTTCTTGCTTTGATCGCGAACGTTCTCTAGGTTATGTATGTGCAGCAGCTGCATCGGAGATACTCTAACTTTTTCTTCAAAGAGACCTCATGAAAGCAAGCAATCAAGCGAGTTTCTATGGATTTTATTAAAAGTACCATTCCAGTGCTCTTTGTCACAAATGTAAAATGATATTTTTCTTCCTCATGAGAAAAAAAGCAAGAAAAAAAAACAATGATTCAATTGCAGTTTCTTCTCTGTGCGAATAAATTCTCAAGATAAAATTATCTTCTCGGTTGTTACACTACCTTTTTCTCTTTTTAGTTTCCACATTTTATGAAATTTCAGAAATAGAGTCAATGAATATTTTAATAATCTGCAATATATCATATATACTTTTATTAATTTTATCCTCCACTTTTTCCAGTTTATTTGTAGGTTAAAGTATCTTGCATGTGAAAAAAAAATTAATCTTAAAACTTTTTTGTATGATAAATGAATGTAAGAGATTAATTATTTATTATTTAATACTTTTTTCAAGTATTTTATCAATATTCTTAGTCCAATTTATTCCCACAAGTAAACTCATATGGATATGTTTCAATATTATCAGGAAAATTAAAATTTTAAAGTCACCCTTGTAAATTCTTCGATCATTAACGTTTATTATTTGACGAAAGTGGCTTCTACTCAACTATTAGTTATTATTTAAACCAAACATCTTAAATTTTAACGTTATTTAGAAAAATATTAAATAAAAAAAGAAAACTTGCACTTGAATTATAAATTTTATTGGTTATTTTTACTACTGCCCAAAGCAGGTAAATAACATTTGATAGAGAATGTATGAAGAAATTCCGTAAAAGTTTGAAATAACTTCATAAACTTCTCATTAAAGTGAGAAAAAATGATTAACAAAAGAGACATGAAAGTTATTTATCTAAACCCTTAATTTGAATGCTTACGCGAGGTATATTTCTAGTTCTTTTGTGCACGAGTTGAGAAGAAGTTGAAAAAATTAGATACGAAAACTGGAGATTTTGATGAATATCCGCGTTTTAGACCTTCCCGAGTTCGAAAACACAATTTTAGCATTGCATCTGTTTGTTTATAAACACAACTTCAACGTGGTTTATTTGAGGTAGGCATATTGTATATGCAATATGAATTTATGACAAAAATTCAAGTGAATACGTTGAAGAGTCTATCTGCCTGTTCGACTAAAAGAAACCTCACTAACTACAAAAACCAAAGGCATATGGAGTTTGGTACAAGATTTGGCATATGAAAAAAAAATCAAATGTTAAACCAAATTTCTCAAATATTAAACTTCTGTGGGACTACTTTTGTACACATGGAGACGAATTAGTTTATAAGAAACTTAAAGATTTAAAATTAACGAAATTCTGTATATAGTTTTATGACTATAATTGTAGTTAAATGTCAAAATTCTGGTTCAATCGGTCTTAAAAAGAGGAACAAAAACATATTCTGGAAAATAATTGGTAATAATGCTTGCAATCTAAAAAAAATTTAAGTAAACATTTCTATTGGAAAGATCTACAAATTAATCTGACTCTTTCTCTGACATAAATATTGGGTCGTTCGAAAAGTAATTTCGTTTTTTCTCGACAAAGGATTTAATTGTATTTTTTTATTCCAACTTCATACTTAAGACGTATAATCATTGTATGTTTTGAGAGGTGATATAGCAATACTTGTTTGTGAAAACGTTCAATTGATTTTGAGCAGTAGTTTTTGGTAGATGCCCTTTCAAGTAGGGAAAGCAATAAGCAGCAATTTCGTCATATTTCACTTTTTTCCTGTAGGAAAGGTAAAAATGCTATTCAAGCCAGAAAGAAATTAACCGATGTGTATGGAGAAGATGCGTTGACAATAAGACAGTGTCAGAACTGGTTTACAAAATTTCGATCCGGCAATTTTGATGTCGAAGATGCACCACGTTCCGGATGGCCGGTTGAAGCTGATAAAGACACGATAAAGGTAATAGTTGATGCAAACCGGCGAACAACAACACGTGAGAACGGTGAGAGTTTAAATTTATTGAATTCAACTGTTTATGACCCCCTGAAAGGCCTGGGTTTAACTTCGAAGCTCGATATTTGAGTTCTCCATGTCCTCACGGAAAGAAATTTGTGTTGTCGCATTGAAGTCTGTGATTCGCTCCTCAAATGTCACAAAAATGATCCACTCCACCATATTATCCAGATCTGGTTCCTTCAGATTATTATTTGTTCCGGTCAATGCAAAATTTTTTGGACGGTAAAACCTTAGTCTCAAATGAAGATGTCAAAAATCACCTTGGATTAGTTTTTTGCCAGCAAATACCAAAAATTTTATGAGCGTGGAATCATGCCACTACCAGAAAGATGGCAAAAGGTTTTGGATCAGAATGGGTTATATATAATTTAATAAAATAATTATTCATTATACGAGGATCGTCTTTCATTTTCACCAAAAAAATGAAATGACTTTTCGAACAACCCAATAGAATGTAATTTTTGTTATAGAAATGTTTGTTTTAAAATTAAAACTAAAAGCTGAGTTGCTTTCGAATATTAAATCACAATTGCAATCAGACATCAGAGTAATAAAGTATTAATCGTCATTATTGTGCTTAAAATGCAGAAAAGCTTGTCAGAGATATATGAACAAGAATTGAAATATATAATATAGTTTTGGAATATCTGATGACAGAATAGTAGAATAGTTTTCAGTACTATAAATTTGAAAATGAATATTTTTAGTACGTTAAATCTCTTTTTGTAGTACTAAATGGTCTCAGTAAAACATCTAACTAAAGTTTTAATTTAAATATTAAAGCAGAATAAATTTCTATGGTAAATATATACTTTGTAATTTTTTTGTTTGAATAAGAAAAATTGAGTTCCTTCATTATACAATACTTGCATTATATATTCATTTTCAATATTTACCTATTGTGCATAAAAATTCTAATAGCAATTTTACCTATCTGAGAAATTTATCTATTTATCAGCAAACCTTTTAATTTCAATATTCCTATTTAATAATGCGAGTAAAAAATTGAAAAAAAATTATTAAAGAATACATTTATAAAAAAAATAAATAAGATACATTTTCTGGGCATTTCCTTGTGTTTTATTTATAGTTTACCCATTCAGGATTCTCGGGATCCATAAATATTCCGTGAATAATAGTTGACGCTGATTAATGTTCGGCAAGTTATATCGCTAAGGAGCAGAGTCTGTCAGGAAACTGCGGCATGATGTCTTTATTAAAGACCATAAACGTCACCTACAAAACGGATTTATATCTCCGAAGAAGGAAGACGCATTTGATGTTACTGTATCTCTCCGCTGAGTGAAATAAGATGGGAACTAAGAATTGATATATAAATTGCTGATTTTTTGGTGTATATTTAGATGCAAGTTTCTTAGAATCTATTTCATAAAATAATTTTTTTCGTATTTGTTAGATGCTTATCGTGTCATCATTAAGAGTTATAAAAATTGATAACAATTTATTAAAATATATCTACTTATTGCAGTAACTTAGATCTATTTGCTTTATTTACATAAGTGGAATGGTTTTGGATATGTGACCATAAATTTAAATACAGTAATTTTCCTAGTTGCATTAAGAGATGGAATTAAACAAAAGCTTTTTAAAGCTTATTTCGGATTTTTCTTACATTATTTTTTGGGGGCTAAGAAAATTGATTGACTGTAGATAATATAGAGATTAACTAGACAAGGAACATATTCTCAGGTGACTGTTTTTGCAACTTGAATGTTAATAAATTTTATTTAATTTTAAACTGCGAATTTTAATTTAATTTTTATAATTGTATTTGCTCTTTTTAATTTTTTTTAATATTAAGTTCTTTAACCCCTTGACATGCGAATTTAAATTTCTATTTAGATGACACATCCTATTTTAGTGAATTATTATTAATTTGTTTTTTATTAATATATTGAGCGCTTGGGATATTAGAGGGTTTAGAATTGATTTCTGCGTATTTAAATACTTCTGTGTCTTAGTTGCAGACTTGATACTGAAATTTCAAAAATTCGATTCTTTCAAAACTGAAATTTCAAAAATGCACGTGTCAGATACGTAATTGTATGCGAAAGGGTTAATTTCAACATAAACTGCTGAAAACAATTAAAGGATATTTTAATTCTTATATAAAATAACGTCATAAACAATTTTTTACATAAAAGGGAAGAAGATAGTCATAAACGCACATTTTTCTTATTTTCAAACTTTGCGGCATGCAAATTACGAGATTGACGTCGAACACGACGTTTTAACAGCAGCGAATTTGATTTGGCTTTCAACTTAATGGAAGACAAAGCGGAAAAGAATGATCGACATTCAGTAAGCACGTTTTTTCAATGAGTGCGATGTCTCAACGAAATCATTTAACCGAATCAGAAACTTGGAGAGTTTTGGGCTGATTAGAGAGGGGCCAAAAAGTAGCGAAGCCATTGGAGTTTCACAAAGGATGATTTCCAGGATCTGGAATCGTAATTTAGAGACTAGAAATGCAGACGGAGGATCAGTTCAAGGTCGTAGGTATGCAAAAATTCTCAATGAAGACAGTTATTTAACACTAAGTGCTCGGAGACAATGAAATGCAGGTGATTAGCGGGTAGTGCTAGGCCCGAATTCCCAATCTTATGGTTAGTAGCCGAGTATCATACCGATCAAGCAAAAGGGACCCTTCAGCTCGAAGGATATTAATTGGCTTATATAGAAATCACCACAGAAATATAAATGCCTCTCTTCTTTAACAACACCCTCGCTTGGCTATGGGCACAACAGTTTCGGCACAAAATGTCCGGAACCATCTTCAGACTGTAGATCTATACGCTCGCCGACCAATGGTATGTGTCACGTTAACAGCAAGGCACCATAGTGTCCACAGGAAGTGACAAACACAGCATGAGAACTGAAGGAGAAATGAATATTCTTTGTCCTGATGAGCCCCGTTTTCTGTTGATCCTGATAATTGATGTATTTTCCACTGGTGGGGGTAGTAGCGCTATTAGCATTCCTATTTTCGAGTGCGAAACTTTAAGATTTGGCGGTGTTGGAATGATGGTCTATCCTGGTATCTCCTTTAATGGACTCGCCGTTCTTCATATTATTAGAAAAGGAGCTCTGACAGGTCATGATATAGGAATGAGATCCTGAAACCTATTGTAGTCCCTTAAGCTGCAGCAATTGCAGAAGATCTCATGTTAATGGATGGCAACTATAGATCACATAACGCTGACGTGGTGAATGATTTCTTTTTGGAGAAAAGGATCATACGTGTTCTCTAGACATGAAACCGATCGAGCAAATTTGAAATATTCTAGACAGACGAATTGCTGGACTGCTACCCCCTTATAAACTCTCCAAGAACTGGAAATAGCTGTTCTGGAGGAATGGGACAAAATATTCAAGACCCTTATTAATATCAAGAATTCCCTTTATTTTATGTAAAACAGAAGTTCATGTATAATACAGCTAAATATAGAAAATAGTAAAATGTTTAGAACTAACCAACAACTAATGAAGAGAAAAAAAATATCTTTCAATCTTATTATGTCAATTCTCTACTGTTATAGTGTTAATTTGTCTTTCTGAATTCATGTTGGCCAAATTATATTAATTTGTTTACTGTCCTCCTATACTGAGCACCAGCTGCCTTTGGTAACCAATCGAAGCATCAGAGATATGAATTTATATAATTTTACTTAAGTCATAGGCAAAATCTCATATCCTTGATTCAATAATGAAAATAATAAATTATGATTTCTAATGAAACGAAGCTATCAAAAATTGAAGGGAGCAGCTTATATTTGTTAAATATATAACCAAGCATCCTCAACTGCAGTGATAAAAAGATATAGTAGAGAGAAACTGTTAATTTATTTAATTTAACGGCAGATGGTTCAAAGCATAAGAACAGAACTTCTTTTTTAATCGAGCTTGATCAGGAAATAAATTCTCGTGAATGTAATATGAAAATTCAATCAAAAGTATACTATCATTTGTTATCAGCAATTTTTAATACACGGTATGCTGCCCAACTTTCTGATGAAAGAGATACATTTGTAGATTTAAATAAAATTCGTTATCCTATAAATCTCTTAAAGAAACTTTGTTCTTGCGGACAATCATCACTTATCAGTTGTGCAAGATGTCAAAATATATATTTTTTCGAATGTTTTTACCATAGTTACCATTCTGATTCTTGAATATAATCTAAAAAATATATATATATAAGATAATTTTTTTAAATATTGAATATTTTTTACGGTATAAACATTTAAAGTTAAAAATGATCACCATTTATGTTATATTTATTTCAAATATTAAATTACAAATTAATTATTAAAATAATAAACATTTATCCTTGCATAAAAATAAGTAGCATATTTATTAATAGTGTCTGTAAGTTGTTAGTAAAATTTTAATTATTTTTAATGCATATGTATTTATATTTTTTATTTAAAATTTTAGCTTTATTGTATATTTTAATAATATTTATTTTTCAATAAAAAAGTAAAAATTATTTGTAAATTTTTAATTGAATAAGAATTGTATGAAAAAAAAAGAATCTTGGTCAGTTTCGAACACTGACCTTCGGCATATGAAACGTTTACTTAGATCAATCACATCATTGACATCCGAAAGGGAGTCCTGTTAGCATATAAGTTTTATCCAAAAATTTGAGGACTTTCTCAAATTTTACTGGTTATTGCATTTTAATATTTCCATGAATGAACATTCTAAATGTACACTAGCATCATACTAAAACTAAATCTCATCTCCAACTCAAATTTCCTTTCCACTTTATCCAAAAATTTGACTCCATAGTGGAATAACATATTTAATTATTTTTAGAGACTTATTCACGCTTGAGGCAATGGAAACACTTACATTTGTAATATATCTATCTATCTAGTACAGTAACTTCGAAAGAATGATCACCAATTTAGAAATGCAGTTTATGTTGTATTCTGAAATTGCCTTTTAGAAATACATGCTCTAGAATACACTCAGATTCAGATATTAAATATTAGATTTCATCCAATACAAATGGCTAAGATCAAAGAGCAACAAAATTAGATTTTACCTTTCACACTTTTATTGGATTTCCTAATTTAATACCTTGAAAGCAAAGCTTCTAGGTAATTAAATCAACCTTAGCTATTTGATTTATTATAACCATTTGATGTATTTCAACTAAGCTAAGACTCGCATATTGTTTGTTGCACATACAGTTAATTGAATAAACTATATTGAAATAACAGCAATTAAAAATCGTAATAGAAATTCATTTAATTCAGTCATTTATTGCGCTTTTAAACCGAATGTCGAACTGTCACAATAATTTAGGTTTCCAATTCTATTTCGAATTTTGATGTATAATCTTTCATTTGCTTCGAAATAGTGCCTAATTTTTAGTTCATTTTAGTATTAATACTTAATTATATTAACATTCACGGACATTCTGTTAATCTAATAAATATTAGCTTGCCCAGTCTAATCTTGGCTCAAACATTCTTTTCTAAACTACTAGAAAAGAAATGTACTTTCAAATGGAAAATGTTCTGAGGCCCATAAATAAATATATTCGATTTTTCAGCAAAATATATGAATTTATTGATAAAATAGAATTCTAATGGTTTATGCCTTTTCACAGTTTTATTAAATTTAATTAATTATTCTTGGCAGACATTTTAAACAAACAGCATTCTGAGATCAAAACTGGACGTGTCATGATGCTTTGAAGGTTCAGCTTCAGAAGATATTAAAATATTTCAATAAGTATTAAGAGGTAGATGAGGAGACATAGCTGATTCCATTAAAATAATGAAATTCCAAGATTGCTACTCAACATTTTTAGAAGAAAATGATATAATTTTTTTTGTTTACAGTATTAGATTTTCAGTTTGCCAAACATGTTTTAGTAAACATGTTTTTACAATATCAGATACAGAGATGCTTTTTTTTCAGTTTTGGATTTATTAACTCCCATAATATAAAGATAAAACCTTACATAAATGGGTCCTTCTTGAAATTTATTATGTCTAAAGATTTAAGAATAAACTGTTACCAATGAACAGTTGAAATCTTACACGTGATAATAATATAAATATATATACATAACCGTCATAATTTCATAGACTTATAAATGGTACTGAAGCATTAGACCGTCTTCGCAATGATCGTCAACGATTTAATAGCTCATTGGCGAAGGATTTAAATTTGGCGATAAAGATCAACGAATTATACCATTGCCGGATTGTCATAATTGGCGGTTTAGTAACTCATTGGCAACGACTTCTAATTTGGCGATAAAGTTGGATGGTCTAATACGTAATAACCTTTTAAATTTATAACTTTTCACGAGTTAATATAAATTAAGATTTAATTTCTGATACGTAATTTAATCGCTTGAAGTTCTAAAGATAACCTTTGTTCTTTATTAGTGCAATAATGCTGTGTTATTTTCAGTATTAGTATGGAAATTGAAAATTACGTGTATGAATCACAGAAAACTTTTGAATGAAAACACTCCCTCTTCTCATTAAAATAAATAAATTTACATTAACTTAAAAATAATAATAAGTATAAAAATACAAAAAATATTTAAATGTAAAGTTAAAAAATAAATAGTTTAAAATAAATAAAAATACATTTAAAAATAAAATAGATCCAAATATTTTGAATGATTTTTCTTTATATATTTTCATCTCTCCAGTTAGTTGCAAATAATTTTAGTTGCTTAGTTTAAAATAATGACAAGAGTTTCAAGCAACAAATCAAAATATAATATCTCAAGAAAATCAATTCTTGATCATAAGATAATTCATTGCATATTAAGAAAGTTTTGAATTCAATTCAGTGATAGGAGTTTTCAGCTCTTCTTTTCCCGAATCACATTCAATGAATTCTTTCAATAAAAAATTTGTATCTTTAGAATTAACTAATTTATACAAGGCTGCTATTTGTATGAATGAAAATTTCTTTGAAATTGTTTAATTAAGACTGTGAAAGATTTCTTTGGATGATTTAAATGAACATGGAAATTTCATCATTAATATAAAATTTAGGTATGAATGAAAAGCGTACACTTAGGGTAAATCATGTTTGCATTTAGCCAATTTAATTTACATTGAAGTGGAAATCACAAATCAAAATACGGTATTCCACACGTGTTGATGGAATGAAAAAAAATTAATTAATTTAAACTAGTACTTAAAATTGGAAATGTTATGTATTTGATAAAAATTAATTAATGAATGAATTTAATTGAAGATATTACGTAGTCAATTTCATAGAATTTTAATTATTCAAAGTAAATATTGAGTTTGAATCATGAAAAATTGGAGGAGCAATACTGACGAGGGAAAGCACGTGATGAGAACTATCCTATAAGAAACCAAAAGGCGATAAACCCCTCTTCTCATTATTTTCATATAATGTAAGAATAAATATATTTAAAGGCTACATCAACTCTAAATTATGTTTAGAAGCAATTCTAGTTTTGTAAGAATATATTTTTTAAGCGAAAAAGATTTATTAAGGTTATTTATGTCATATTAGTGAATATATTATGGCATCATATTATTCATAAAAGTAATAACCCTATACTTTTTCAAAATAATTTTACTTTTTTTACTACTGACGGATGATAACATTTTTATTAAATTTTAGTTTTCTTGCCTTTTTGTTATATTCTTTACCTTCCCTGTTTTTGAGTGTTATGAGACATCAGATTACATCAGGGATTAGTTTTTTCAGTAGTTATTTAAATTTTGTTTCAGGTATTTTTTTAAAAAAAACTAACTCTTGGGAATATACAAGTGACAAACTCAAGTGAATAATTAATATCGAATTACCATGTATTCAAAATTTTAGTTCCTACATATATTTCTTCTTTTGTAAATATTTTAACTTATGTTGTAAAAGCATAGATGGCAATTCCTTTGGGTTGTTTTTTTGCTCATCCATCCATTATTATTATTTAACGTTGTTAAAAAATAAATCTGCCAGCATTTTCTGTACATTTTACAAATTGTTTAGTCTTTATATTGAATCATTCTGAGTTTTTCTTTTGATTTAAATAAATTAAAAGGCAAAAATCCCTTTTACTTTTTAAATACAGTTCTTTTGATTTCATACTTTTTCTCCAATAATTTTTGTCTGAGTTGTTAATTTGTTCAACTTAACTGGTCACATTTTCCTTTTATCAGAAATCTAATTTTTTTTAAATCAGAAAATAGTATTTGTATTACTCTAATGACACTTTTATTGCAATGGTAATTTACAAGTATGGAATTAAAGATGATTTTATTATTTTAAAGTGACTAATATTCTTTTATCAACGTTGAATCATTATAATTTAAATTATTTGTGATATTATAATTTTTCTAATTTTATCTACTGATGTAAACTAAGAAACTACATTTCAGAAAGCACAAGAGGTGATTTGTATCTCTCAATCCTTTTAATAACACGTTATTGCAAAGTTATTTCACTTTAATCTTTAAATATATTATTTCCATCCCTTAACAATGAAATATTTCAAATTGAAGTAACTTTTTCTGACAAGTAGGTGGTATGAGATACTGTTTTCCATTTTTCAAAGAATATGAGTATTCCTTTTTAATTTGGAAGTTGAAAATTAGCCAATTTTCTTCAAATGCCTTTAATATATGTCCTGTATCTTTAATTACGCAAGAAGTTGTCCGATAATCAACACTTAAATTTATATATTTTTTAAAAAGTATTTTTATGCATGTGATCTTCTTTAAGAGGTATGATCAGAAGAAAGCATGTATGGTTATCTGGGGTTGGATTTTCCAATCAATAAATATTACTTGAAATAATTTTGTGATAAATTAACAAGAAGTTTTAAAAAAATTATTGCATATCTTAAATGTATCTCGGACTGATGTTTCAAGTAATTGTGCTCGATTAATCTCTTTCCTGTCTTAATATCGAAAAATACTTTTATTTATTATTTTAATTAAAGACAAGATAATTAAATATTAAATAATTGAAATAGCATCCAGATTTTATAAAAAAATAGTTGTTTTTAATATTTTGATTTCTTTCCATTTTCAAGAACTAATTTTATAATTTGTTTTATTAAATCTTTATACTTATACATATTGTTATGATAAATAAAATATAGTTTACCTTCGTTATAGACTAAATTTAAACAGCCAGAAAATATTTTATATGAATGCTTTAGAAAATAAATTAATAAAGTAGAATTAATTATTTTTCAATTAATAAGAAAATGAAAGTATCATTTTTTAACACGCTAATCATAAAAGAATTTAGTTATAAATCCAATAAAGGCATTCAAATATATTCAATAACTGTTTAAGTTTAATTTCTATTATTTATATGCAAAATTTTTGATTCAGTTTCATTTTTTAAAACTCAATATTTTCAACAATGACATTGCTGGAATCACGAAGACAAAACATAATAAAATAATTAAAAAATTACTACCCAGACAACTAAGGAAAAAATTTGAATAAAATAAATTAAAGCAAAAGATAGAAATCATCTTTATTCCTACAAAATCTAACTCATTTTTATTGCAGAACCAATCGGATTATACCACAACCTTGAATTATTAACAAAAGGTGAAATTTTTACCTTTCCTATATTACAATAGAGTTAAATAATTTGTCTAAATGAAATGGTAAATGAGATGCTCTAATTTCGGCAAAAGAAAATAAGTTTGGCTCCTATGTACCGAAATTAATTTCACGTGGGTGAATGAATTACAGGCATTTGTTACCACATAGGTTTGAATCGGAACAGTACTATATTGATGAATTTATTACTACTTCGGGTATTTAATTAAGTTCTGAGCCGAATACGAAAATTACCCTAAGTGCAAATGAGATAAATGCTCCAACAGCTTTGAAGGTGCACAGTAATTGCAGAACAACTTCCGATAGACCGCACATATAATGATTTTCCTTAATCAGATTCAGAATGCATTAGTTTGCTTAGTGCTGTTCCGAAATGCAATACTCTGTTGCTTCGGTTAAAGCGGGAAAATAAGTAAAAACAATGTCTTTTTCGCTGATTTTTCTGTAAATCCAATGCTTGGATGTGCCTTTAAATAAGGATATGGCAATGCTTCAAAGTAACAGAAAACTAACACATTATCAAAGGAATTTTCAAAAGTTTCCTGTTTACTCCTCTAATTTTCTCCACTGTTGCTATGACGATTTTTAGAAGAAAGATAGCAAAGACGGATCTCAAAACATTAAGAAAGTTAAATGGTGCTTTCACCTTAATGTGTGATTTTCTTGATTTATAAATTAAACATATGCTGTAGGGAATAGTTTTGATTTATTCTCTTTAAGAAAAGGTCTAAAAAAGAGAGAACTAAAACGTTTTAGAGAAATTGAAAAGGTCAAAGAAGGAGTACATTAGTATAATTTTACATGAATTCTGAGAAAAATCTCTTGAAAAATTCATTGTTTTATTAGATTTGTTGCAATATTTGGAAACGAAATATTGCTTATTTAATTAGTTAAATAAATCTTCTTTCTTTAATTCTTGCACCATAATCCCTTAATTTTTCCTTTAAAATATTAATGCATGTTTAATATTTTATATAAAATTAGAAAAATTAACAAATTTAATGGGGAAAAATTTCATTTAGTGTAAATTTTTTATTACAATTAAGTAAAAGAATTAGGACTTTTTACAGCCAGTAGCGCCTATAGAGATAAATGCTGACACCAATTCATTTTAAACGAAAGTTGGTATAATTTTTCTTTTCTTTTTTGTTAATATTACTTGAATCTACTATTTACTATCTTAATCTATTAGGGCATAAGTATTTTCAACTACATTTTGTTAATTAGTTGATGAAATTCCTTAATAGAAAACTTTATGATCGTAGAACTTAAAATAAATTTAGAATAACTATAAGAAAGATAAGTAGAAATTAAAATATGATTTGCTTCAATTGCTTGATAATTAAAAAATTATGAGGGTATTTAACCTATTTTCTTTTGAATAATTAAAATTTATATGTCTAAAAATATCGTAATTATTTTCTATTTATATATTTTCTATCGGAAATTGGGAAACAACGGTAAATATCAATGATTTATTTTATTCTTATTATAAGCATAGCAATAATTTATTTCTATTTCTGAATTACTTTTCCACGCTGCCTTACATTATTTTCCTGAATTGTTCCAGTATTCGTTTTTAAATTAAGAATTCTTTAAATTGTTTGAATGAAATTGTGTTGCTTTCTTAGCCCCAAGTTTAGTGACAGACTTCGAGTTTCATTTAGAATCGTATATTTTCGATTATACATTATTAATTTCTTTTATGTATTATTAAGAGAGTTTCAGAAAATGTATAAAAGCCATGATGTAATTGCCACTAATGAAAATTTCCATTGTGCTTTATTAAGCAAACGCTAAATTCAAACTACGGTTCAAAACTTTCAGTTGTATTTGGAGAGCATTTTTGAATTCAATCACTGAATCTAGCCGAAAAGCAGTTTGTTGCATAATGAGATTTTTCTCTCATTCTGTGAAAGAGTCAGTTTGTTGATGCTATTATCTATTGATGATTGAGTTATTTTTTTTATCGTTCATATATTTAAATTTTCAATCTTATGTACATATAAATTTCTATCGTGTATCTTGGAAATGGCTTTAACTATTTGGATCAAATTTTATATTTCTAAAAATTTGGGCTTTTTAAGTTTACATATATGTAATTGCCTTCTTGAAAGTACATTTTTGTAAATATTATTGAGTTTTGCTTTATGTTACAAACTGATTTCACCGTGATAAAATTGTTAGTTCAAAAATATAATCTGTGATAGAAAAATTTTAAAATGAGTATTGTAACCAAGCAGATTATTTCAAATAATATTTTAATTTAAGTACTTTCTTGATTTTTTTATTTTATTTAAATGGCCTTTTCATATATAGACAGGTAGATAAAAATATTTATAAGTAATGTAATGTAATGTGATTAGTAGCTCTTTTCCTTAAGAAACGTGATTATGCTAAAAAATGTTGCGGAATCCTTGATTTTCCAGATATTAATTATAAATATTCTATAATTTTTATAAATATTTTATAAACGGCAAATAAGTATCATTATTTGCGGTTTCAATTAAAACCCATTCAATATATGAAACTGCCCAATCTGTAACAACATTAAGCAGGCATATGGCATAATTTTTCTAGAAAATGATCATATGCTTTGGATTTTTTGGTACCATAATGTGTGTTGAAACATTTTGTCTTGCTTTAATCCGATTACATTTCCCACATAATTTATTCTGGATTAAAGAGAGGAAGTAGAGAACCTTTAATATTTAAATATAACGAAAAGAAAATAACTCGTTTATCTCTATTTGAAGTATGGTGAAATAAATTTCTTTATTTCAGGAAAAACAGATTTGAGAATGTATTGTTCTCCTTAAATACTTGGTTGTTAGAAAATAATATAGGAATTTCTAAATAGAGGAAAACATTCTAAGAAAGGGAACATTAATCATTTAAATAACTGAGAAAATTACTCAAGATTTTCTGCAAATAAATTAGCTGACAATGCCAGATAATAAATGAGTCTTTTTTATGGATTTATCCTTCTTGGATTACACTGCTTAATTTTTCTTAAAATTCGATACGATATAAATTGTAAGTACTTGCATTAATGAAACTGATAAAATAACTTGAATTAGACTTTGTTTCTGAGTTTAAAAGACCTAAACAAAAGTAAACCTAGTTACGTTTCATCAATTCTTAAATCATAATACATAGCTTTGTTGAAATTAATTAGAATAATTATATGTTTTATTTAAATTTTAGCTCCTTCCATAAATTAATTTTATTTAAAGATATTTTATTTAAATCATTTATCCATTTTACTATACAAACGGGGTTTTTTGTTGTGTTTGAACAAACTGAAACATTGACATCTACTCTTCCTTAATTCATCTTTAAAATTTCTAAATGGTGTTAAGCATAGGAACAAATATTAATAGGGAGAAATGAACCGGTATGAAATTAAATATATTATTACAAACCTGTAATTTTGCTCCCGGGCACCAACATTGTCATCACTAGAAAGACCGAATTACAATAATCTATATTGGATGCTGCTCTTGTGCCAAGCTTGGTGACAAACTTGGCGAGCATGTGGCAACTTTGGTGACAAAATGGAAATTATTAGAAACTTCGAGAATTTTTATTATCCGTCCGAAAAATACCGAGATGCATCCTGATTGGTCTAGAAGGATCTCGGCTAGCCTCCTGGGAGCTATAAAAGGCTGGCAGCCTCAAGCTAAAAGGCAAATACCCCCAATCTCAAAATTAAAAGACCCAGAAATGTGTTAATCATCTAACTTTCAACACTCACATTTCGTAGTTTGCAAAATCTAAATTCTTAACGTAAACCCTGCATGCTGATTGGTACTGAACGAACAATAGTTTAACCTAACTCCAAAGCCAAAATACTAGCCTTCTGCACTCTCTTCTGAAACCTGCAACCGAACTCACCCTCCCCACCGGAGCTGCAAGCCCATTGGACGACAGCACCACCATCCTCTTCCTCTCTTCCACCTCGACAGGGGCAGACTGTTTACATCCTCATTTCAACGCCAGTACAGAGGAGGAAACTGTCAAGAGCTTCATAAGACCAAGACACTCAACTGAGCCAAGTTCACATCATCACTTCCCGCAACTACAGGAGATAGCTTCTATTGAAGCGGGCTCTCCTTTAACTGCACCAGTCTTCAGCTAAAAGGCAAATTGTGTGAGAGAATTGAATTGAGCTGGAAGCGGAGTTGGAGCCGAAGGCAAGTAACGAATCGAAACAATGGCGGAATAGTCCGGCGGAGAACCAGAGTACTGTGGAGCTCAAACGAGCTCTAAACTGAGCTGTTGAGTCTGTACTGTAGTGTGTTTGTCACAGCTGTACATATTTGTCTTCTGTGCATTCGTCAACTTTGTGTTAGTGTCTTCGTGTAAATAAACGGCATTGTGTTTTTATACTGCTGATTGCGTCTTCACACATATACTCACAACATAAAACCCGCCGGTGGATAATTCATAACAGTATACTCATGAAGTAGCAGTCATTATTGTTTATTAATTGAAACTCAATTATATATTTCTTTATACCTAGATAATGCCTTATTTAAAATTACATAATAATAGGCATCATTAAGAATGTATATTGGTTACAGCATACAATTCTAAATTCAATTACAAATTTTACTTAAAGTATTAGCATTTGACATGAGATTGTAACTCCTTTATTTTTATAGCCAAAAATTAAAACTATATATGAGTCAGATTATTTGTGTCAGATGTTGCATTTGATTTAATATAACTTTTTATAAATATTTATTACTATTTTAATGAACAAAAGCGGAAATTAGTGATTAAATAATGAAAATATGTAAATTTTTCTTATCATGAAAATATTTGTGGTTATTTGCATGTACACACACACACACACACACACACACACAAACACACGTATTATATAATATGGTTAATCAAGTAGATAGTTTTAGAAAATATTGACTATGTTCTACCGTATTGATATTGAAAAAGATTAAAGGGTCAATTTAATTAAAATATTATTAAAAACATTAAGTTAATAGTCAATGGAGAAATGATGGGAGTTGTTGCCCCGAAGTGCTTTCATATAATCTCTAATAATTATATTTATATTGTATTAGTTATATATTGTTGATGTTTTTCCCTACGGAAGACCCTCTTAGAGAATATAGTATAATAAATCTACATATGGTCAATTCCTTAATGGATTTGTTTCCAAACCTGATGCATACATATAATGTGGATGTTAGATCTGCTTACCAAATTTTATCTACATAGATGTCTTCCATTTGAAACTATCGTGTTAACTTATTTTTATTTTGACAAACGGGAAGACAGCTTCCGCTGAAATGTTTTAATTTTAAAATTTGACAGACGATTTCGACTTTTGTCTAACGCCCACATGCCAATACCATCATTCTATTTGAAAACGCTTTTTGAAATAAACTGTTTTTTTGCTTGTACACTAAGAGGTAGAAATGATTTCAAAAAATGGTATTTTTGGGATTACAGTTTTGTTGTTGTTGTTACTTATGGCACTTGCCTTTGGACAAGCCCCCCGCTGATGCAGCATCAGAGGGTTTTTTTTGTAATTTAAATATTCTTCAAAATCTTGAATCCAACTTTTTTTTGTGGGGGTGATTAAAATATTTTCTATTCTTATCGGAGAGAGTAAAGAGCGAAATGTCTTGAAAATATTAAGGAAAACATTAAGTTTTTAAAGGAGTTGAATAAAGTTTTTTTTTCCGAAAGAAAAGGATTTTTGTTATTCTCTTATTTATCAGATATACATTTTCCCGGGGATTATAAGTATAGATTGTGATTAGGACATTCTATGAAATCTTTCTTCTCTCATTTAAAGTTTTCTTTTGAGTTTCTCATTTCTCATTTAAACTTCAGGAATTCTTCACCTAATTAATTTCAACTCCTAATTTAAATTTCAAAAATTTGTATCTGTTCATTATCATAGCGGTTGTGTAGCTTTACAGTTGTACTGTGCATTTAAATTGAAATGAAAAACATGTGTTCCAATCAAACAAAAAAAAATCAGGAATAAATTATTTATCAATTTGTGCATAATAAACTAGTTCTAATAAAATATATTTCATGATAATTATTATGTTTTAAATAATACTGAATATAAAGGGTAGTTAGGTAATATTGGCGAAATTTCACTACTCTTGGAAATTTAGAAAGAACATTCAGTTTTTAGTTTTAATTTACAATATCTTTTGGCATTGAAGAGAACAATCATTGATAATGTATCTAAGAACTACTGAGCAACACATGGGATAAAAATTGAAATTGTTGTAGTGTTGGAATTCTTCGATTTTATAATTCTTTTTTACGTTCTTCCTGAACCTGCAATTTAGTAACCTCTTAATTAATTCTTTCAAAACTGTAAAGAATTAATTGTTGAAATTGAAGTTAATTCTGAATACTTAATTCATTTATTTTCATTATTTAAATTTACAGATGTGATCTAGTATTGTATATCAGTTAATAAAATTTCTCAACATGTGGATGGTTTTCATGTATATGGAAAAAATGATAAAAAAAGAAATCATAAACATTTTATTGTTTGCTGGTTGAAATGTTTTAAAAATAGTTTTTATTTATCCAGTACTATTAAAAACTCATTTAATTCGCTCTTAATAAAAAGAAAATCTGAGTGTCCCAGCTAACATTCTATAATAGACAATAATGCATCAATTTATTATATATATACCCCATAGATTTGTTCTACTGCTATATCATTTTATTATAAAAATTATAGATTTGTATGTTTCATCTGGGCGTCATGTATAGAATTATAGATCTAAAATCATTTTCATAGACATATGAACTCAAAAAAGAAAAACATAAAACATTCACATTTTTAATGGATTAATAAAACACTGTTATTGATATAAATTTACTTTTTACACTTGTTAACATTCTCAAAAAAAAACCTGTTTAATAAAATATGTATCATGAAAGAAACTTTTGCCTTGAATTAAATATAAAAGAGTTTATCTTGCCTTGTATGGGATAAAAATGTCTTCTACAGAATAGAAAAAAGTTTCTTAGAAATTATTTCAATGATTCTTTTAACAGGAATGCGAATTGTGTGGCGTAAAAGGATTCAATTTTCTATTTTAATATTTGTTCAAAGGACAAAAAAATAAATCTCCCTGCTTTTCCCTGTAAATTGACACCATTAGTATCCGTGTTTTATTTTCCAATATTCTACAAATGTCATTCAGAATGAATAAAAAATCCCATTCAAAGTTGAATCCTAATTTATATTCAATGAATTATATTTTAATTTTTTATGCTTTCATTATGGAATGGTATTTTTAGTATTTAACACCATTCCTGTAGTTTTTCGATATAATGTAAAATCTGGATTTAAATGCTTTTGTAAATTTTAAACAATTTTTTGTTCGTTTTTATGTAAAGAAATATAATGATAAATTATTTCTTAGAATTCTATAATTAGAATGGCGCATCAATGATTCTTGTAATAAATCAACCTTTTTGAATGAAGTTTTTCATATTTTATTCATATAATCCTTTTATCTTGTTTGAAATGAGGAGTTTTCTCATATATTAATGTAGTCATCTTTAGAATCTATAATGTTTGTTTCTTGTAACATTAATCCAGCTACTGAAAAGATAGATTTGCATATATTTTTATTAGATGAATTGTCATCATTTTCCAGCCTTGGCTACAAATTCGATGACTTTGGCAACAAAATAATGAACTGGAATATATAGAAATTTGGCGATATTGGAGGTTATATCCGTATTCTACTAGAAATCCAGTTCCTACTAGATCCCACCTTTAATGATCTACTGCAGAGACTGTAAATCCAGAAAGATAAATCGGAAGCAAGAGGTTAAACGTATTTTTTTTCTGACAAATATTGATAATGGTTTAATAACGATTTGACATTTATCTGTGTGCAACTGATTTCTGCAAGTACACTTTGTGTGCACTTCCACTGTGTTTTACAGCCTATGTTTTAAGTTTTTTTTGGCGACTTGGCATCGTCTGGTTCTAAAAAAGCGTTACTTGTTAGAATCGTTACTCAAACTTTTTGTTCTTTTCAGCATGCACATACATGACGATTTTACTTAACAGAGCATTTTTTTCTGGTGGTTGTCATGATTCATACAGGAAAAATATTCCTTTCCTACTTCTAAATATATAGTCGTGGTATAACAAATTTTGTCTATTATGAATTGCGCTTGAAATAATTTTATCTCTGAAATAATAACTAAATCGGGCACTTTTATTCATTGAGATATATAACCATAATAATTTTCCATCTTATTTAATCAAATATTTATTAATCCAACACTAAATACATGTGGAATAATATTAAACATTTTTTTTATTAAAAAAAACCACCAAATTTAATCATGTTTCCAAGCAAATCAATCAGCTCTCTGTTCTCAAATTCTCTCTATTTATAGGAAGTTGAACTTGCTTTCTTATAAGATAGTTAATTAGCTAACTAAAAAAATGAGGGGACTTAAGATTGTCAAGGCGTGTTAAGCATGCATGATTGAATTAGGCCTTAAAACGGAGTAGTTGATATTTTATGCAATACATGTTATAATGTAACAGTTGAATTTAAAAAAGGAAATATTTAATGTTTTTAATAAATATAATTGAATGTTCCCATAATGTGAATTGATGTTACTATAGTTTTTAATGCACAAGAATAGGAAAAATCATGAACATTAAGGAATTTCAAGAATTGCTAAAACAAATCACTAAGAAGCAAATTTTATAGATTTAAATAGTAATAAAATATAAACCTATTCAAGGAACATACACGTTTCCTTAATTTGTTTACGTCATCATACTACTTATGTCAGAAAACAACTGAATTATTTTTCCCAGCTTATTTTTTCTTAACATGCTCTACATTTTTTAAAGATGCTCGCAAGTTTTTCTTCTGATTCAACAAAAAATGTTAGATTTGGAACATTCTTCTATCTTGCAATATTAAACCATCTTGCCATATATATTTCAATGATATTTTTTTACTTTAATTTCCTACTTTTAGGAGAAGTAATCGCTACCTGCAATACCATTTATTCAAAATCCTAATTTTTCCCAGGGGAAATTTTAGCCTCATACACGTTCTCTTTTCTTTCGATAGGTGAAAGTTAAACATTAAATTCTTTCATCTTTTCATCGCGTCATTAATTTGATTACTATCCATCTAAGTTGATGTTTGAGAACTTTAAAATGAATACATTTTTGCAAGTATACGTCTGCTTTTAATAATTTTTCGATGGAAACAGGAAATGACCCAATAATTTTCTTCTTCCTCAAATGCCCATTCTGTATATTACAGTCCGTAAAAACAGCTGAGTCAAAGATTTCGCATTAAAAATCTGCTGACGAAAGAAAACTTAAATCACCTGCTTTAAAGAAGAACTACTCTAAGTTTCCAGAAAAGAATTAAAATAATTATTTTTTGAAATTTTTTTTATTGAATGCAGCATGTAGTAAAAAGAGGAAGTTTGCAAAACTTCCCCTTCTTTCCCTCAATATCTATACGCTTCAAAAAATAAGAAATACTACTTTTGACTATATTAAAATTCATCATTTAAAGGGATAATCTTTAAATAAAATACAATTTGATGAAAAAATGCAATGTATTTTTATCCGGATCTCCGAAATTTATATACAGTAATTTTTCGCTACTTACATTGCAATTTGAAAAGTTAGTAATTTGCAGCAATATGTCACTTAAAGAAAGATATTACTAATCAGCATATTTAAGATTGCCTTTTCTTTTTTGAATAAATTTTAAAGTCATGTTTTTAATTCTTAAGTTTTAAAAAAGTGTCAGTTACTTCAAGTTTCTAAATCAAGCTACTTATTTAATTATTGTCATTCATATTATATAACATTTGAATGAATGCTATATATTTTAATTCTGTATCTTTAAAATAAATACAATGTTCAGATATAAAAGATCTTCAGTTTAATAATAACTTGCCCTTGAACATTTATAACCGTTCTCATATTAAAGAAATCAAATGCACTAAAAAAGAAAATATGAAATATATTTATAAATTTCTCTTAAATTCAACAAAAAGAACAGATAATATTTGTAGATATAAATATTATTTATATATACAAATAATATTTATACTATTCCCATTATTTGCAAAAATATTAAAAGGTGATTTAAGAAATTAAATGGCAAGATGGATTATCAATTCACAATTCAACGACACCTCTCAATACTTCCTGACAATTAAGGGAATAGAATAAATATTACATACAATTAAAAACTCCATTCATATATATATATATATATATATATATATATATAATATTAAAGAAGATCAAAAATAAAAACATTATGAAATTTAAATTTTTTCTGAATTCAACTAAAAAAGATAACATTTTTGAATCACATTAAGGATACAATTATATAGTAGAAATTGCTAAATGCTGCTACTAATAAAACACAAATAAAATTAATCACATCATTATAAACAAAAAGAATTAAAAAATGAAATTATTATTCGGCATGAAGCCTTTCTCATGCGTCACACTCAGACAGAAATTTAAACAAGGATTGTTTTTCTGTTAAAGTTCTTATTTTTGTCTAACAATTGGTTTCTTCCGTAATTTGTGCTGTGATATTATAATTTCTCTTAAATTATTAGCTATAAATTATTGTTTTATTTATATGAAAGCTTGTTATCTCTAATGTCTTAATTTCTGAAGATATGAAGGGCCGTTTTGAGAAAATCTGTAGGTCGGTTAGGTTTTTCTTTTTTAATTCTTGCTTATAATGACTTAACGTTTTTACCAATATTATATAAATATAATATAAGGCAAATTATTACATAGAGATTTGAAATCAAACTAGATGTCTCACTATTTCCCGATTCCCTCGATAGTGTTTTGAGAATTATGTCACAATAAAACGAAAATTGTTATTTTCAGCATACTGTCATTGCCATTAATAAAGTTTTACTTTTATTGAATAATTTTACCTCAATACATCGCTCAAACCATGCTTTATGGAATATGAGTGATTGACGTAGAGGGAAATTTAATAAATCTTTCGAAAAGTGTACCAGACAAATTTGTGCTTTAATGTACGACTGTACCCCTTAGAGTTTAAAATCTCATTCAGAGCCTTTTGTGAATCTGCATAGAATACTGACATTTTCTTCTCTTTCGTCCAAGTGCTATTTTCTCAGAGCTACTATAATTGGACAAATCGTCGCAGTCGTATGTGTACACAAAAACGATGTTTGTGCATTCTGTACTTCCTTTATGAATAACATTCAAGTGGGAGATGTCTTTCCTCCTGTTAATGAGAATATATGATAACCAGAAGGGATCTCGGAAATGTTCCATGATTCTGTGAATACAATAAATAGGCTGTAATTTGTTGATAAACTAGAATAGTTTTCAAGGAACTTTTATTTTTTGGCTGTATATATATTGTTATAAAACAATCTGCTACCATGCTTTTCTATTAATTTGAACGGAGTAATTCAGCTTTTAAATTTGGCAAGAAATTTTTCTTCAGCTTTCAAAAGCTTGTATTAAAATCATTATTTCTACCTAATTAAAACAGATTGATAAAGATTTATTACTAACCTCATTTCTTTTTACATGATTGGGATATGAAACATGTAATTGTTTATTCGCAATTATTGCACTTTTACATCTATCGTCATGTTATCTTGTGTCAGTTATATTTTTTCCTTAGTATAAAGCATTTAAAAATAGAATTTATTATTTATTATATATCGTTCATATGATGTATGCAACTTACGTAATAATAATTGTCAATTAAAATATTTGTCCTATTCTATGCTGTGATATCAATTCTTTCTTCTTAAATAAGCTAAGGATTCCACAAATGAACTTCAATATTCTTTTGAGGTTAGCGAAAAATACAGGAAATACAATACTCTTCTATAATTTACAGGGTATAATGTTTCTTAACCCTCTGGTTTTCTGGTTTGATTTAAATATCAATGAATTGCTCGATTTTTTATTTTAATGTAATCTTTTGATAGAATAATTTTGATCATTTAGAAAATCGGATGTTAAATCTGGGAATTAATATGATAAATTGGGATTACAAATATTTCATTATCATTATTTAAAATTAACACAAAAATATATTTTCCTCTACTTTCGTATTTGAAACAAGAATTATCGATTTATTACAGTTACTAATAATTTACAGCCTTAAATACATGTTATACATCACAGATCATTAAAAACATGCTCAAACACTAAAAGGAACTTAAATTATAATGTGTGATAAGCAATTTAGAATATTTCTTGTTTGATAAAATGTGTATATATTAGGGAAAAGTATGAGGTAAATTAGTAACGTTTAGTATTAAACATATGAGTGTGAATTATTATTTATTTACTTTATTTTATGAAATGTTATTCCAAAAGTCTCTATGCAATCATCGCTATTGAAACATTCGTAAATATCGATTATTTATACTCCGATGGTTTTCAATTAATCCGACAAAAATACATTCAGAACATTTGATGTTTTGAAGTTCTGTAATTATAGGTTCTGAAATTAATGTATATATTTTCATATCTAAAAATAAGAAAACTTGAAACACTAAATGTCACGCATACATGAATATATTTCATTTAGTAATGAATGGCAAGAGCTTTGATGAATAGTTTAATTGCTTCTATTATTCAATTTCAGAAAAAATGCTTTTGAAAAAGTTATTCACGTATTACTAATAGGAGTAATCATTACAACTATTCTATAATCATTAAATATTCTTTTACATTCTGCAAGATATTCTTCAATAAGGATCATGTAAACAATTCTTTTACGGCATTATACAGTTATCGAATTATAAAGTTAAATTCCTTTTCGGCACGGTTATGAACTATTAGTTTTTGCATCTTAGATATCATTAACTAATCCACATATGTATTTTCTCTTTTTTCAAGAAATTACTTTGATAAAATGGGAAAATGTTCCTGAAATAAGTATTTGATTCGAGTAAATTTCTGAAAAATACCTTCTACCTCAACTTCTTCTAGAAGTCCATATAAAATATTAAAAGTTGCCTAAATTTTTCTACCTTGCTAATGCCATGAAGCTTTGCTTGAATCAATTATCACTTGGATTCAATACCCAATTGATATCTTCTTTTCTTGTAGCTACAATATCTGCTAACTTTCTTTAGCCATAATATCTGCTACCTTTCTCTAATTACCATATCTGCTACCTTTCTCCAGCTACAATATCTGCTACCGTTCTCTAACTACAATATCTGCTATTTTCTGATACCTTTATGGGATTTACCCTCATAAGTTTGATATTTGTTCTTAGTATTTTTTTATTTAGATATATGTATTTTTTATAAAATGAAAATGAATTGCTTAATAAGCATGGAATAGAGATAAATACCAATTTCTGAGAATAAATAAGGCTTTAATCAAAACACCATTCAATTTTAACTAGAAATTCAATCGCATTTTAGTATTCTGCCTCCATGGCTGCTTCAAATAAGCTTTGTTGTCGAAATATTCTAGAATAATGACTGTACTAAAATCCCTACTAGGGCGCAAGCTTCTCTGGTTTAATTCTGGATTTGCATTTCATTATCGCACATGTATCCATCATTTTAAATCCCGAAATCCAGCGGAGCCCTTTAATGAGGAGTAATTTTCTAGTAGAAAATTTCGAAGTGTCTGCTTTACTGCACTCAAGAAGAAAATATTAAATATCACGCTACACCCAAAATAAACTCGTTTGTTATAAGTTTTAGGTTTTAAATATATGATTATGGATCAGCTATTTAATGGTGAAATTATGCTCTCACACACTTAAGGAAAATTATGTGTCATGATCTCAAACAAGTCTTATAAAATACTTGCCCTGGATTTGAGCAACTTATTCATTTGGAATACCAATTTCTTAGTTGATAAGTTTTTAATTTGGAATATATAACTATAAAAGTTAGCATCTTTGTTTTATGATAAACTGAAAAAAATACATTTAATACAAGTTGAATTCATAAAAGTTAAGAAAGAAAGAATTAAAATATATTTTAATTTGTATAATGAATATTCTAAGATTGTACTAATCGCTCGAATTTATGCTATATTAGATTTATAAAGTGTAATGATTTATTCGAATTCATTATTAATTTCATTTGAATTGTTTTAAAAAATTGATTTAGTTTATAGAATTTTAAGTTCAGAGTCTTAAGATGTCTTCTATTTAAAAAATTATTGCAGCAAAATTGTCTATATTAGTCGGTTTATTAGTTATAACTAAAAATGACTAATGCTAGAAATGGTATTACTTAATTATGGAAAAGACTCGGGGTTTATTTAATAAATTTAAAGTAAAGTCGTTTAGCAGTTTTTAAGGAATGAGATTGCCGATATTTCCAAAAATCATAAAAAATATTTCAACTCAATTTAATTCTATCAATTAATTCTCAATTTAATTCTCAAACCATCGTAGAGATATCTCAGAATACAGCAGTGTAAGTTTTTCTTCCGAGGAATAAAAACCCTTCGTAAAATTCCCTTTAAAACAGGCAATAACCACCATTGTTCTTAAGGGATTGATATATTACAGAGTATCAGATATATTCGATACCTTTTAAGCAAATTATGCCTGAATATTTTTGAAAGCTTTCAGAAAGCTGCCCTTTTTTCCTAACCCACTTGAGTGAATGTATCAGACTGGGTGGCCCATGGGGTGGCTCTGAACCGTGGAACAGTTTGTTCCAAACAGTCCTTTAGTATGTTGTTTATAAATTATATGTTTAATTTATACTTTAAAAAGTGGTGGTAACCCAAATTTTGCTATTGTGTATTTTTTAAAGTGTTGGCAGCAATAATCATTTTTTTTGTATATATTTTAGGATTTTTATTTCATTGAGTCAGAAAATAAAACGAAGTTATTTTATGCTATAAAGGTCCATGTTTATTTCTTCCCCATCTCTTGCATGTAGCTGACCAGTCTACGTATGAGATGGAGTTCTAAGTAACTGTTAAATGCCTAGGGCTAATTAGCCAGCTGAAAAAGTTGGTGACCCGGACTTGATATGAACACGCAACCTTCACTTCCAAGTATGCTTTGCAAAGAGAAGAAACATATATGAATCTTTGTTGTAGATGACTGGTAGCTATTGCCTGGTATGTGCCCTTTCTGTGTTGTGATAACTGTGACCTCTACTGTAGTGCATATGAACAGACAGTAAACATTATCTGAATGCGTCTACACGACACACTCAAAGACTTGCATGTGCATATCTGCCATTGGCGAGACCACAATGCCCAGGAAAGTGACAGTTCTTTCCCATCGTTTCGGGTTCAACAATGCACCGAATTGTGAGGTAGTGCATAGAAGTCGGTACTCCTGCTTACGAGTTCTGTTCAGCTTTATTTTGGAAATACTTCTCTTTACCGCTTGCTCAATGCTCGTATATCAGCTACTCAGCCATGAAAGGAAAAGACTATACTTTGAACATCTATAGTTAAGAAGACGATTAGTCATATTTATTAGACTATCCGTCATACTTAACACAATTGGAAACACTTTCAAACTGATATTAAAACATCTTAGATGTCCGAAATCGTTTCATTAAATAGGCATTTCGTGTCTTATGTAGTAATAAAATTAAATAATTTTAATGTAAAACTATTTAAAGGTAATTTTAAAAATATTTTCTATTAATTATATATTATTAGATCTATGTACTTAATCAATCTATATAATTGATAGAAATTTTATTTATACATACCTCATCTAAATATATTTGATAATGATTAATGAATTACTTTTTCGGTTTTAAGAAAAAATAAAAAGTAATTATGTTTTTAATTAAGATATTAATTCTCGTTTATTAAATTCAGAAAGAGAATTTTAGTTTTCCTCTTTGTATTTTGTATTTTTGCTTCCCGAAGAATGTGAAATTTAAATATTCGAAAATTATCGGTATTCGAAGACTCACCGATGTAGTTACAAAGCCAAATTGAACTACTTTTTAAATAATAATTTATGATAAGTAATTTAAGTAATAATTAAGTTTTAAATAATAATCTGGTATTATAAATGTGAAGCGTTTTTGATTTGTAAGAGGAATTATTTATTCCATTATTTTGTAAGTTCTACCTTTTTGATTGTGAATTGAATAATGTTTATCATAGCTATATAAAAGTCGAAGTTATTTCTTTCTAGTTTTTGTAGCAGTGGATATACTTTGAACTTCCCATCCTAAAAAAAATGCATCATTTATAAAAATTTCTGGATTTATTTTAAAATGAGAATTTAACAGATTCTTATATATTTTACATTTTGATAAAACATAAAAATAGATATATCTTTAATTTTTTTTAATGATAGGCATCATAAAGGAATTCCGTAACCGTAGGTTGCCTGCTACAGTTCTAATTATCCTACCGCTCAGATGATAATACTGATACAGATATTCGTGCAAAACAGCTTCATTACAATCAGTACGATGCCCTGAAGCGATAAATCGCACTATCAGCAATGGAAATGCCATAATTGCCGTATTTCTTGATGAGACGGATAAATGGAAATTAAAACTTTCGCCTAATCATTCACTTTCTGACAGTTCCTCCCTTTTCATGAGGATGTACGATTTTTATTGATGGTCAAAAAATATTTATTTTATTAATTATATATTAATATCTGTTTCATATGCAATCTTCATAATTAAATATGTATTCATTATTCTAAAGAACAAAGGAAATGGTTTTGTTTATTCTATCGTATTGAAAAGTTTCATTGTTCTTTAAGAAATATTGCATGCAGTATTCATATTTAAAGTGAAATTCTAATCTGAATTTATTAGTAACAAAATACTAATTATTGCATTGATTGCTAAACAGAACAGAATGGTGGAATAAATTGAATATCAAGGAATAAATATTAAATAAATGAAACTGATTGTAAAGAGAACTGGAAATGTTCTAGATTTTTTATTACTCTTTTCTTTTATGTAAAATATAAAGTATAAATATCGAATCATAGAAGAATCCTTTTTTTATGCAATTGAAATCTTTGATGTGTTTTGTTTTCTCTTGCATATGAAATATTAACTCATAGATAATGTTATATAAATTGAATAATTTTTCATAGAAGGCAATCTAAATTTAATCTTTAGTCATTTGTTTTGCTTGGTTTTCAGTTATATTTTCTAAACAAATTTCAAAATAGGTTTAAAAAAACATAAATACTTCTTTGTAACTGCTATTATTACAGATAAATTGAAACACTTGGTGATAATATAGTTATGATATTACCAGTGTTATGAAAATATATTTTAAAGCCACGCATTTTTTTAAAATAAACTAATAATAATAATGATAATAAAAACATTTTAAAGACTATTTTTTTCCTACTGAAATATTGTATACGTGAATAAGTAAAAATTGATTATTTATTTGGCATTAAATTAATTATGGCATTAATTATTTGACTTACAATGATGCCACTTAAAAAACGTTTAATGTATTTTACTTATAAGGTGTTCTCAGAATAAAATGAATTTATTATTAAAAAATTAAAAAAAAATGTTCCAAAACTTATTCCATTCAAAATACGAAATGTATGGAAATAAAGAAAAAGGTTTATTATATGAAGAAGATTCTATCATTGAAGATTAGTTCATTTCTATCTTCAACACAACCTAAATGTCTATTATTGGAATTATATTTTCAACATGAACCAATCTACGCTTCTATTCTCCTGTGATTCACTTTCGATCTTTAGTCAATCTCAACTTCTGATTCTCTATTGTTCTTCCAATTTCCGCTTCGTTTAGTGTGGCTATTTCAGGAAATCTTTTCTTTTCTATCCAATTGATAACGCTCAACCGACCACTTTTGTCCTTTTTTAGATAAGTGAAACGATAGCAGGACTACCATTTTGTTTCAATTTAAGATGATGGTGGTGAAGACAAATACTCTCTTTTTCTCTGTTTCTCATGTTCTAATAAGAATAACACAAGTCAGAACTCAATATGCATATGTATAATGAATGCATGTAAAAGTTATTTTTGATTGAAGGAAAAACAATCATGCAGTTTTTTAACAATATTATTTATTCTTCAGACTGTGGAGGAACGAGCTCATTTTTTAAAAATAATATCCATAGCTAGACGGGATTGTAGATAGAGTAGGAAATACGAAAAATAGGAAAGGATGCCATGTAGAAATATTTTGAATTTTTATAGTTTCAGAATGAAATTTATCAGATTATTATTTTTGATTCACATTAGTGGAGATTACGTTGGAAAATACACGGGATATATATATATATATATATAAAGAAAGAAAGTTTTAACAGGATTCCAAGTGGAATTTTTTTGAATTTTTATAGTTTTGAAATGAAATTTTACGGAAGAAGCCTTTTTAATTCATATTAAAAGCGATTATTTTAGAAAAATAAGATCTTTCTGAATTCGAAGTGGAGCTTGCATCAAATGATTAGAATAAACATTTTTGTAAAAAATTATAGATAAATTGAAATTATTTTATACATACAATTTTTAAATGCCATAATAAAAAAAAACGATTTGTCATTAAAAAACACAAATCCATTAATATCTTAAAAAATTAAATTCAGAAACATTCTCATTATATTAATATAAGATGAAAGATTTTTGAAAATTTCGCCAGCTTCATTAATTTGAATAATTATCATAAAATTCTACTTTAACTTTCCCTATTTTCTAAGTTCTTTAAAATATTAATAAAACCTTCTCGAATGAGTTTTGAAATATGCTTTAATTTTGATTTAAT
Source organism: Argiope argentata (assembly GCA_026289955.1). Lineage (NCBI taxonomy): Eukaryota > Metazoa > Arthropoda > Arachnida > Araneae > Araneidae > Argiope > Argiope argentata. The sequence goes on along the minus strand of JAOUZG010017227.1, from coordinate 1,121,653 downwards.
GTTTCAAATTCTATTTTTTACGAACTAATATGCAAATTTTATAAAGAATTTATAAAAGAGTAGTATGATAAATAGCGAATTCTGATATTACAGCTTATCAATTTTAATTTCACATATTTTTAAATTGCTTATCTTGAGTAATATTTGTAGTCTAAAGATACTAGAAATTTATTTTGTAATTCATTTCAAATTTCAGAAAATTATTTTATGTAAATTATTTTTCGATAAGAAGTAATAAGTTGATAGAAAAATAAAAAGCTTTCTAAAATTTCATAAATTGATATTTAAAATAATTTCTGCATGTGGGTGGAAATAAATATGTTATGGAAATCAGTGCAAAATTGGAGACACTGACTACAGAAATCATTGTTGAATTATTTATTACATTTCAAACATATTGCACTCAAAACTATACTAAACAAGAAAAATACAGACATATTACTACAAATACTTTGAACGCATTTTTCGCAAATACAGCAATAACACACATTAAACTTAGTTTCCTAATAAATGAATCATGATCTATCAATAAATACAAATGAATAATTCATATGGATAACTACACTGAGAATTGTTATTTATTCTTATGATGTTATAATATTTTCCTTAAGTAATCCCTCATAGATCCTTTGGAATTGCAAATTCGTAAAAAAATATTTGCATAATCTTTTTCTATATTTGAAATTAAAAAAATATTTCAAAAACATAGAAATGGTAATAATTTTAAATTTATTCTTTTTAAAGACTATTGAAAGCTTATTGATATTTTTTTTCCATTTGGCAATTTGAATTAATACTTATTCATTATTTTAGAATATATCATCATATTTTATTCAAATTTCTTAATATATATAAATAACTATAATTTTTAGAATATTAGAATTCTATTTTTTGGGTAATGCAATTGTTTATATTGCATTATTGAATAAGATGTTTTAGAAAATTTTCAATATAATATTAGAAAATTTATCTTTTGCTTAATTCCTTACAAAATGAATTGAAGAAATTCCCAGGAAAAAAGCTAATAATGAAATTATAAAAACATTATTTAAGTCTCCAGAAAGTTCTCTAAAACGCGTTAAAAAATCTTAAGGTACAGTTCAACTTATTTGAATTCAAATCTAATTAGCTCTAACCCAAACATTTCACAACAGAGCTATCTTTTATATTTCATTCATGTACTAATTTAACCCTTTCTTTCCAAAATATATTCGAGTTTACCTATACAGAATACAGGCAATCCTTCAATGATAGGAAAAATTCTCTTCTTTTTCAAAAACCCTGGAGAAGGCCCATAGATAAAGGATTGGTATACAAAATAGAACTAAACTCACTAATGCTTGTTAAGCAAATATGTTTCAACGTTATTTAATTCTCAGTATGCCTTACTATTTCAATAACCATTTGGTAGAGCGTTTCTAGCGAACAAAGTACGCACTAATGGTTTTTAATAAATCATACTTAAAGAAATGAGGGAAAAATTTCGTAGAGATAGACCTTTTTTTACCGACCATGTATGGGAAATTATTGCAGAATTAATTATTATATCAGTATGCATGAAGAATTATCTAAAATAATTGTAATCCTGAATTTGCAACTCCAAAATATATAATGGATTTATATAATAGAATTTAAGATCAAAGATTCCATAGAAAATGTAAGCTCCTTTTCTGCTTCTCAGAAGTGCCATGGAATTCGTGTTGCAGAAGTTTATTGTAAATTAAATGATTGATAGGCTAATGTCGAAACATTTTAATGAATAATCTACTTACTATTATTTAGAGGATTTCACACTACCAGCATTTTCAAATTTTGGACTACTTTTGTATTTTTATGAAAATATACAGTTAAGTATCTTATTTGTATTTAAATTGATATCCACCACAAGAATGGAAACTTCCAAAGAAAATAAGTTTCTGTATTTTTCATTCTACTTTTTCATCTTTTTTTTTCTGATAGTCAAGGGGCATCGCGACTTGATGTGAAAGGTCCGAGTAAAGGTATGAAAAGTCTTGAAGTTTGACAAAGACTGTTTTCGTTTCAAGATATGTCGTTCAAGTCTGCGAAATATTAAATTAAATTGTCGCTATATCACACGATAAAACGCGGCATCACTTCTATGAGGTTATGCACATATGAATCACTGTAGCCATTTCAGCAACAAATTACTACTACTTCTTCTAACTACTAATAAAAGCATATCTCAACAAGCGAGTTTATATATGAAGGTCAAAGTATTTTTTTTTAAGTTTCAGTTTGTGGTTTATTTTCTGGAGTTACTAAATACTTTTTTAGCTTAAAAAAGACAACTGATGTAAAATTTGATTGAAAATAAAATTCGATTTGGTTTACGTTTTATATTAGTATTCTTATTTTAAAAATTATAATTACCCAAAATCCAATATATGGATTTCCGGTTATTTATTCAAGAATCTTATATAATCCGAAGTCTAGTTATTCGTAATTCAAATTATCTAATGTTGATTCATTCAAAACTTAATTTACACATAACTAAAAATATCTGAAAACTAATTTTATCAATCTTCAATTATTGAAAATATAACTATGCGAATTTCTTTATATCAATTTTGTATGTAATTAATGTTTATAATTAACCTATATTGTAGTTTTCCTTCCTATGGAACTCACATAATATTAATAGCTTTCCGCACATTGCATTTTTATTCAAAAATAAAAATTATTTATTTATGAAATGAAAACATATATTTAATTTTCTAGAAACATAATCAATTATGAATTGATAATTTAGAGATTAATTTCCATGTCAGAAATCTCTCATTATTTTTCTGGGTTTTGTCCAATACTTTCAATATTCTAAGTCCGAATCTGTTCGATCCCTATTTAATTAATATAATAGATCTTTTAAAAGCCCATTATACACAGAAAGTCGTTTCATTTTTATCCTTATTTCTGGTTTCAAAAGAATAAAAAAATATTTTTAACAGTGTTTTTCTTTATTAGTTTATTATCTGGATATTAATGTAGGTGTAAAGAGAAATAGAGGTGAAATGAAGAGTAAATTATATGGCACATAATTTTATAGTGAGGAATTAAACAGTCCTTTAATAGAATTTTAAAATCACATGAGAAATTTAATCTTCATTTTTAATAAACCTGATTACTGATTTTGAGTAGTTTAGTATCGGATTTTGTGTTATAAAATTCATTTTAATTGATTTTTCATTTTTAAAATTCATTTCAATTTATTTCTTTTCTTAAAATTTCTTTTATTATTTTTTATTTTTAAAATTCATTTCAATTTATTTCTTTTCTTAAAATTTCTTTTATTATTTTTTATTTTTAAAATTCATTCCAATTTTCTCTTTTTTAAATTCATTTTAATTTATTTTCTTTTACAAAAACTAATTTATTTTCTTTTTCAAAAATTAATTTGTAAAATTCGTTCATAATAATCCATTTATAAAGGAAATCGTCTATATTTAATGAAAAAAAATAAAATTTGTTTTGCATTATAATGAAATATTAAAACTAGGTATAAAAGAAACAATATACAGTTATAATCTAATGATTTTTTTGTATAGTCGTTAAATTTATCATTCTACTTTCTATTTTATAAAGTTATTACAGAGTATTCTTATTTTTAATATAGAAATAGAAAATGAATATATATTATATACTTAAGTCCTACAATAGATTATAATTTTAATTTATTTATTACATCACCATTATGATATTTGATACTAGGTACTAAAGCATCTGTATTACTCATAAAATATTTTATAAGGATTAAAATTATGTTGCAAATTCCATCTATTTAATATGACATCACGTATTAAGAAATAAATTATCCATTTTCATCATTCTAAATAAAAGTTTCTTTTAAATAATAAACACCACAGTTAAGTAGGTTTACAAATCCATGTGGAGAAAAACACTTTCTCTGTCACCAGCGCTATAAAAGTTTGATTAAAAAATACGTTTTTATAAAGCAATGGCTACTATCAAAGTTACGCCATTAGTAAAATCACTGACGAGACGAGATGACTCACCACAATTGTTCAGAAGTATACCTGCATTTGTTCGTAATGCATAGTTTTATTAAAACTTGCCCTGGTAACAAGAAACCAGGGGAGTGTGAGTCTAGAAACTGGTCACTAAAATGCTCGGCACCTTTGGTTTTTCCGCAGCTTGGGAAGGTTTAAATTCCTCAATCAATCTTTGTCCATCTCTTTTGAATTTCGAAGTGTCGTCTGGTATACTCAGTCTTGATCGTCTGAGACTGGAACTGGGGCTGTGACACGGACTTTTCATCACATTAGAGAGATCTGGCATCACGGTTGCGATCACTGTAGCGATGGTATTTGCAAAACCCAAAGCAGGACTTTCTTTGCTCACAGGCAGGCTGCAACGAAAGATAAACCATATTGATCTTTCAGTAAAGCAAAGAATTTTCAAAGCATTTTCGCAGATATAATATGCCTATATGATTCGGTAATAATGCCGGCGTCCTATCACAGAGATAGCGTGATCTAGGCGTCCCGGGTTCAAGGCCGGCTCACAACGTGCTTTTCTTATGTGTTCTATATGTGAGAAGTATGAAAATGTCCCCCCTTGTGAAAAAGGGGCTGTGTGATAAGTGTGTGCCATCTTCAAATGAGGTAGAAGTCAGACGTCTGCCCACGGGTGCTCAGGGGTCCATACCCTCAGAACCTACTGCAGCCTTTCTTCTGTTATAAAGCAGGCCCGTCATCATCATAGTCGGGTTTATTCGAAGTTGAGAAAGGACATAATAATGCAAATATAGACAACGGAATGAATTTAGTACCACAGGTTGTAAACCATTACACCGGGGAATTATTTTTTTAAAAAAACTGTCCCATTTTATATGACAGTAATTATCATACCGTTTTCATGAACGAAATGCAATTTTGGTTCAAGAAGTTTTGAGGTATACGCTCAAGAATCACATGAAAAACTACATTTGAATTCCAACAGTAACTGTTACTGTGATTGAAATGACAACAGATATTTTGTTTTTGGAATTTGTTCTACATTCTCTTCTATGCAGCTATAGAAGAAAAGATAAAATAACCAATAACAATGGAGATGCAACAAAAAAAAGAAAATATTTCATTATGTTCACACATTTTCTACTTGTTACTACAAATTTTCAACCAAGACGGCACGCTGTGTGTGGTAGATAAGGCTTAGGAATAAAGCACCTTCAATATCCAATGGAATCTGTAGAGCTTCACGTATCTGGTAGGAATATTACAGTTATTTTCTCTTTTATTTATAATCCATCTTGAGCTAGGGATTTTTTTATGTTATAGCACAGTATCAACGTTATCTATTGTTTTTTTCTATTGAAAATACGTTTTAATAAAAACAGATGGTGTTGTCCTTTAATAATCATCAAAAATATTTGAAATTTTGTCCCATTAACCGCAGTTGTTAGGACTTAACTGTAGTTTTTTTTTTCGTATAAATCTTGAGGGCATACCTCAAAGTATCTTGAACTTTAATTTTACTCCAATTTTGTAAATGCTTTCATAGTTAAGGTACCGTGTATTGGAATAGATTTTTATTATTAGACATAGCTACTTTTCGATAGTATCCCTGTAAGGATTCCTAAATCTTAACAAAGATAAGCTTTCGGATAAAATTAATCGTTTTAGCTATCAGAATATTTTAATTGATTAGAAATTAATATGTTATTTGTTACCTGGGTCTTTGCACTTGTAGTTTCTCTTTCGTGTTGGCGGTGTATGAAGACCAGGTAGACGTCCTGGTCCTTAAGCACTGCTGAGCTTTCCACTTTACCCACTCCTGTATAGAGCTGTGCAAGGTAGGAACTCTACCCAGGAGCAAGACAATTGCACCATCGAGGTTCTACAACATATGGAAAGACATAACTTTTAAAAACCTCAATTTAAAAAGTTCTCTTTCATTATAAACTGTTTGTTAATATGTAAATGATAAACTTTCGTTATAATTTGTCATAAATAACATTCAAATCGTGATAAATTTTATTATAATTTAAATTAAAGCTCATTGGCAAACTGAAATTAAAATCATTGGAAAATTATTTTATAAATGCTAAAGATCTAATAGAGATGACCTTGTTAAGTGTTACATTGAATTCTTTGATTCGTAAATTGTGCCTTCTCACAATTTAACACTGCTCTTAATTCTCACAATTTACAATAACATAGATTTTCATGATGTAATTTATGCCTTTCACAATAGAATATGAAAAATTGTTCTATTCAAAGCTCAAGTGTGTAATGCATTGACAAGTGCCTTCAGATTTTTTTCTGTATCATGTCATTAATTATCGTGTTTTGTTTTAAAGTAGGCACTGGATATTTTTATATTTACTTGAAAATGACATTCATTTTGAAATTACTTTTACACACAGCTTATTTGCCTCATTATTATTTGCGGTGTAGAGAACTATACCACATGATTATTTAATAAATCATGGCTACCCGTATTTAAAGAAATTGCATATCTATTTTAGTAGAAATTTCTAACCATTTTAATTTTTAATTGAGATAAATTGTTGCATGGTTTGTATGTGCATTTTTTTAATGAATGTTCAAATATTGACTATTGAAAAGAAAAAAAATCTAGGCATTTATTACTAGTTTTAACATACCGTGCTCTTTACAAAGCGACTAGGAAACATAATTTCTTTCTATTTAGACGACCCATTTGTTGTATTTAAGAGACATAAAAATATTTAATTTAATTGATAGATGCTCCAAATAATGTGAGTTATTATTCGTAATAAAGATTATAATAAATAATAAGTCAAACAAGAATAAAATTTCATGAATTATTGTGAATTATAAAGATACTAAATTATTGAGATGTATTATCTGAACCATTTTTTGCTTGGTTAAGATAATTCATCTCAATAATTCAGTATTTTATAATTTATCTATTTTAGTACCCATTTTCGCTTCCCATTCTTATTTTTCTCTGTGTATGTTTTTACCTGTATAAATATAAGACAAATTTTTAAATATATGTTAGGTGAATATTCTTCTTACTATCATTTATTTTTGAAGCAATATATCTATATCATGTAACCCTAAAAAAACAGTAATCCTGCAGAAACTTTTTATTTCTTTAACATTTGTTTCATTTCTTTAATATTTGTTTCATTTCTTTAATATTTGTTTCATTTCTTTAATATTTGTTTCATTTCTTTAATATTTGTTTCATTTCTTCAACATTTGTTTCCTTTTTTCAACATTTGTTTCCTTTTTTCAACATTTGTTTCCTTTCTTTAGCATTCGTTCCATTTCTTTGGATTGCTTTAAGCTTTTGGTTTGTCTTTTCTGCTAGTACTCTAAATTCATAAATTTATACTCTCCCATATAAATTAATAGTAATAAAAAAAAAAAAATATATCGAAGAGAAAAATCCCCACCTGTATCATATGGGCCACATCCTTCTGGTTGCTCTCCCTCACATTGTGTCCGTTGATCTCGAGTATTTGGTCCCCCTGAGAGATTCGGCGTCCGTGTCTGGCGGCGATGCTTCCCGGCTGCTGCAACGAGCAACGACGCTGTAGTCGAAGAGCAACTCAACCTTTTCACACAATGATTGTTTTTTTGGCGTAAATTGGTCTATTACCATGCCAGAACGTGATGTTATTTTGGAAAATGAGGTTTGTGGTGTCAAAAAAATCCGTAATCGAAAAATTGAAATTTTATTATTTGCACGCGAATCTCAAAAAATCAGCTTTTAATAACGTGTTGCCATTCTACTTACAAATGCTCTGTTTTAAAAAAAGAATGACTACAGCAAATAAAACTAGAAAAATGTCATTTTGAGCACGTGATTATATGAAATGAAATAGATAGGAAATGGGATTTTCTTTTAAACAATAAATGCGAGACAAAGGTTTTTTTTTTGATCATTTGTGATACTAAAGTAACTCATTCAATGAAACAATTCAAATGAATAAAAATGTAATTTAACTTGCAGGAGCACGTGGTGCTTGGCCTTTCAAGAAATGATGTTCTGGCATGATACATTGAAATATGCATAGCAGATTTCATTTTAATCTTTTTTTTTGTTATATTTTCTTTACGATATTGTGAGTTATTCTAGATATAAAAAAACATCGTGAAAATATCGTAACCAAAATTTTCCTAATAGGGTGAATCAGTGAAATGTAGCATAAAATTACGATAAAAATTTTGCAAATAAAAGGTGTTGGGGGGGTGAAAATTTCTACGTTTAAGTTTTGCTTTTGAGGATCATAATAAATTCTATATAAATAGATATAGTCCATATAAATGTCTTATTAAAAATAACTTAAATTATTTTGATATACTTTTATAAATGTAAAGCTCTTTTCCATTTGTTAATATTGATTTCTTTATCTCTTTCAGTATTAATTTGGGCAAATGGACATTAAAATTGTTTACAGGAGGGTCAATTTCTGTTTCTGAAATGGAATATGGGATGTAAAATAAGTTATCTACGCAAACGCCTTCGCTATATAAACCTTTACATTATCCGTAGAGACAGACACTGACCAGCCAGTCTAGAATTATCATGTCTGGTTGAGCCAAGTTGGTAATGGAAGGGCTAATGAGTTTTGGAGTGAATGGAGTATATTTGAAATTCCACGATTTCATCTTCTTTTCAAAATATAAACAGATTGTAGATGTTAACTTAATTGACAGATTATAGTTTTACAAAACGTCATTAAAGGGGCTATGGGGACTCAAAACAAAGACCAAAGAAAATTCCAGGGGCAGAATGGCAATGTAACATTGCTAAAAGCAAGAAATGCTAAATCGTCCCATTAAGAGTGGGCGAATAAGATTTATCGCCGAAAATATCATTAAGGAAAAGATAAAGGCGGGTTATCCTTTGAAGCAATGACTTTTCGTATTTGAGATAAATGGTTTTCAAGAATATATTTTAAAAGAATGAATGATTAATTGTTGTTGAAATCACAATGCTGCCTTAGAAAAACAGAGAAACTTGTGTAATCAAAGTTGGAGATTAACTCATAAATTGGTTCAAATTTTGTTGAATGACATCGTTACATGTGTACGAATGCTACATATGCATTAAAATATCAAATGACAAGGGTACTCAAGGAGAAAATTCAGATATAAATTATTTATTTCTAATAAATAACACAAGTACGTACATACGATATATTATAGATAGAGGTAAATTCAGTTTTATTTTCTGAACTTGATTAATTACAATAACGATTAAAATGGTCTACTATACATATTTCAAAGTATCATGTCAGAACATCATTTCTTGTACGGCCAAGCATCACGTGCTCATGCGAATTAAATTATATTTTTATTCATTTTAATTGTTTCATTGAATGAATCACTTTAGTATTGCAAACGATGCAAAAAACTTTATCTAACATTTATTGTTTAAAAAAAATATCACATTTCCTATTTATTTCATTTCATATAATCAGGCGCTCAAAATGACATTTTCCTAGTTTTTATTGGCTGTAGTCATCAACTTTTTAAAAAAAAAATCGGCGCTTTTATAAATGAAATGGCAACACGTTGTTAAAATCTGATTTTTTGTGATGCTGGTGCAGATAATAAAATTTTTTACTTTTCGCCTATGAATTTTTTGTTGACGCCAAAAACCTAATTTCAAAAACAATAATATAATCTGACATGGTAATAAAAGTGTAAATATTATTTAATCAAGAAAAAAAATATCGAAACTGCATGAAAAAATTTTATGTGCTGTATAAAAATAGTGAATTTATTATTGCATTACAAAGTATTTTGTTTCAAATTCAACGAAGAAGCACTTTATCACTAAACTTATTTACGATTGCTGTCATCATCATTAATGGATTGACAGTTTGTAAGATCAGTAGAAAAAATTGCATAAACAAAAATGAAATCAATGTCTCAGAGTAAAATAAAGAGCACGTTCAGTTTGCTTTTGAATATAAATATAAAAAATTTACTGTAGAACTTGGAGTTTTGTAAACAGAAATCTCCTTAATTAATGCAAAATCGAATTATTACAGCAGTAAATTCAATAATGTGGATCAATTATCTCACATTTGACAAGAAATTGACTTTATTGTTAGTATTTTTCGTACAACAAATAGAATGCATAAAAGAATTTTGGTGTTTGCTTTACTCATCGATTTATTTATAAATGTCTTTTATGTCAACATTCATAAGAAAAAAAAGTGTTAAAAAGTACTATTTCTCTTTTTCTGAATAATCATATTTCATATGAAAATTGTAATCTGAAAACCTTTTCATTTCTTCAATATTGCTTTAGTTAAAATGGCTTGTGCTGAGAGTAAAAATAAACCATAAATATATCTTAAATTTATTTTTAATACAAAATTTTAAGTACTTTAATGAAATAATTTTGATTTTCTAATTAAACGCATTTGCTGTCTTTTACTTGATCTCCAAGTTAATATTTTCTAGGGAATTGTACTTCATAAAGTAATGACTTACAGGAATTTGAGCATTTTAAGTTTTCATAATTAACTCATATTTCTCCTGATTTTACTCCTTTCCATGTAAACATCTTTTCCCTCAGCTCTATTTCAACGAAATAAATTTTGCTTGAGGAATTCTCAAATGCATGCATAGAAATAATATTCTTAAAACTGTCATAGTGTAAAATTAAATTTAACTTGCCATAATAATATAAAAGTGGAGTAAATAAGCCATAATGTATAAACTTGTAATGTAATAAGGCTAATTTATATCCCCAAGAAATATATACCGAAAAGTAATTCATCCAGGGAAATTATTATTCATTGCAGAAATGCATTAAAAATATGTTTTTCAGTACTCAAAAGTAAATATTTTCAAGATACGGAGAAGAATTAGTCAATAGAGATGCATTATTCATATCAGAAACTTCATACTATACAGAAACTTCAAATATATGCTAGTTATTATCTTTTATTTTAGGTATTTTATTAACGAAGAAACTTTATTTTGAATACATATTGTGAAAATTACTTCCTGTTTACGAAATTCCGCGAATGAATAATTAGCAATAACTTATTATGCCCAAATATATTTTCATGATAACAAAGTATTGGGAGAATATATATTCATTTAAATTTTCTTATAACCTTCATATACATTATTTCATTTTTGTTTCGTCCAAGAATATTAAATTTATTTTATTTTATATGAGGATAGTAAAAAACATATTCAAATTATTTTTAAAGCCTAATGTGAAGCCTGTTTTTGAATTCTTAAGAAGCCTAATCAAAAAATTCTTAATTCTTAAAGAAACCTAATTATAATAATTTGATTCTAAGAGAATTACAAATTTAAAAATTAATGAAATGCAAACTATCTTTAAGATTTATAAAAAGATCCGTTTGGAAACAAAATTGTATTTATTCTACATAATATGTGTAAAATTTTAATGACATACAAAATAGGAACTTTGATAAATTTTCTAACTGAAAACTTGATATTTCTATAGTTGCAACATTTTTTAATGAATCCTTCATTTTCTACAAATATGTCAATAAATTTCTAGAACAAGAATGAAACTTATTTAAGTTCTTTTTTATAAAATTAAACTTTTTTTAAACAGTCCTATTAATAGAATTTTTAAAGATTCGGGTAGCACCTATTAAAGATGCAAATGAACTTTTCCTTTTTTCATGCTTCTTTCAGATTTATAAATATAATTTTTTTTTGATATTTATAATCATTCATATATGATACCATAACATTCACGTTATTTTACTTAACATGGGCTTACATAGCATTCGTGGTTAAACACTTAAAAAATCTTTCAGCCTCAACTCGTATATTATGTTTTTCATCAATTTTTCAATATTTTAAGTCGGCTTCTTTTTGAGAATTTGCTTCAAGAATGTGTTCTTGTTTTACTGCAACCACTTTCTCAACACCATTCACTCTTTCTTTTAAAGTGTTTCGAAGAGAAATTTAGAGGAAATGTCTCTCTGTCTCTTTTCTGCCTCTTGTGCTTTTTATGTTTGAGTTACTTGACTTTCTGCTTATGCCGAATTTCTTTAGTTTTGTTCCTCCATTTGATCTATTTGGCTTGAATTACTATCTTAGCTGAACATTTACTAAAACAAGCATTTTTCAATGAAAGATTTTATTGACTAAAATTCAGAAGCTTAATTCAAAATTTATATTTAAAATCTCTTGAATCAGTAAGACATAGCTACAAATTATGAGCCAGAATCTAAGCCCTTAAAATAAAAAAAAAACCTGAAAAAGGCTAAATGAACAATCCCAAAATAATACATTAAACTAGAAAAGCATAAAATAGGGCAATAATTATGTAATTATATTTTCGTTTTCGCAACATAAATAATTATTTCGTATAAGATCATGCATGTATTTTTATAGAAAAGAAATTCTTAAAAAAGAACCTTAAAAAGCAGAAATGTCACATACTACAATTATAAATTTTGAAAGGAATTGTTTTTTAATCTTACAAGGATTAAAAAAGGAATCGTTTTTTAATATGGTCGTCAAAATGTATCATTGTAAATAATAATGTATTTGGGTACATTTTTATGATTTAGTAAAATTTTTCTTGATGCTTTCTGGCTATCGTTGATACAGAATTGTACTTGGGAAAAGAAACTAGGATTTAGTTAACCTCTTCGCATACGATTATGTATCTGCCACGCGCATCGAATTAATGAATTTTTAGTTTCAAGTCTGCCTCATAATTCATAAGCCTCATAATTCAGTATTTATATACGAAAAAAAGCAATCCAAAACGCTTTAACATGCCAAATGCTCCATATATTATTAAAAGAAAATCGGAATAAAATTAAATGGCCAAAATAGGATGTGTCATCTAATTAGAAAGTTAAACAAATTCGTATATCAAGGGGTTAAACCAATTATTGTCATTAAATTCAGTAATTTAAAATCACTGTTAAGACACATAAGAAATTTCTGCTAAAATCCACAGTAGCTCATGTAATTACATAGTTATTAGCATTAAAATACTATATCTAATAACGTTTTTAATACTATATCTTTTAACGTTTTTTTAATGTTAAAACTATTGCTGAATCAGTTGTGGTGTAAATATGTTAAATATGTAAAGTGATGATAAAAACGGATACAAAAAACTCAAACTAGCAATTTTGAAATAAATAAATATTACATTATATTTTAAAGTTTAGTTTTGCATGACAAGACAAAAAATTTCTTAGCACATAAATTGATAGATTTCTAGGAATTTTTTTGAATAAATTATAATAGTTTAAGTTTTTTTAAACTTTTAATACGATAAAGACATTCAAACACAAATGTCCATTTCTATAAACGTCTTTTAATAACTCAACCCATTATTTAGTTTGTATTATATTTTAGAATTTTTACAAATGATAAATATGTGGTATTTCAAATCTTTAAATTAGTATTTATATATAATTTTTTAAACAAACCATTGGCATGTAATAATGATAGTATCAAATTCCAATCATTAAATTAGATGAAGAATTAAAATGTTAGTTTTCCATTTTAAAATATCATTAGAAAGAACATTCTAACATCTATTAAAAGAAAATGTTCGAATTAATTGCTTCAACAAAATAAAATAATAGATTATTAAATATTTATAAAATTTATTTCTGAAATTATATTTTCATATATAATATTAGAAAATGTATAGATGTATTTCCGTTATCATAATAAATAGAAGAATATTCCATGTATCTGTTACTACAGAACTAAATTTGGAACGATTCAATTGATAACTCCTGCTATTCGAATAAATAATTAACGGCTTCACAATTTTCCTTCTAATTTGTGACTATTCTGTGAAATCCGTAACCAAACAGATTTTATTGTCATTGCATAATTCTCAATGGAATTAATTACCCTAACAATAAATCCAGTTCACTTTCACAACAGCTTAATCGAAGACTTGGGGAAACCCGTCATTAAAGGCAACGAAGGATTAATTGATTGTGGGTGGGAGGGGAGTGAGGAACGATATTATAATAGAAATTCTGTAGATAAAAGACCCGGTTGATACATTTATTGGAAAGATATTTTTGAAACTCTTTCTTAATTAAATTAGTTTAAGGGGACTCGGTACCCAAAAACTTTTTTTCCCCAATTTTTAATAAAATTATTAATTTTTGTGATAGATAGATGTCAATTGTAAATAAAAAGAAATTTCTAAAATATTTTTCAAATTCAAAAGTTAAAAATTTAAATATTTTAATTTTTTTAAAAAAAATAAGCATTTTTTTAAAATGCTTCTTCTTCTGCAATTTTCAAAATATTTTCCTCAAATTTTTTTGAGAGGGACCTCACAATGCAGGTGACAAAAATAGGGATCCGTTTTTTGATATATATATTAGTTTGTGAGAAAAAAAATGTTTTACAAAATGTTGCGAATTTTTTGGGAAAATATCAGATTTTTTCACTTTGAACATTTTTAGAAAAAAATCTAATCAAAATTTTAACAAATCGATCCCTAATTCTATTAAGCATACATTTAAGAGTAAACAGAAAAAAATTCATGCAATTACAATAAAATGTGATTGACTTTTAGCATTTTGTAGCAGACAAAATTTTGAAAAAAGGCAAACTGAGAAAAACAGCTTTAAAGTTTTCAACACAATAAAATAATAGTAAAAAATGCTCACAAGAAGTTATATTTTTTCAGAACAATTATATAACATTTGTAAGTGTTAGGATACCAATTTTATTAATATACATTATTATCATATTTATTAATGACCATTACCATATATAGGAATTATAAAAAAAATTAAGGAAAAAATTATAAAATTATCACTTTTTTTTATTCAATAAATTTTTTAGTAAAAATATTTATAAAATGATCTGCAATCCTGCTTATCATATAAGCAATACTATACAGTAACAATTCAAGTCCATTTAATTAAAATTTAAATGAATTCAGCCATTTTGAAGTAGGTAAATTTTCTAGACAATGCTTGCCATAAAAAAAAACATATGTACAAAAATTTTCACTATGAAGTAGTTTATATAAGTACATAATATTTTTATTAATATATTATCATTCAAACATAATTCTATAAAACTTTTGTGTTAATCTGAGACATATAGATGAAATAATGAAAGCATAATTAACATAAGCAGTAACGACATATTTTAAAATGACCCAAAAAATGTACAAAAAATTTATATAGCAAGGTAATATGGTGTATTATTATTCATAGCAAGGGAATGGAATTTCCTTTTAATGCGAGACATTTTCGAAACCAATTAAAAAGCAGATAAGCAATAAATAAATTAAGTAGTCTTGAAAAAGACAGTTTTCCTTTCAAAGTGGTTATAATACAACCAAAGGTAAATTCAATCAAAAACCTCAACGAAAGCGGTAAAACTATAAATAAACAAGGATTTACTTTTACTGTTTCAAACTTTGCCTCTTTTAATTTAAAAGGAAAAAGAGGGACTTGGCTTGGCTACTCTCACATGAAATAAGTCTGATGTAAACACAGGAAGTGGGCATTCCAGCTGATATCGCGTTAGACAAAATAGCTCCATATCTCATTAAATACTTGTCGGATTGTTTTAAAATTTTCAGAATAACAAGTCAAAGGTTCAAGGATCATTATTCACTAAAAATCAGAAAATCGACATTTTTATCGATTTTCCGAAATTTTGAGGTACCGAGTCCCCTTAAACGAGTCGCGTGTGAAAAGAACATTCTTAAGAGATTGATTATTCTATTATTTTCGAATATGTCTGCCTTCGGAGAAACCCCCGAACAAATGTCTTTTGTGTTTGAAGCAGCAGTTTTCAGCTTTCTTGTTTAATGGCTCCTGAAACTAATGTTAGAAAATATATATTTCGGAGTGAAAAATAGGTTTTTGAAGAATAGTAACATTTTCCGATGGTTAGACACATTATATATAAAATGATACAAACTATATTTTCCTTTGTTATGTGCATCTTTAAATAATAGTTGTCTATACCACAGCTCCAAAATACAAGAAAGACTCTATGGGAAAAACGGTGTGATGATGATGATGATGAATTATTTATGACGTAGTACTTGCCATTGATGAGAATATATCCAAGAGCAGACATAATTGATTACTTTAAAAGCACTCTTCATGGAAGTTTCCAGTAAAGGATCATCGAATAAGGCGTAGTCAGAATATTTTCTCAATGATTTTTTGCTACACATGCATAATTTGTGTAGCTCTTTTTGTGCTTTGCCATGTAGTGTGTGTATGAGGAGGAAGGGTGTGTGTCTTTTAGCATACTTCTTTTTGATTTTTTGGACGCAAAATTTCATTTATGAACAGAAAAAACTTGTATGAAACAGTCTAAATTGCCAAAATTACTGTTAAAAACCCAAAATATTCCATTTTTTCTCCTTTTCTACGTACAAAATAATCTCACAAGGCACACAATCAAAAGTATTTGGATTAGGTTTGAATGACCGGACCTTTTTGACCACATCTGGTGGAATTTTGGTTGAATCCTAAGGGATACGGTATATCCTTTAATGAGGGAAGCACATCCCTTCATCGAAACAAGGTAGTCAATCCCCCACAATTTGTGTAACCATTTGGGTGTCAAAAATCAAACCACCACCATGCCGGGTGCTTTGCATCATCATATGAGGTGACTTCCAGGTGGGAGTATGTACAGAAATAAGATGGTGCATTTCATTCTTGGTAATATAGTTGTTACTAGAAAACCCCGGCTTTTTGTAAGTATCGATATTCCACAGTGAATGTCCGCACTTACCAAATACATCATTTAAAAACCGGATATATATTAAATATTGTTATTTCTTATTTACACAGTACGTCAACATTCACCGTGGATTGATAATAAAAGTTGAATAAACATATTTTTCGTTATCTTAAGAAGTGTTGACTTTTTAAATAATATTTATTATTAAAATACAGTAGCAAATGTCAAAATCAGTGAGAGATTGAGTAAATGCAATTAACTTTTGCTGTATTTATGAATAAATCTTTGAGCCTAAAACGAACAGTATATTGAAATAAGAATACCAATAGTAAATTTATACAGAAGTTTTAAAATTAATAAATTATATTATAGTTATTATATCATATATTTATTCAAAAAAATTATATTAGTATATATAATTTGTATTAACAATGAATATAAATTTATTTGTTGTTACGATATAAGTTGTAATGAAACTAAGGATTACACAATAGTCCTTTTATTTTAATGTTGCATTTAGTCATTTTCTTCATTTTGCAATAACAGTGATTTTAGATTTGCCTTTCGATTCTCGAATTAATTTCAACTCTTTTACGGCAATGTTTCATTACTATATATAATCGATAAAAACCGGTGATATAATCAATACAAACCGGTACGTTTCAATTCAGTTGTGATGTGTGTGGTGATGAAATCTATGTTTGTAAATGATTAAAAAAATTGTATGGGACGGAGTGTAGGTCAAGTAGTGCAGTATTTTGCGGATACCTCGTTGATGGATGTTGACGATCCACGATAAATCTAATTAGACTAACTTAATTAGACTAATTAGACTTAAGCATATAAATCTTGCCACCATCGTAAAATTGCACTCTGTGACTTACTATCTATGCCATACACGGTGTTCATTCATTCATTCCTTCACTTATAACTTCTTTCAATAAGAATAGGATTGTTGTGCAATATGAAATTTTATGAGAATTAATGGTACGAAGGCATTTATTCAATTTTATTGAAAACCAATCACATTTAGCCTCATTATGCCATATTTCTTCTGAAAAAAATTCCATCATTCACCTAATAAATATAAAATCTACCTTATGGAATAAGCCAATAGAACGACTTCCATTATGGAGTGCCTTATAATTGATTAAAAATGGATTACGATCTCTTTTTCTTGACTTATGGTGGATAGTTTCTTTTCTTTATAAATAATGTGTATGCACACATTTTCAGATAATCATGGCAAAAAGTGTATAGACCTTCTTTTGGAATCCATTAATTATCGAGAATTCCTAAGATAAAGATGTCCTGAAAACTGAATTAATGGCCCAAATGAAGCTTTTTGCAATCGGTTTTCATTTCTTGTTGAAATAATAGATTGGATAGTTATAATTACAATTTTATTCCTTGGAATTGAAAAGTTTTTTTTTAAAATAGAGGGCAAATTAGACGTTAATATGGATTCAAATTGGATTTTACTTTCCGTACAGAAATAAAAACAATACGTTTTCCTAAGAAATAAAAAAAAATATTGAAAATTACAAAATTAGCAATGATATAAAAATAATACCTACCACATAAGTGACAAAGACACCTCGGCCGTTCCTGAAACAAAACGAAAAGTTAAGCATGTAAAAAAAATTGCACCAAAAAGGTGATGGTCGAGCAGGGAAAATACAAAGTACAATTGTAAAGAGCATCTAAAAATTAATTCATTGTACTTTTAATTAATATTTGCTCTTTTGTATTTTCAAAAGAATAATTTGATATTTTAATAAACCACCTTAAACAGAATTATTGCTGATTTTCTTGAAAGCAAAATAGCATGAAAGCATTTGAAAATAAAACTTGGATATTATATAAAACATACAAATTCAATTTAAGTACAGATGAATTAAACACGTATAAAGAATGAATTATTTAGATTTTCTGGGTATATATAGTATAACCTGACAAAAAATTGCTTGTTCTGAAATTGTATTCCTCTCTTCTACTATAATCATTTTAAACTTTTATATTTCATTGAATATTATCATATTATAACGTGTTCGTTTCATTTCTTTATAAATCATTCATTTTATTATATTCTTTTTTATTAAAAGATAATTCTAATAGTGATACGATACTTCTTATGTGAAATTTTTATTTATTGTTGAAAAATTATTTAAAGTAATAAGACTATAGTACAATATATTTGTGATAATGCAGTTGCTTGAATTAAAACTTGCGAAAAGTGATTCACATTAATGCGATCAAAAACTTTGTAGGGTGTTAAAAATTATCGAAAAATTTACTTCTTTCCACCAAAGAATATATGGCTTACCTGATAAACCAGAACAAAGTGTGCAAGAAAATTTCAGAATCTATTCAATGGCTTTATTATTATACTATTCCTTTTTTGTTAAAAGTGCCATGCCATTGCTCTTAAAATTAGTATTCATTCTGAATTTTTTAACACTTCTCTATTCATTTAAATTTTGTCAACTTACTAATTTGAATTCCTGTAAGTGTAGTAAGTGAATATTCTCAAATAAACCTGAATGAAATAATTTAATTGAATGTTTCTAGTAGATTTGGAATTTAATCGATTTAGGTATCGTTTTTGATAAATGACATATAGACAGTATATCATTATGCTCTATTAAATTTGGATGACTTTTTAGCGAATTATCATTGTTCATATTATCCTTGCCTCATAATGAATTTTGCATATTTTCAATTTTAATAAATATTTTGATCATTTCCTTCTACTTTTCTATATTTTTAAAGGAAAAAAAATCTTTTACCTCTTTTAGCGTGCATGGACTTTACACAGTCCATGCATCCAATGATTAATAGCGCTTCTCACATTTGAAATTTCATTCTATAAGTTTTGAAACACACTGTATTTGAAGTAACTACGAATTCATAATAGTAAGAAGTCATTATTTTATAAAATGTCTAAAAGTTTCATTAACACTGAAATAAACGTTATTAAATAACTTAAATAATTCGTAATAAGATAAAAACGGGAAGTACATGGAAACTTACGTCCTTTGCATGATACTGATTCCAATGCTGTCTTTGATGCTGAATTTTCTCAATTCCACTGTGATGAATTTCGTGGGAGCTGTTGATAAACAAATACGAGTTACGGATAATCCGCGTAAATTGCCGACAGGAAGCTGATATTGAAAACTAAATAGTATGGAAAAATTAGTGATGAAATGGTTAGATACGGTTAGTAGGAACATATTTGAATCATGAGATGTAAAATGAATAGAATGAGTTTAGAGTAATGTGAGCTATTAAACTTGAGCTAAATACAATTCTAAAATGATTAAAAACCTTAGCTCACTTTAAAAATTTTTGATACATCTTAGAACAAATGTTTTGATAAACAATAATTGTGAACTAAATGTGCTGTTTATTTTTCACCATTATAAAGAACTAAGGACAACTAATTGCATTATAATGTGCTTAATGGGATTTCAATTTTATTTTTGATGGATATAAACTAGTCACTTTTAATTTAACCCTCTGGGCGTTTCCATTCTACGAGTGGAACTTCTGTAAAGTGAAGGAAGCGGGACTAGTTTTCTGTCGTGGAAGCGTGTCAGTTTTGCACAAGAGATGCACAGCAAGCGTTCAAGGGTTTCTTTCTTCCCCCTCCCGTTCTTCATGGGAGGTCAGCTAGCCTAGGGTATCAGCAAGTTACCACCTATTCATGCCAAATTTTATTGCTTTCTTTTATTTTGTAC
Source organism: Argiope argentata (assembly GCA_026289955.1). NCBI lineage: Eukaryota > Metazoa > Arthropoda > Arachnida > Araneae > Araneidae > Argiope > Argiope argentata. Next base: position 1,101,207 of record JAOUZG010017227.1, on the reverse strand, counting down.
GGCTACTAACGTCAGATGGTTTCTGGGAATTGTGTATAGGTTGCTTTTTAACCCCGATTGCTGAAAGCACTTTCTAAACAGTATAAATATAAACAGATAGGTTTTCACTTACTTTTTGCTGTATATATTAAGTACAGAAACTTTCATCATACATTCGGTCTTATTATGCATATATTTTCAATATTTGCAATTATTGAAGGATTAAAATTGTATTCATATCCTTTTATTATTTTTCCAAATAAATTATTTTGCACCGAGCAATCAATAGTTGCAATAAAGTAGCCTTTTTCTAGAATTAGAACTAAACACGGATAGTTCAGTTAATCAGATATATATAAATAACAATATATAACATAAATTATTTTTTAGAAGAACGGGCATCATATTCTATTATAATAAGAGATACAAATCAACAAATTGATTAGATATCTGAAAAAAAAAAGCATAATTCTAGAAATATAATTAGCTACTAATGTATTTATGATCCGAGTTCTTAAATACCCAGTAACAATTTTATCAAAACTCAATATTGTTTGTAATCATTGCTTTTTATTTAAAAAAAATTATGGCATCTCCGCTCTTGAATGTTTCAAAATAAGGGAATTTTAAAGTTCAAACATCGTGAAATATACCAAAGTAAATAAAGATTAAATGTCCTTATTAAAAATTTATTTTTCAAATTATAGAATATTCCAGTGATTTTAAAGAGTTTGTGAAATTTATAAAAATTATCAACATTTTTTGCAATTTTTCTTTCATTTTCCCCATTATTTTGAGTACACATCCAATGAAATTGCTACCTTCAAAAATAATAAAAGGCAGCTTGAACAAACAAACGATTCCTTTTAAATATTATACTGCAATATATTTTATTCCTCATAAATTTCGGTGTGTTTATAATGTTTAGTATTCTTAAAAAAATACAATGGACATAAAATAATTTTCTAATTTTCGTCCATTCTATAAAAGAAAACACTAATGATGTATTGCTATATTTGCTAGTTTTATCAAGTAAGGTAATTCACAAAAGTTTCAGTTGTACTTTGCATAACATCTTTGTATTTTACATCTTTTTATAAAATTGACCGTGGAAAAGTAATTGATGTCTTAAATATGTGAAATTAAACTTGTAAAACATATTTTCACTTATGTAACGTAGCAATATAATCTTTTCTTTCTCTTATTAATGACCGCTAGTAGTGGCGATAACAATCATTGAAATTTTTTTTAATAATTATTCATGCCGATGGATTCAATAAAGGAATAGGCATCTAAGTTTGGTAGGAATCCCCAACGGTTCCACAAATTAATTAAGAAAATTCAATGTTTTAGAACAGTATTTGAAATTTGCTTACAAGAAAAGGTTACTTTTGTGGATTATCTCCATAGACATGATAAAATTACCAATATATATAAGTAAATGAATTTAATAAAGAGATAGTGGTAATGCTATTTCAGTGACGTTGTGATGTATAAATTTTATAAATATTTGCCAGCATAGTTTGAAAACTCTCGAAAACTGGCATAAGAGGTAAGCGATTCCTTATTTAGAAGCAATAACCGGTTTAAGCAATTACTTTCGCTCGTGAAAGAAATATGCTCTGTTATAACAATGAGTTGAAATCTTTTGCACAATTGTGTAGGATGTCGGATTTAATATAGGAAAACGCATTACACTTCATCAAATTTAAGTAATTATATAACAACCGTATTGATAAAAGAAGTAGTAATACTTTAAAAAATATTTTCGGAGCGGAGCCTATTGCTTTATTTTTATCTATTCACAGTAAAGATAAATGTATATAAAATTCAACAGCAAAATCCAAAATAAGTAATAGAACGAAAAAATTTTAAAGGAAATACGTCGCCAGTCAACAATAACAACAAATGCAATTACTAAAATGCACAAATTCTATAATCTTAATAACGTTGTGGAAGTATATATAGAGAAACCAGTAGTAAAAAAAAAGGCCGAACAAAAGAGGTATAACCTAATGACTGCAGTATATACTCATAGAGAATTCATTAAACGGAATCCACCTCAAGTATAAATTCCCTACTTTTTCTATTGTCAATTTATTATATATATAACAGAACTGGATTTTTTTTTTACAAATTATTTACCAGAATAATTTAAAAACATAAATCAGATTAATTAAAATTTTATGAACTATAGTTATGCCTTATTATAATATTCATTTAATTATGTTAAGCCTCATAATTCATATTCCTTTCAGTAAATTATTAACTTCACGTATTATAGAACTAGTTTTCGTAAAGTTTTGTCTCCAAAGTTTTTTATGCTAAGTCATTCGCATGTTGCAGATATTCGGTATTCATGTTTTTCAGACTCAGAGAAAGAAGATTATAAACAAGTAATATAAAAAACAATTTTTTAAATGAATTCGTTCTTAGGTCAGCAAAGGATTTTTTTTTATTTTAGTTACTTTTTATTAAACAATTATAATAATGGCAATTTTCCATTTTCCTGTCTACATATGGTGTTGGACTATTATATTTTGTTCGTTGCTGTTTATTCGTTTCCTTTTTTTTCCCTATCTAATTTATGAAGTTGATGGTGGTCTCATAACCACAAATGACAATCTTCAACTGGCGGGTTCGAACTCGCAGCCGAAAAGATGTGAATCCAGCGCCCAACCAACCAGGTTATCCGGGCCTGGTGTCTCCTGGCGATTAAAATTCTATTTTAGTTTCTTATTATAAATTATTACAATTGTTGTTATTTTCATGTTCCGCTTTACAACGGAAGGAGGGGTGCGATAACTTTTGAGAGTATGGACCGTTGAGCACCCGAGTCCAGAAGTCCGACTTCCAGCCCACACACGTCAAAAACACTTTTTATGGGACGGACTGCATTCATTCATCTATAGATCATAATTTAGATCTAGAACAGAGAACGATCACTTCTGCTCCAGTACGCACTGTAACACCACTCTCGACATGGAGGACTTGTGACCACGACAAATGTAACGTTCACCACACACACATACGGAAAGACTTCGGTTGGTGGGTTCAAACTTGCAGCCCAAGGGATGTGAAACTAACGCCTACCAACCAGGTTATTCCGACCTGATAATTGCAATTACTATAAATAATCGATCAAAAATTTCTACTAACATTGAATTTTCAACTGCAAGTGATTATTCAAAACCAATTGTGACTTACTACACCAGTTGGGTAGTGCAATACAGATTAGAAATTTCTAATGTAGTTATTCTCAATTATTTTACTTCGAAAGTACTTCAAAATGAGTCGAAAAAACTGATTAATTTACAATGTTTATTTTAACTGCATCAAACATTACGAAAATAAACACAATCGTTTAAGATAATCTGCTGAAAACATGTTAAACCTAATCTCATTGGCGTGGGGGGAAAACAAACTGAATTCGTTACTTATTTAGCGATGGAGAAATGTAGTCTAATTTTTGACGAGAAAGTTGGTTTTTAATTAATTAATAAAAAATTAATTAATATTTGAAAAAAAAACTGTATTGACATCAAATGTCATCCACTACAAGTTTTTAAAAAAGTTACTTGTACTTGATAGGAGGAATAAAAAGTATTTTATTAACGATGGAAAATTTGAAAAAGATATATTTAGGGGGAGAGTGAGCTAACAGCAGGAATTGAAATAAATAAAATGCTGAAAGAAAGCAAATCGTACCCATCCACAACACTTGATACTTAATTTTCATAGTTTATCAAATAGATCTCCAAGAGACAAAGGAAGAAAAAATTTAACTTGATTGATTCATCTTAGTTCCAAATTAAACAATGGACTTAAGAAACATGCATGGAGACTAAATGACTAACTTTTAAAATAACATTAGAAAGCAGGATAAGAACTGAAAATGTATAACTATTTTATATTAAACATGATAACGTACATTAACAAATTCAGTTTTTTAGAAACGTTAAAATATTTGGAAAGTTTTCTAAACAAGTGATTATTTATATAATTGACTTAAAAATAAACATTTGTTTCTCAAATTTCAGTTCAATGTAGCATATTGGATATGGCTTAATCCCTTTTTTAAACACTTCCTGAATCTTTTTGAATCCAATTTTTAAGCTTTTCTGAATTCAATAGCCGGAATTAAAAAGGCAGAGCATTCACTAGAAATCATTTCAGTCAAATAATTTGTGAAATTTTTAATTTTTTCCTTTCTCGTAAGTAAAAATATTACAATTTTCTTAAATTAATTGTAAATAAGTTAGATGTAATCTTGTGTCAAATATTAGATGAAACTAGTTGATAGGAAATCTGTATGCCTGAATCTGTATGTAAAAGTCGTGTTTGCGTATACATGATATTTCAAAACAGAAACACCTTGATATATTATACGTGTCGTACAAAATTATCAAAATGTAGATTTGTATTAAATTTTTTAAATATAATGTGTCAAAATATTGATTATCCATGAGTCAGTCTTTCCGTGAGTGTTTGAGCAATTATTTTAAAATACAAAAAAAAAAATAGATAAATGAAGTTTGGTACGTTGCTTTGACATCTTTACTGCAAAAATATAGAATTTTCACTCCAATATAAAAGATTCAAAATTCATAATTGTTTCTATTCAAATATACTAAAAAAACGGATAGCGCTACACTGCATAAGCGTATGAGAAAATATGAAGATTAATACTACCATTGATCTTTATCATGATTGTAAATCCTTAGATTACTTTTAATAATAATAATAATAAAAATAAAATCTTGATAAAAATTGCTTTCAAGTTTGGGTCCGACAACTTTTAATATCGTTCCACACCAAAGTGTGCAGTTTATGAAGTTTTCTTCCATAAGAAACACCTGCCAAAATTTGAGTAAAGTAATGCAAATTCATTTATTTGATCTTAGTAAATAACATTTTATGATTTCAAGCCATAGCTATGAACTCTAAAACTTTTCCATATTCATAAATAGTTTATTGTTCACGCAGCATTGAAGCCTTTATTTGCATTATTTTCCATTAGTAGGTTCTTAAAATCATGTCATTAAAAGTCGTGCTGCATTTTGCACAAGATTTTTCAAAAGCTATGTTATTTATCCATTCAGATTTTAGTCTCTAATGAAGAAGTCTCTTTAGCATAACAAAGAAAAAATTGCTTAAAAACTGTAAAATAAATGCAGAATTTTTGAGTTTTTTAAAAATTTTATATATCTACCGTTTTATCTAAGAAAAGTATCTTCTTTGATAAACTATTTAAAAAAATTGTTAAGATAGTTTACAGAGTCAAAACTTTTAAAATGGATTCAGTTAAAATTTTTCAAACATTTAATTTAATTTATTTTGCTATTTCTTTTATCTACATCAAGGTATAAATACTAATAACGAAGTATTAAAAGTTAAATATTAATTGTTAATAATATTAGTAAATATCTAAGCATTAATAACTAAACTTCCCAGATATAAATAATTAAAAAAATGTTTTTATTGTTTCTTTTATGAATTTGAAAGAGATTATTTCATTCCGTTCAGTATACAACTTTAAAAAGTAGTTGCATAATAAAAAATCGAACACATAATTTCATGCTATTACACAATATAAATCTGAAAAGAGAAACAATAAAACAGTATACTTTATTATATTCTTCAAAATTTAGGCTACTTTAAAACACAAAATTCAATCGCATCTGTTTACGTTGAGCGAAGAAAAATAATTGGAGGTAGAGATTAGAGTAAAAAACATAAATTTTCATTTAAAAAATAGTTTAATTGTAAATGCGAAATATATTTAATTTATTAATTATATATTGATAGCAATTTTTCAAATATATTCTTTCTGAGTTTCTAATGCTTCAGTGCGATGTTTAATCACAAGAGAGCATAAAACCGCATTCTGAATAAAAATTCAATGGAACTTTAAAACAAAATTTTGTTCAAATAAGCTTTATCCAAGAAATACTATTGAAACTAAATACAAATTAAATCTAAGTACACACAGACGCTTATGGGATACATAATTTGAGAAACTTTTTTGTTCCTCTTTTATTCATTGATATCTTGTTCCTCTCTTACTCCGTGACCATTCAAAACGCCCTTTTGCCCTTAAGGGCTCTTCGAGCCTTCAGTTCCTTTGGCATCCTTGAATGGTCGTAAAACATCCATTGTGCTGACTCCCTTCCGATCCATAAAGATGTCCAAACTTGTTGGGGGAAAGAAAAACGTTAAAACGCGTCGGCAACGCTAGGAGAACCGACAACCCCCTACGTTATTTTCCGTGCACAGCGAAAGAGTGTCGACTTTTAGCCTACGTTAAAATACGTGCAGCGCCCTTGCCGTGACGTCTTGCGGCTACGTAGAAATACGTGCATAACCCTTAGAGGGAAATATCACGTTTTCCGATTGTATGTTCATGTGTTGTGTATTTTTAACACTGCTGTGCATACGCTCTATTTAACACTGAATAAAAATAAAAGGTTGTTTTATAATCTAAAACCTCAAGGGTTCTGTTTCTAGATGACATTATGAAATCGGAATGATTCCCTAGATGACATATATATTAAAAGATCTATAAATTAATACACCAAAATAAATTCTATTACAATAAAATGCTTATAGCAAGTTTTGTACGAGGGTTAATATAATCTTTTTTTTATCAAAATATTAAGTTGTAATAAGGCTGAAGCTGTTTTATTATTGCATATTGTATGGAAACCCAATTATATCTTGTCCCCATAACAATTCTAACGTTATAAAAATCTCAACGGTATTATCCTAGTATACGATATCCCTTGATTTGGCGACCTTATACCAAGAAGTCGTGACGTCATTTCTGCCAAGGCACGTTGTTGGCTGGTTTCCTAAACTATGGTTCCTACTGAGTTGTTCAGATATTTGGCGACATTTTTCAAAATGACGCCAAAGGGATACCGTATACTAGGATTTAACCATCCTGACATATACACAATCAAATGCAAAATACATGAAATAGTATAAAAGTTTTCTCAAAAAGACTAAGATGTTTATAATATCTTGCGAATAATGCAATATGATTAAATTACTACCGCAAAAGAAAAAAAAAATGTTATGTGATCCTGGTACTCACAAAATAAGAGCGATTTGCGTGAGGTAATGCCTAGGTAGGGTAAAATATATAATTCTGTTTATAATAACGATAGAAATGCATTGTGTAATGAAATATTAAGACATTTCTTCAAAATGAACTATAACAAGTGGAAGAACGTGCTATGAGTCCGACATTTATCATATCAAATTTGATTTACATGCAATAGTATAAGTGGGGTATAAGTTAGTATTCTATTTATCGCGGTCATAAGTATAGTATAAATATTATACATGTATCTAGCCAGTTTTTTTGATACTTTTCCGTTACCGCCAGTGAAAATTCAACAGAGAAATTTGGCGGAATTATAAATGATTTGGTGATTTTTTTCCGCTTTAAAATCACTAAGAAATTTGGCAGAATTCTACATTATTTGGCGATTTTTCGCTGGAGCCTGGCCAACGAAAAAGTACCGTTTTGTCTGTTGATAAATTGAATCTTTCTTATCAGAATATCAAGTCAAAGTTGGCGCTGTTTTAGCAGTGTTGTATCACAACCGCATTATATGTGATACAGTGGCGTCAAAATAATGAGCACTTGTTATATGACAAATATAACAACACTTACATTAAAAGAAAATAAAACTGTAAAATGAATTTGACTTTTGACTCACCAAGGGCCAAATGAGTGATTTAGGGAAAAAGCATTATAAAAAATCGCTTTGCTTATAGTATTGTGAGATTGCAAGGTAATGTAATTTGAGATGTGTTCAAAAGCATTCATAAAAAGAGAAAAAAGACGATATGAGGCCGCTACTCATAGAATAACTGAAATTTGTGTTAGATAATGTACAAATAAATCAACAAAAGCATCTCTATTTAAAGTATCATGAGAAATGGTTTGTGTAATTAGGTATTAAAACATTTTCCACTAAAAAAATCCCATGATACACGAGTCTGACGGTCATCATGTTAAATGTGAATTACGTGAGATATTATAAGCAGAGTATAAGGGATCACGTTGCTCACATTATTGAGAGAAGTGGATTTCCTAATTAAGAATTAAAACATAACTCCTAAAAGAAATATAATGTGACATGAGCCAGACATTTTATCGTATCAAATGGTGATTTACGTGAGACGTTACGGGAAGAGCGTGAGGGATCACGTGGTTTACGGTATCGAGAGAGTAGCGAGTCTTGCCTCGATCCTGAACACGTACTCTCGTTGGTGGTGAACAGGGCCTGCGGGTTCTCCCTCAGGATGATGAGGCGGACGGGGGAAGGGGTCTCCTTCAGGCAGCGCACGGCGTCGGCCAGGTTGGCCTCCCGGAACGAGATGTCGTTCACCTGGAAAAGTCAGCACCCATAAAAGAAGGGATGTGACTGGGTTTTGGGGGATGAATTCGATTTAATGATATAAAACATTATTTTTGAATTTTCTCATCAAACCGATTGAAAAAACACCTATAAAACAAAAATATAACAGCTAAAAGGGAAAAAAATGTCTTCTAAATTTAGGAGATTTATCCTTTTTAGTTAAATTATGATGGAAAGTAATTTCCTAGTTGAGAAATCTTTCAAAATATTTCTTCAAAATTTGCAGATGGTTTAAAAATATATATAATTCTTGAACTAAGAAGTAAACTGTATTTGTCCCAAATTTCTTTTTTATCCCAAAAAATTCCTTAAAATTGTGATTTTCTTAATTCATGAAAGTGCCATATAGCATTTTATCATTTTTCACATGAAACCGTTTGTTATGGAAAAATTATAAATCTAAAACTTCTCTGGTTATTGAAAATTGGATAAAGTTTATAAAAATATGGATTTTCTCATATAAAAGGAGAATGCATTTTTTAAATATTTGAATTTATTTCAATCCAGAACTGAGGATTTAAATTAACTTTAAGCTTTTTTTAGAAAAAGAAAAGAATTGTATTTTTTTTATTGTAAGAAATAAGGAAACAACTTTTCTTAAAAAAATAAATCAAATATCAAAGGGATATCAATTCATTATCTTGAAATTTATTGAATTTTCCTGCTTTATATTAAATTGTTTCAAACAGTTGCTATGACCAGTTTATAAAATATATACTTCTTCAAGTATGTTACTGATTTATTAGAGTAATTTCTACTATTTACCAATACGTTTTTAGATCATATATTAAAAAATGTTATGTAAAAAATTCCAATAATTTTCATGGATGGATGAATACGTAATTTTATGACTAAAAAAAATCAGAAAGATTTTTCTTTATTGAAAGAATAGCAGTTCAAATTTTTAATAAATTATTTTTAAGGCATAAATATGCGATGTTGAAAAATATTTTTCATCTTGATAAATTTCACAATACATTAATTTAAAAACCGAAATAAATATATTCAACTATGCTTTAGTGAAGGATAATGTATAGAGTAATAGATTTTCTAAAAAAATAACAATCCATCAGTTTTACCGTTTTGCTCGAAATATACCATTTTATATAAAATGTTAATACAAAATTTCCCAACCTCATTATTTATTTAGTGAAATATTGAATATTTTTTAAGGAAATATGATATAAAAATGGAAAGCGCTTGTAAATATTAATATATAGTATATAAAATTCCATTCATATTTATTCTTAAACAATCTATTATAGATACATAACAGTTTTTTAATTAGTAAATAATAATTATAATTCTTAATATTTTTATATGATTCTATGACCTAAATGCTCAAAATTTAAATCATTTTTTCGATATAAAAGTATTGTCTGATTTGGATATAAATTCAAAAAGTAATTTTTAATAAAGAGAATTTAAGAACGACAACTACACACACACGCACCAATAAAATCTTAGTATTCTGAAGAATATATGAATTCGTAATTTCACTCTAAATGAAAAATAACATTTTCCTGCTTTTTCCAGAGTTGTTTCCGGAAGTTTGTTTACTTCAGTTGCAGCCGTGTTTTTAAGAGAGAGAGAAAGAGAGAGAGGTTACTAAGCGTCATTTATTATTCCTTGTATCGGCTATTTCAAGATAATTTCCTAAATTATATATACATCCTCAATCTCTTCCATACAATGGTTAATAGAATAAAATTCAAGTTTTATATCTGGACATACTCTAGATAAACAAGATAATTTTCTTAATTAGCTTTGACAATTTCCGTTGCAGCACAATAAACGCCTTTTTAGAAATAAAAACATATTTTTCTCTTACATTTTCATCCATTAATTTGGGAAAAAACCGTCGTTTAATGAGCCCTTCAGCATATAAATATTTATTCACATTAGTTTTAGGTATATTCTCCTCATAAGATTGTTTCAAAATAAAAAAAAAAAATTTCCTAATATCTTTACTCACCTTAATTATCAACACATTTTATTGTTACTGAAGTCTTAGCTCCGAAAATTAAATAAATATCGTATTAAAAAAACATTTAAAATTTTTTATTTTATTTTTCATATACATCTCCTTTAAATATATAAATTTTTATTTTGGGAAATGTATGTATTTTTTTTTCAAATTTATATAGAAAAGCTCTGTTATACTTACTGCCAGTATGACGTCACCTTTCCTCAACCTACCATCCGAATAAGCTATACCGTCTCTATGTACTTCTATGACACATATTTGCTCCTAAAATATAAAGAGTTTGTTTTGCGTCATAATGACTTGAAATAAAATAAGAATAACGATAATCAATGGAGGAATATCGGAAAAAACAAAGCTACATAAAGTTGATTGTTATCACTTAATCGTAAATAAGTAGAGAAATTTCAGAAACAAATCGTGCATTAAGGATTCCAATACTTTATATCTGGCATTTGCCTTAGGGAATAAATAATTATTGAAAAGAAATAATCCATGAAATTTAAATTCTATTCAAGTGAACCTCTCCCTACAAATTATGTTTACACTCCTACAGTTTTTGATTAAAATGACAAAAAATGTTCCATATTTATTTATAGATAATTGTATTCAGAATCAAATCAGAATTTTCAATAAAGTCAAATATTTATTCTTTGAAATTTTTTTTAAACAAAAATTGAAGTGATCATAAAATAATAATAGTGGGAAAATTGTTATGTTGTTTGAAAAGGTGATCAGAAAATTTTAGATTAACCGAATGAGTTGATATTTATTTTATTTTATACACAAATTACTTCAATTAATGATAATCCACAGATAAGGAGATGATAGATTAGAATTATTTTTATTTGTCTCTTGAAAAATAAACCTGATTTATCAAAATTATTTTTTTAAAAAAATTTGAATTTTAAATTCCGTTTATTGCACAAAAGCAAAATGTGTGAAATTTTGTGAAATAGTTAATTTCTTGGAAACTGTAATAATGATGTAATATAATCTGGATACATAATTACACAAAATAATGAGTGATATACTAATTCTAAAAACTTTTTTATAAACATGTTATTTTAAATTAATTTTTAGTCGATGAAACGAGTATTTTTGGAGAAAAATCAAAAATGTATCTTTCAGGAAATTTTTGGCAGCAATTAACAAAAACAATATTTTCAGTGATTTTCCTACAAATAATCCGCTTTTTATAATTAAAATGACCAAACTGCATATTTTTATCGAAACTTTTTATTTAATGATTTTTTAAGGAATTAACATGAAATGATGCAATAAATTATGATCGAATACTTTTGATCTATGGTAGAACGTGTATTCAAGCATAATTTATGGCATCATTTCACATTTTCAATTATTCATTTTTATATAATACAATACGTAGGTCATATTATTTAACAGATGTGAATAACAAATTCGAAAGTTTTATAGGACAGTAGTAAGTTAAATCTCTTTCTAATATTTAAAAAAAGCCTTACTTATCTATGTAAAAGTGATATGATACGTAATAAATCTCATGCTTTGACACCAAGCACCACACTACTAATTGCAACTGTAAAAAATACAAAATGAGCACCTTTCAGACGCGTTTAAAGAAGCATCAACTGAAAAGATATTGTTAATCAGCACTTCACTTAGATATGACCCAGTGCCAAACACATAATCATTTATATGTTGATTTCTCGTATTAGTGTTTGGGATTAGAATTGGAGAAGAAAATTTTCAAAAATGTAACTATTTTGCTACTTTTATCAAAAAACTTATAAATATAACTTTTTGACATATGACATATTTTAATGGGAAACCATATCGTGCATTTTACTTGAATATTTTGACAAATGGGGAAACACTCAAATTTAAAATTTATAAAGAAAGTAACTTGCATCTGTTTATTCTATTTTAATAAATAATCAGGTATTTAAAGGGCAAAACTGACTTTTTTATATTTTTTATTCAGTATTTATAATTATTTTTTTCTTAAAATTACAAAACTGATTGCAGTTTTGACACCATAAGCGGAAAAGCGCTGCGTTTAAAGAATAAATAATTGTTTCTCTTTTGAACATTTCTTGAAGGTAAATAAGTTTAGACTGTTACATATTGAAAAATAATTTATTTATCTTTATTCAAAATTATTAAGAAATATATACTGTCTAAAGAAATGTCTCCACTAATTAAGACACTTCGTGATGAACATTTTGTAAAAAGAAAGACAAAAACCTATTTCCTCCAAGAAAATTGATAAAACTTATGAAAAAATATAAATATTTTCTCTTTTTAACACTCTTTTAGTGTATTTCAATAAAAAAATTGAAAGGAATATAAAACTTTTGATGGAAGTACTTTACCATTCTATATTCATCTTCATTTAAAATGACATTTTAATCCGGCCTAAAAGGTTTTTATAATCAAACGTTGTATGGTTTATTACTATGCATATATGTAATAAAAAAGACTAAAACGAATTTTTTTCAATAGATTCCATTGAAATTTCACTTAAAAATTATTAAAATATGAAAAGGAATTTAAAATAAAAGAGAAATAAATGCATATATTGGGAGGTATTACAGAATTTGTTTTAGAGCGAATTTGTTCAGTTAGATATTCATAAAGCCATTGCTATCTATTCATATTTTTTAAAAACATGCATTTTATATAATATGTTACTTTAATGGTTTTTACTTGTCTAAAATTTCACTTTTATTAAGAGAAGTTGATATACATTGAAAGATATCTAATATCCTAAGAATTCTAATTACATTTTAATATCCCTAATTAGAGAAATTTATTGCAAATTTAAATGTTAACATATATTTTAGAGATGTAAATTAATAAAATGTGTAAAACTTGTCATAAATAAATATTTTAAAAATAGAATGTCATTACAAAAATCATGATGCGATAGAAATTAGCTTGCAATGCTGAACAGAAAACTGTTGTAATTTTGAGATATTTTAAAATTTCTTATAAAGAAGAGAAGTAGAGGAACATAAAAAATGGAAGATCTATTGTACTTCAGAGATGTAGTACAATTCCGAACAAGAAAAAAAATCACTTCACTCCCAATCAGTTCCTAATATTACATATTGCTAAAATATGTATCTAATCTTATAATGAGGATAATTTTGAAGTTGTGATGGTTTATGCTGTGTAAAAATAATGAAGTTACATGTAAGCAAGTACTGTTAGAAGAATGAAGCTTTGTATGTCTATCAAAATTGTAAGTTTTAAGCAAGTTTCGTAAATACTTTTAAATAATAAAAAAATTCAGAAAATTAAGATGAATTAATTAATTGCTTTATTTTCTGATTCAATCTTTTAAATAATATATTACAATTTGTGTATTATTTTTGAACAAGGTCGTAAGTCTTGTTCAAACACTCTAGTGAAACAGTTGTGTAAGTTATCAAATGTTCTCTTCATATATTTCTATATATATAATTATTTTATAGATAGAAGGGTGAATCTTTGCAAGCGAAAATATAAATGTAACATATATGTACAATTTTAATTAACACTTTTATTTTGTGGAAGTAATGAAAATAAATTTAACCTTCACAGAATTAAAAATATGTAATATTATTGCTCATCTTATTTAATGAAACTTCGTGATTAGAAGTATGCATATAAGTATAATACTAAGGAAATAAAAAACCTATTCGACTTTTTAAACACAGTGTATATATCTATTAACAATTTCATTAATTTAAATTTCAAATACATCTGGAAAATTAATTTTCAAAGTTTTCCTGAATTAAATTATTTATGCTAAAACTGGAAACTAGGACTTAATAAAACGAGTTTCATAGAAGTTGGAAAACATTTTACATATTAATTATATATTATGTTATAGTAAATGACTTTATTTTTTTAAAGTATTTATTTAATTTTTTTCAAATCAGAAAAAGTGGAAGCTAAAGATTTCTGATTAATATGTAAATATGTACTGTTAAAATATTGAACAATTAAAGCAAGTACTCGATATTAAAATGATAGTTTTTCTAAAAATAATGTTTACTTACTAGATAAGAATCATGTCCTCCAGCTATACTAATTCCCAGTTCGTTTTTCTTATCCTTCTTCAACACAATTGTTGTCTCTACAAACTCTTGGATATTACTTAAGGCTAAAATGGAAGTAAAATTTTGCAATTAAAACATGTATTTATTTTTTATATAACTTCACATGTGTGAATATTTTTTTCCTATTATACCATTATAAAATTACTTATTTATAAATTAAAATATGGGCCCATTTTTGTTATACTGTTAATGACTTATCAAATCATATTAAATATTATTTGTTTTTATTTTTTAGTTTTCTGTTGCACAAATGTCTTTTGTTAAAGATTCTTTGTTTATAATGCTCTTTGTTATAATGCAAACCAAAACCAATTATGAAAATCGAATAAAATCCAAAGTGAGTCACTAAAAATTTAAAAAAAAATTATTGGTTCAAAATACTAAAAAAAATGTCGAATGGAAATATTAGTTATAAATTCTAACTAACTCAGAGTAAAACCTTTGTCAATAAAATGCAGGTTTACCATCCCACAACTGAGGGTTTTCATGTTTAAATTTATTTTCAAATATATAAATCTATTGATCGATGCATTAAAAAAGGGAGATTAAACAACAAAATAAAAAGACGAATAGATGAATATTAATTGGGTCATAACAATTCCTTTATTAAAATGGGTTTATTAATATATTTTTAAATTTTTACCACAACCCAGTGTTACAGATGGTACTGCATTGTATATTATTATAAGATTTGATATTTTGAAGTTATTATGATGTAGTCAAGGTGTTTGTAATTGAATATTTTTTGAAATCTCGTTCAACTACTATAAAATCATCTTATTAAGTGATGAGATATAATAAAAATCGATAAAGCATTTTAGTTAAGCTTATTCTTTCCAAACTAAATTGAAATTATTCGGTTAGGTAATATTAACAAAAAAAACTATTTTTTTGTTAGCAGTATAATATTTTGTCGAATGATACTTCAATGATAATAAGATTTATATAAATGCAGTAAGAGATTTTAGTTTAACTTGTTTAACTGTAATTTCGTTTTTTTATTTACTGTTTACGTTTATGATTTTTTTTTCTCCTTTTGCAGTAAAAAATTGGAGAGTAATATGAACTTTAATAGTTTTGCATTAATATTATCAAAATCTATTTATGTTAAGGTTTTATAGTCAAGAAAAATATTTTCTAATATTTTTGAGATTTAGTATATAGAAATGGGTTAGAGAACCCTTAATATATTTTTACAATTACTGAATATTATCATTTGATTAAAAATTATGAATGATTTCAATTACATATTTTCCCATAATTTCATACAAGCATTCTATATTTTGTGTACCTTAAACTATAGAGTAGAAATTGTCTTTCATTTTTCTTCATCCCCTGCTTTAATAATTCCTTAGTTCATCCAAATAACAACATAATACTTATTTCACGAATGTTGGCCATTCTCTTGAAATATGCAAACATATATTTAAGTCATATAAAACATTATTTTGAAAGATCACGTACTATTGGGCAAACAGTTTTCTTCAGATAGTTATATTTAAGAAAATAAATTTCATTTTTATATTCAAACTAAGAAAATGAAGAATTTTTCATGAATTCAAAAAGCTAACATTGGGTTCAGCAAATATTTCTCTACAAAAAAAAAATACTGCTGAAATGCCAATACTGAAAAACAGTCAATGCATCATTCATGCTAATATTTAATTCCATTCGGGATTCAGTATCATGTTCCATTCCCATGCAGCAGAAACGGTTTCAACGATATAAAGACAGTACATCTAGAAATTATGTATAGCTTGAAATTTTCTGTCAGTTTTTAGATGAAATGCATTATAAAATAATCACTGGATTATAGGAGAGAAATTATAGGTAATTTAACATATAACTAATTAATTAACTAAATATTTGGATATTTTTGCGCGAAGCGGTAGAATTTCATTTAAGGACTTTCTAAACGGTGTATTAACATAAAATAAATATGTTGGTAAAATATATTAAATGATGTTGACTCCTTCTTTACGCAGGAAATAATTCAATTATTTAAAGGAAGTCTCTAGCAATGATTTACTAATTAGTTTTATTCTACTTTAGACAATAAATTAAGCCGGCGTTCTGGCACAGAGGTAACTCGTCTTCCTCATGATCTGGATGTCCCGGGTTTGAGTCCCAGTTATGACATGATTGTTCTTGCTTGTTCTATTTGTAAGGCTAGTGAATGTGCCCCTTGTAAAAAGGGGCTGTGCAAGTAAATGTGATGAGTGTGTAGCTAAGCCTTACTCTTTTACTCCGTTGGCGCTACTTCAAAAAGAGAGAGACACTTATTCCGTTTAAAATCTCTAACGGTCGTCAACGCACATATTCAGGGCAAGAGCCATTAGTAATAACCGTAAATAAAGTGCAGAATGAATAATTATCAAAACAAAAGACTTGAATTATCAAATAACATTTTATTATCAGTAAAACCTAAAAGATGTATTCTATTTACCGAGGAAAAAAATTAATTTTGATAATGAGCAAAATCAAATCTTTTGTAAATATATACAAAATTATGATTAATTTTTTAATATTCCACACCTTTATTAACTTGAATTCATTTCATACGTTTTAAAATAAAATCCATTGTGGTCTGATGTCGAGTGTAACTCTATATTCAAAACTGTGCATCATTTTGACGTTTTATTTATTTATTTTTCAAATTTAATTGTTAAAAACATCTACATAATGGTTAAGAGATGTAGATTCATTTTTCAAAGAAATTCACCTTAAAAGAATAATATACATTTATTTTTCAAAGCAATAAACAAATCTTTTTATTAGGTGAATAATTTTGCATCTAATTATTTTTTCGAACTGCAAAGTCCTGCTGTCAATATTTGGAGATCCTAGTACAATGAAATCTTCGTTCTCAATTCGTTTGGCCATTTTGTTATGAATTTGAAAGAAATACAGCTGTTATATTTCATAATCATTAAAATATTATTATTTATAAATTTAATGATGGGAAAAATCTTTCAAATTAATTCTAAACATGGATTTTTCTTTCTATACTGATGTGTTACTAAAATGAGGTACGACTTCAACTATAAAAATGCTAACACTACTAAATACTCTATTTATATACAATATTTGAAATAAAAAGTTCTCAAGAAAGTAATAACGGAAAACTGTATCAGATATTTATATTTAAATCTGAAAATTATTAATATGTCATTCAATATTACCAACTGATAATTCCTTAATGAAAATTGAGTTAGAAATTAAAAATTGAATAATTTAAATAATTACTTAAAAACTGTAGCATATGATTCCTATTTATTATATAAGTGATGTTAGACTATGGATCAATTGGGTCAATACAACCGGAATAAAAATAAGGTATTACTATACTTTAGAATTGCAATATTATTTAATACAGTCATATAAAATCCTATCAAAATTACCATTATATTTTCAATTATAAGCACAAATTAAAATATATTAATTATATATCATGTAATGTTTCATTGATTAATTGAAAGGAAGGGAAAATTAAGTTCTAAATGCATTTATTATGCAACTTTCATTCATTTATTTTCCTCAAACTGCTCACATTCTTACGTTTTATAATTTAGATAGATAGAAAAGAAGAAAAGATAATTTTGATAGGAATTGGATGCGACACATTTGTATTTTATTAAATTAAGGATGATAATTTCTATGCAATATTCTCTATTTATATTTAGAATTTCAGTTTCAAAATTGCAGATTTGAAAACCTGACCTAACAAATGACTTATTTATTACGTTATGAATTATTGTATTACATACATATTGTACAATACTGAAAATACAATTTAATACAATATTTTACCATTTATAGATGACATTGTAATAAATATATTTTATATAATAACTAGTTGACTTGTAAGATTTCCATTCCAAGGCAGTTTCATTATGCCTTGCTATGAACATATACTATAAACAAACTTTTAATTAAATTTAACAGGTTCCAAAAGATTTGTATCTGATCTGAGGTTTTTAAGAGCCTATAAAGACAGAAAAACTTGTAAGAGTACGAAATAAAGTTTCATTTTTTTGTTTTAAAGAAATTTTGACATTCTTTATAAAAATTATATATATATATATTCTTAAAAAGTTGCAAAGTAAAAAAAAAATCCCAATTTTAAAATTATTCTAGCAATAAGATTACCTTTCGAATAAAATTAATTCGAAGAATATGTAATTGAATAAAGGATTAAAATGAAGTGGTAATAAATAAATTTAGTGGATTTTTTTAAAAAAAGTATTGCTTTTGGAAATTCTTATCTCTTTCATTATTTTACAGTTTTTCAGTGCAATATAATAATTCAGTGCACTTCAATGCAATATAATAATTCAGTGCACTTCAATGCAAAATAAATAATATAGTATGATTCATATGTTAATTTGCGATCAAAATAACTAATTATATATTTTTTCTCGACGAAAATAATGATCACTTCATTAAAAAAATATAGTTTCAAATTGCTTGCAAAATCTATAATCCTTTAAATAAAAATCTCTTGACACCTTAAATACCGTTGAGACTTTCAAAACTTTTGATCGGAATAAATAAAAGTTTAGATTGTAATTCGTAATGCATAAGATCCCTACTTTAATTTTTCCTTTGTAGTTTTCTTCCCTAGAAAATAATATTAAATAAAGTAAAAAAAACTGGATAGTTTTAAAGTGTTATTTAATCTGATATTGAAATAAAAAGCGAATACGTAATGATAAATTGGCATATTAGTGACTATTTTTGGGAAAAAAATCTCACTCAAAGAAAAATAATTAACTGTCTAGACAGTATTTAAATATCATAATACTGATTGCTTACAAAAAGAAAAACATATACATTTAAATTATTTAATTAATGGAGTTTTTCATTTATTGTTCGACTACTACAATTTAGGGATAAAATGTTGAAATCAAATATATATATATATATATATATAT
>JAOUZG010017227.1:1012696-1081390 GCA_026289955.1 Argiope argentata | reverse complement strand
AATCCTTAATCAAATGTTATGATTAAAAAATGAAATTTGGATTACAGTTCCAGTTAAAATTCATGATCGAAATTTATGCAAAATTTCTTTGAAATAGAATCTGTCAAAATTGTTTTATTAAAATTAGGCCAATTTTTTCTTTTTCGCAATTCGCGATTGAAAATGAAGGCTACAAATACAGCCCTTAGAGATGTCAAAAATTGGTATTCTTTATAAAAAAATATATTTAATATTTAAGAATTGGATGAGCGTGATGTTAAGAACTATTTAACATTTACAAAATTTCATTAAATAGATAATTATAATATTTTTCGTAAATTTTTTTCTTTAAAAAATGTATTGCATTTCCAGTACAATTTTCATTTTATAATTGATATAAAAATACATGTATTTTCTCTTAAATTTTGATTGATGCAATAATAATTATATTTTTTCCGTTTTAAATTTTTTCACGTCATGTGAACGATATTGAAGAATTATGGCATTCGGTATTATAGTTCTAAATGTTATTTATGTCGCCGGAAATTTTTAATAAAAATTCAAAAATAATTAAATAGTTAATTATGATATTACATACATTGTTCATAATGCCTTCATCACACCAGTTTAATTTTAATGATATAAGCTTATCATATTTTTGAATGATTCAAAAAATGTCTTTATTTTGTATTCTATTTTAGGTCCGTTAGGCGTATGCAAATAAAATATGTTAAAAATGTATATATTTGGTTGACCGACACTATCAACGTATGCTGCTTCTGAAAAAATTGGTATTTTTATACACCATATGTACCATATGACGTATACCAGTGAAACAAAATATCTGAGGTACCCTAGAAATTTCAGAAATGGCAATCCGTTACAAATATTTAAATAATATCCAAATTCAATGTAATTGAAGACACAGCTGAAAGTCCCCGTTGTGTATCTGTGAAATAATGGTAATTTTTTTATATGAGTCAAATATTTTCAATTTGATTGAAATTCTAATATTTTCTATTGCTTCAAGATTTGTATCAACACGATTAGTTGTAGAATTTTTCCAAAGTTATATTGCAAATCTGTTACTTAATAAGCATATGAGATGGTAAATATCACAGGGAATGATGATTGTTAATGGTAACCAAATAGTTAGTTAGCGAAAAAAAATGATGCGTAGCTATTAATATTATCGGGCTTATTACTTCTTCAGGTGAGTTTTATAAAATATATTCTGAGGTCAGTTTATGACATAATGTAAACTTGAAATGATATTTAACATTGTTAGTATATTGTGGTGAAAGCTTCATAAGCCAGATAACTTCTTCTGGAAATGATTAATTACATTTGTCTATAGCTATGTTACTCGGCTACAAGCCTTAGAGTTGCGAGTTTGGTCCTAGGGCTCTATCTACACCATTCACACAAAATGAAGGCCCGCGTCCTTCAAAAGGAAACTTTTTATAACTATCGTGGCGCCCTCTGCTGGCACCAAAAGTCGTCTGAGCCCTGATACAACAGCCAACCTTACCACCAACTTGTACACGCTCGCCAAGCACTTGGTGCAAAATGTATATTTCATTTCCGACCCCCCACCGACTCACTGGCGGGAAAGTATGTGATGAATACTACAAAAGCCAGATAACATCTTCCCGAAGCGAGTAATTACTTTTGTCTATAGCTATGTTACTCGACTACAAATCCTAAAAAAGAGGGTTTTTTTGTTGTCACTTTTATATAAAAAGTTTTTGTTGGACTTTCAGTTAGAAATAAGCTTGTTTGGCGCAGTATAACTTTCCTATTGGTTTTTGTGCCATAAAATTTCAAACAAACCCTAAGGTTGCGAGTTCGGTGCTAGGGCAATCTACCCATAAATTCTCCACAACATAAAGCTTGGTTGTTTATAATATAAGTCATTAAGTTTCAGTTTCGTAAAATGCATATCTGTTAATAACACCATGCAAGACATACGGAGAAGAAAATATGATACAAAATTCAAGATATAAGATTTTAAGACAAGTTATCTACAAAAATAGTTTCATCGAATTGTGATTCCATATTATGAGTATTGAAGCACTGAATTTTCACCCAGAGGATTTTAAGTCTTCATATGATCAGAAAGATTATATAGAACTTATATCATACATGAATGCATTTAAACCTTTTTATAAATGCTATGTTAAACTTATAACAGTATACTTGTATTAAGTTTATGTATTTTTTATGTTTTAAACATATAACTTAATTCTTTGTTAACCTACAATAAATAACCCTTGCTTTTAATGAGCTGACACAAGTAAATTTTCTTGGTTTTGTTGAAATAAAAACTTTAGACGAGCATTTGAAAATTCAGTTCTTATTGAATTCTGTTTAAGCAAATGGGGTCATATACAGATAAAATAAATAGAAAAATTAAATGCTGTGAGTTTATTTAAAATTAAATAATTTATTAAATGTTTAAACACAAAATAGTAAAATTGCTTCTAACCAGGAATTTGATAGGAAGCTTTAAGCAAAAGCTAATTTAAATAAATCAGACAATTTAAAGTATTTGGCAGGGCATTTAATTATTCAGATAAAAAAGCAGTGATTTTTTTAAGTTAACAAATTTTCGTTTAAGAGTTTGTACTTTCAAAAATACTTAAAAGTTATGCGCTCAGAATTCATGCTTTAAGAATTTCGAAACTAAAGCGCTTCGAGCACTAAAAGTATATGGCTTTTGTTTCTGAGGAATAGAGAAAGAAGTTTAAGTTGCTTAAAAAACTAAGCATTTCATTCTTTCTAAGCCCAAGGCGGTATCATCTCCTTTTCTTTAGAAGGATTTAAGAAAACTCTTTCTTTTAATACTTATATATAGTCGTAGTAAATTTTATTTTCCTTACTTGAAGAGGCTTTGATAACCTTTACTTAAAATCCAGATAATGTGTTGTAATTAGGATGCTTAAATATTTAAATAACTACTTAGGAATCTTTCTTTTATTGAAAGAAAATTTATATAAAACCATCTAGAATTTAACTTTTTTACTTTAGTTTCGAAAGCGCATTTTTATTATCGTCTGCAAAGAAGTTTTGTTTCATTCTTTAAAATTTTCCACCATAAACAAATCTATAGTATAACAAAATTACTTGTAATTACAATTTTTCAAGACAGTTACATATAGAATTGCATAAGAAAGTTAAGTTTTATTATATATATATATATATATATATATATATATATATATATATATATATAGAGAGAGAGAGAGATATAGATATAGATATAGATATAGATATATATATAGAGAGAGAGAGAGAGAGGGATGGATGATAGTAATAATTATAATAATAACAACTTTTGAAGATTTTGAGGATATAGATATATTTGTATTTACATTAGCATATAAATATTTGAGAAGTCTTTTGGATCTATATTTTAATATTAGAATCTGATAAAAGGGAAAAAGAAAGTTGTCAATATATATTATATATAATATTTAGAATATTTCTTTATATATTAGAATTACCTTCATTTATCAAAATTGCTTAGTTTTTGTTTTTTTATGATCATTTTTCGTTATTTCATCGATATTCGGAATCTTTGGGAGAGAAGAAAAAATAGTTTTATTAACTTTTATTCAGACGTTTTTTTTATTGAAAATTATTTGTTAGATAGTTTTAATAATCTTTTAAGCAAAACGAAAGAGGGCATAAAAAATACGAAATACTTTGAAAATATATTAAATTTATTAAAATGTTTAATTTGTCGAATAATTATTTAAATACTTTTACTGAATTATATGAGAAAATGTGAATTTTTATTGATCAGTGAAAAAAATTGCATGAAAAACATTCAATTTAGTTCGATTAATGCCCCATTTTTAATTGATAATTTGAATATATTTTCGAGATTTATTTTAGTGTGGACCTCATAATTTTGTTCCATTGTCAGAAGAAATTCAGTTTATTTTACGATAAAAACTGAATATTTAATGTTTACAATTGAGACATTAAATTTTATTTAAAGGTAAATTTTAATAGACGAGGTGGAATAATCTGCTCTATTAATTTTAAGGTCTGAGAAATTAATGTCTAAACCAAAAGTTATTTGTATTGATCAAATGTAGGAAATCTTAACAGAATTAAATGCCTAGAAGTAAACGTTACTTTAAATAAAAATATATAAACACTTCTACGGCTATATATAGAGAAAATCCATTAAGTAAGATCTAAAAAAACTACATTTTAATACATTTTTGTCAGTTAAATACGAGAAGATTATTTCACCTTTTGTTATTTAAACCCTTAGTTCTTAAGTAACTTTTTATATTACCATTATCGTATTAATATTATTTAATAAATACATGCAAAAGTATATAAATTTCTCAATTTTTGTATATCATTATTTTAAAAAGCCTTTTTATATTAAGAAAGGAAAACGGAATAAGAGAACTTAAGAAAGAGACAAACAGTAATGCTAGGCAGATTTTCTGAGATCATATACGCAGGGCAATGCAAAAGGAAGCACTATAATTATTTGAACTTTTAAGAGGATCACTCTTTTCATCGCTGAATTTGAAAAGAGTTTCTAAAGAATGTTATGAAACAGTGAAGATTTCATTTCTTCAAAGTCAGGCCTTTCTTTATTTTATTTCAAAATACTTCTTAAAACTTTATTCGGTGTTGAAGCTAGATAACGTTTCTGCTTTCTGTAAAATTAAATTGCACCAAATATTTGCTAGTTTTTTTTCTCAAGTTTTTATGAAGAAAACTGATTGTATTTTTTTTTCATAAAATCTGTTTTATGATATATTTTTTCAAGTAACTTTTTTGACATCACTATTATATTAACAGGGTGAATAGGTGATTAGTTTTAGTGAAAAATATTATTTTTGTAACTTAAAATGGAATATAAATGTAATATATATTTATAAAACATTAAAGAGAAATAAATTACTCTATCAGAAGAAAATTCCAGAAATAATAGTCATTTTGTGAATTACAATAATCTCTGACGTTTATATATTTTTACCTTATATTGTTGTATCATTATTTTATCATTGAATTTTTATCTTAAAGGCAACTTAAAAAATTGTTTTGATTTATTTTCTTATTAATTTTGAAATTAGATTCGTTTATTTAAAAATTTATTTAAATATTTTGATGGCATATTTTATTTTCCACTTTTTTCTGTGATTTTCTTAAGATTCATTTTTATAACTTCAAAAAATGTTACAACAATACATTATTGCGTATTTGTTTTCTGAATCTAAAAATCTTTTCTTTCTGACTCTTTTAAAAAAATAATTTTCAACTGCAGATTTCATCTATGTAAACCATTTGTATTGAATCATAATACGTTTAATAATGATAATTTATTCTATTATTGAAAACATGGAGATAAATTTTAGTAACTATCGATGAAATTAGTATGAAAAATCTGAAAGTGAAATCATATAGATGCAAATGACAACTATCAATTTGAAGTATTTAATGATATTATAATGTCATGGGACCTCGAAAAAAAAGAATTGGTATAAATACGTTAAAATAATAGTAGAAAAATCGCATGTTTCACAATTTGATTTTTAGATTATTTTATTGAAGGATAGTGAATTTCATGTTGTGTTTAATAAATTAAAGTGAAATTGAACGTATTCCATATTTATAGAGTACCGGGTTGTAGCCAAATAGGGCTAAAAATAATAAATATATTATATATTTCTAATTACTGTTGTTGTTGTTAATAATGCAACTTGCCAAGGGCAAGTGCAATGACGGCCGTCAGCGATTTTAAACCGATTGAGCGTCTCTTCTTTTTTAGTAGCGCCAACTAGGGCCAATAGAATGACTTAGCTACTTCATGTGCCACATTCTCTTGAAGAATCCCTTTTCAAAGATAAGCATATTCACGCACCTCACAGAGAGAACATAGAGCAACAACCACGCCCTGGGACTCAGAATCGGGTCACCCTGAAAGCGGGAAATACACGCACCCCTATGCCAGGACTCCAGCACAATTCTAATTTATAGCTGAATTTATTTATAGTTATTTTATAAATTTTTTAAATTATAAGATTGTTAATATATGTAGACATTTAATATACATTTTTTCTATCATGAAAAAATAAAAAAATGAATTTACAGAAATATAATTACACTTTTAAAGTTCGATAAAAAAGTGCACTTAATTAGTTCTATAATTCAATTAAATTGTGCAGAAACTGATAAAAAGTTTTTCATTGGAATTTTCTTTCTCTGAAGTAAAATTGGTTTCAAAAAATGCACTTCCCCACATAAGCTATCTCTTCTTCCGTCATAATATTTCTTTCAAATTCTTAAAAGTAAAGAATCTATTTAGGGAAGCAATAAAACAAGAAATATCTTAAAGATTTAGAAGATTTTAAAAACTGACGATCTTGCAAAAAAATCTTTTTATAAATAATGCGAAATTAAGAAATAGTTTAACATTAACACAATGCTGTTTAACGTTAAAAAAGATCCTCTATTAGTTGAGTCATTTCCCAGTTGTCTTCAATAATCTATCAAACAATCAGATAGCCCTGATGAAAAACAGTTCTTTTAACAATGAGATAAATTAGGTGATAAAGGTACCAGCGTGACAACCGGAAATTTATTATCTTTCCTGTGTTTCTTTATAAAATTAAGTTAGTTTTCCCGAAAAAAGAAGATACAGTATATTTTTCTTTATTTTTTTCCAATTATTTTCGTTAATGGACCCACTTTGGCATTCAGGCATAAATGGCTTAACTTATAAAGTATCTCCTGGGTTTTTTCCATACTTTCCCTCTTCTGCTTTGTTATATTTTCTATGATGGTTTTAAATGTTTTGGCATAACATGGGATTTAATGAAGACACTTTGGAAGAATGTTGTTTTTCAATTATTATTTTTCTTTTACAGAATTTAACAATAACTTATACGGAATACAAATTTCTTTATTACAATTTCAATTAAACTGTACAATTTGAATAAGACAATTTAAACTATAATTTTGTGATAATTTAAATATGTAATTTCTAAATTTACTTATGATAAATCGATTTTAGGGACAAGTGGAGACAAAAGGCATCCTTGTGTACTTGCGATACTCCTGCCAAGGATTGCCAGGGATATAAATCTAAGCATTTGAATGATATTTATATAATCCTATAACCCCAGTTATTAAATAATGATCAGTACTTTTATCAAATGTTCTTGGCTTAGTTTAATTAATTATTTTTAATGTTCGAGTTCCTTAATACATGAATGCATTTTTTTTTCGTATGAACCTCTTAAGTTCGAATTTCAAAGTGATGATGAGGACAACATTCAAGTAGCTCCCCCCCCTACACACAAGCATTTTAAATTTCGTGCATCGTTAACGGTGGAATTTACTGAAATTCCATAATTATAAAATAATTCATTTGCCTGTTATAAAAGCTAACGGATTTTAGATAACGCTCATACTTTTTTTTCTTCAAAAAGTGCTACATTTCAGGAAACATTTTGTCTGCTATATATCGTTACAAGCTTGTAATTTTGCTTCGAAGCAAAAAGGTTGTTATCACCGAAAATATCGAGATAATCATCTATATTGAATGCTGCTCTTATGCCGAGTCAATAATTTCAGAGTTGGCGACAAACTTGGCAATGCATTTGAAAATTTTGGCGACAAAAAGGAAATTACTCGAAATTTTGAGAATGTTTACGATCTATCTAATAGAAACCGAGATGCGCACTGATTGGCCTAGAAGTTTCTCGGCCCGCCTCCTGGGAACTATAAAAGACTGTCATTTCTAAGATGTGTATGTACGAATTATGATTGAAGAGAATTGCACTGCATGAAAGAATCGAATTGGACCAGAAGAGGAATAACAAGTATTCGAATTGATATCGAAGCAACAACGGAATAATCCGACTCAGAACCAGGGTGCTTCAGAGATCAAGCGAGCGATAAACTGAGATGCTGTGAGCAGAGTTATGTTCTCTGTTCCGGTTTTTTGTTTGTTCTGGCTGTACATATTCATCATCTGTGTATTCGCCGTTTTCGTGTGTCGTGTGAAATAAAATCGAGTAAATAACGTTGTTATTTTTACTCAGGCCTGCTGAATGTGTCTGCACAACATACACACTCGCTATATAAATGTACTTACCCGTGGAAAATTCGTAACAATATATATATAATGATGTTTTAAAATCTAAATTAAATCTAATTAATTATCAAATTTTTATCTTTATTTAGCCATTAGTAACTCCATTCTTAAAATATTCCCTTATTTCTTGATCCAGTTCTACTTTTTCTTCTAAATTCATTTAACTGAAGCTTTGTAAAAGAGCTTTCGTTAGCGGTTCACCCGCTTAGAGTGAAAGGACAAGAAATTTAACTTTAACAGATACTTCTAAAAGATCCCTATGGTTCCCTTGTCTGTGATCGACGCGTGTAAGAAATCCCGATCGGAATCTCATGGTATATAATACGAAGGAAAATAATTTTCCCTCTCTTTAAGCACTTCTGTTTTTGTGAAAAAACTGTGAAGAATGTGTCCTATCATCACCACTTATAAAAAGATCATACCTCCCCCAGAGAAAAAAAATTAAAAATTAGGAAATTTATCCTCTATTTTCGAAATTGTCTGCTGCTTCAAACAAAACATTATCATGTGTTTACATATATATATTTAATATTTAATATATTTAATGGAATAAAAATGTATTAATGTAAAAAGAAAGCTAAAATATATGAAACTAGATTATTAGAAATCCTAGAAATCTGTTTTTTATTTAGAGGTTTTGAAATTATTACATTTTAACAGTATTTCATGATGGAAAAAAGTCATTAAGTATTTAATAAAAATATTTTACTAAGATTTATTTGAACACTGAGCTTATAATTTTAATTTTATAAAGAAAATAAAATTGTACTTTTTTTTATTGTTTCTTCTTTTAATCAGATCAATTGGAACATAAAACGCAAGAACTCATAGTTATAAATTTTCGTAAATTATATAATTATTTTTAATATTATATCAATGAAACTACACATCTTATTCCTAGAAATCCAAAATATACCATTACAAGTAGTTCGTTAAATAATTATGTATCTCATTTTTTCCTTAATTTCTCTTACATTTTCTTTAATCTATAATTTAAAAATGTACTGAAAATCCAGTTTCAAAATATGAATTGAATAGTTTTTTAAACTAGCTTAGTGTATTTCAGCTGGCATTTTATAATCAATAGATTTTGTCATAGCCCAATTCCATATTTTTCATACCTATAGAAATTAGTCATCGAAACGTATTGGATTCTAATTTGTAGATCACTTTACATTCCTTTTAATTCTCCATAATGAAAAAGTGACTGCCAACGATATTTTACCATCCCATATCCAACATCTCTGATACCTGATCGAGATTCTGACAAGTTTGCATAGGATTTCAAAAGAAGGTGGAATTCCATTATCTGAAATATGCTGTTATGTGCCTCCGAATATCTTATGTTGTTTTTAGAAGAGAGCATTTGGCAATCATCTCCAAATCGTCTGCGCGCCATCGCAAAGAGGTATTCCAATGACGACGAAAGATTTTGGAGTGGCATGCTGCTGATTCGGATGATTGGAATTAGTGTTTGGCTGTGGAGGGTGCTTCAAATATGATCACAAGACGAATGATGTAAAGGAATTCGTGATTATTCGGTCGAAATGAGATTATTTCCAAGTGATTTAGTGACATAAATTAGTTTGGATTTAATCATTAAACGCTAAGGAGCTAATATTTTATGTATGGGTACTTCAACAATTAGAATATTTATGTAAAATTAATTCTTAGTGACAGATATTTCTATCTTATTTTTATAACTTAAAAACCTACGTATATATTTTTTTATATTACTATTTTTCAATAGAAATTTTAAAAATTATTGATCATTATTTATATTTATTAAAATGATAATTATCTCATTTAATTATTGAATTGAAATTTCATTTAATTTATTATTTAAAATATCATGGTATTTTTAATATGGCTGATATTTAGTACAAATTGTGAAAACTTGCTGATCTTTCCTCTTGTGTATTGAAATGATAATTTCAAACATAATTACATTTTTGATTATTTCAAAAAAATATCTAAACAAAGTGAGATTCATACTTTTAATAAAAATGGAAAACTTTTCCAGAAAATACCTTCAGTATTTTTAAAAAATTATTTATTAAAAAGTTTTTGTTAAAAGTACTATTTTAGATGATAAATAGTATTCAAAAGATGTAGATTAGAAAGATTAGCATTCATTTAGATGATAATAGTATTTCAAAAATCACCTTAATTTTATCGTAAATTAAATCTTTTTTTCGAGGATATAATTTTACCGATCTTGGTAAATTCAGTGTTTTAAATTAATTCATTATTTAATTTATTTAAAAAGATCATACTTTTTAGAAAATTTAACAATTTTTTTTAAATACTTATCTTCATTACAAACTGTAAAGCTAATATTAAACTGTATAGCTAATATTGAACATTAACGCTTTCATTTAAACCCTCACTGTTTTCTTTTTGTGTGATTATTTGAAATACAGTTCGTATATCTTATTTATATAATCTTATACATATTCAAAACAACAAATTGAGATACCCAATCATATTCTTAACACCATTTACAGTTGCTTCAATTGGTTCGATATAAAACACCTGGTCATTTGAATCTTTCTAATAAATATCAAAATTCTGCTAGTGCGATAAACGATTTCTGTTATGAAATTTTGATTCAAAGCTTATGTTCGCTAATTCAATTTAATTTTTGATTCAAATCTTTTATATTGCTATGATTTCAAGGATAGTTCAATGTATTTTGAATTAATTGGTGTAATATTATATCTATTAAAATTGGTACCAAATTAATAAGGCCAATTTCATCTCAACTGCCAAATTAGTCTACTACTATTTCTTTTTAGAAAATCAATGCTAACAGGTAACAGAGAAATAAAATGTGGCTTCATGACGATTTATCATCATAAATTATTTTTTGATCAAAAATTTTGAAATATTTGTAAGATAATTCCTTTGGCAATAACTTGTAAAGCTTATTAATATTGTTTCTGACAGTTAAATGCAATATAGAAAAGTCTAATATTAGGGTTTAAAAAAAGAGAAATACCCCCTTTTGGTGGTGAAGATATAATTAATAGACAATATCATCAATAGATAATATCAGTTAAAAATAATATCAGTCAAATCTTCATCATTAATAAAACACAGTTAAACAGATGTAAATAAAAGACAGTCAATAGAAAATATCAGTAATAGACAAAAGATAGTCAAAAGAAAACTTCAGTTAAAGAAGGCCTCGGTAATAGACCATAGATAGCAAAACTTCAATAATTTGTAATGTAATGAAGAAGTCATATGAACGTGTAAAGGATAAAGAAGTTGTGGAAATCCTATTTAAATCATGTTGAATATGCATCATATAAAATATTTTCTAGCATTTAGTAAAATTCAATATTAAAGATAACTTTTTTCCAACGTATTTTATGACCATAATACTATCGGTTGATCTACGTTTTGCTACTTTTAATGAGTAAACACTTTTTAAAATATGTTTTTTAAAGTTCTCATTGTATTCATTATTATAATTTTCTAAGAATTAAAATGAATTACTTAGTTTCGCTTAAATTTTAATAACTCAAATAATATTGTTAGTGAAATTTTGAGGTTATTTCAATTGTGTATTCATTTGTGAAATAATGAAAAAGTATTTCATGAACTAGAATTTAAAATAAGTGTTATAAATAGTTATGCAAATTAAATGAGATATTAATTTTCTATTTTCAAATACTATGTGCTGTGTTGCTTTGCAATGATTTTACATTAAAAAAAGGTTAAATGTATTGCATTCCTGTTGTTTGATAATTTATGTTGATTGAAATTTCCATATTAGATGTTAACACATGGCTTTGATATATTGCTTGATGAAAATTCCTCCTTCCACATCAACGAAAAAACCAACATAATTAAAAGTGAAAAAATATAAAAATGATTTTTTAAACTTACTTTACAAAACTCGCATAATGACATTTAATATAAAGTTCATTTTAAGTTAATTCCGCTTAATCCCTTTACTCAGAACGAAAATTAATTCCTAATCTCTTTATGGGAATAATTTCTAGGCGATTGTAAATTTAATTAAATTTTCTGGGAGCTTGATTTAGGAGCTTTAATTGCACTCTGTAGAGCGTTATCAAACAGATAAAAGCTTTAAAATTAATTTCGCTTTACGTGCCCGGATGGAATTTATCTTAATTTATAGGCCAAAGAGTTGTTAATTTTATATGAATTAGTCGCAAAGATAATTTGAATTGCCTTTTAATTATCTTTAGCTTCATTAGAACACCTGCTAATGGACTTTAGTGAGGAAATGCTGAATTAACATCAAGTTAGAAATTATTCGTAGAGTTTTAGGTGTCTTTTGAGGAATTTGAACATCCATATACTAGCTTTGCTTATGAAAGCACAGTTGTAGAATTGTATGATTTCTTGATTTACATTTACAACAACTTTATGAAGGGAAAATTGTATTAAATTTCAATTACATTTTAAATAATTCATGTTAAATCATAGGAAAAAAATTCATTATTTTAATTATCAACGTTATAAATTATTATCAGTAAAAACAGCAACAGAAAACATGATCGTTAAAAGAATGATTAATGAGGAGTTTTGATGAAAGAGCATATGAACGAAAAATAAAGATCGATTCGTTGTGACTATTGGACCTGGTGGTAAGGGTTCGGAAATGGAAGATTTCAGGTTTGGACAAGAATCATCTTTCGTTTTACCGAAGAACCATCGTGTAAGGGGGTCAGGGACACGTTAAATTGTCCAGGTCAAACGTCCTTCAACTGGTGAGTTGTTGATGGGGGGATTCTACTTAAGCAGTCGTCCTCGTCCTCTGTACGCATTTCAAAATTGGGAAGTTCATACCGAAACAGACCTATTATTGGTTTAAAAGAGGACGTTAATATAATTAAACTAAACTGAATGTTACGACTATTCCTGATTTGTTGTTTAAAAATATATAATTATAAAATATTCATATTCATGAATTATAGAAAAAAATTATCACTCATCAATATAAACCCATCAATATGATGAATAGCATCCATTTATAATTTTGTCCAAGTTCTCATACATAACACTTTCATTTACAATATTTTCTACATTTCCACTTCTCAAATTAAAAGTTGTTTTAATAACATCAATACGTTTTGAGAGATCCACCAATTTTTATTTGTCCATCCAATAAAAATATTACCTTAAGTGAAACTTAGGTAATCTGTGGGCACAAAAATATTACTTTTAATGCTGAAAATAATTTTTGAACATATTTTAAGGCCTCTTAGGTATTAGAAGGATTTTTTAATGTTTCCTGAACACCTTGATACTTAATGGTTAAATGGTCAAATTAGACATGTAATTTCATGACAATAAATCAGTTTGAAACATTGTAGTTAAAACACAAACTTTATTTTTTGGATACTATTAACCGCATGCCAGAAAGTAATCAGCAAAAACATACCAAATAATCACAAGACAAATGAAAGGAAAATGGTAAATTCGCTCCAAAAGTTAAAATTGCATGAATATTCTACGCTTATGCAAATTAAGGCATTAGCTGGGATAATATTTTTAATAGATTTTTTTGCGAGAAAGTTTTAGGAAAACGACTCCCTTCGGATTTAACAACTGATGAGCATGAATTAATAAATCAAGCATATCAATTCCTTCATTCATAAATCGATTGACATGATATCTTATTCAAAAATATGTATAATATACACGAACAAGTGAAAGCTATGTAAATAGAAAGGATTTAAAATATGTAAAATAATAAAGTTTATTTAGGGGGATCTGAAACCATTTACTGCTTTATTTTGTTTAATTTTATAAATGTAAACTTGATTCTCTCTAGTTTTTTCATTAAATTTCTAAAAGTCTTGAAATATTTTGCAGGACAAAATTTGGAAACTGAAATGTTCATCTTTAAAGAATTTTGAATCTATCATACTAAATTTTAGAATATACCAGCATTAATCAAGACCATAAAAAAAGACGATATGTAACCCAGACACCACTGAAAAGGATCACACCGCAGAAAGATAAAATAAAACATATAGAATAGAAAAAAAGTGATAAATCTAGTTTTATCCATGCTCAGCATAGAGCGGAAGATTTATTGTTCTTCCAAAGTTAAGTTTCAAACTTAAGTTTTTCATTTATGTGCAAATCTCTTGTGTTGAGGTCTTGATTGACTTTTAATAATACTACGTTTAAGTATAAAAAAAGTTTGTGAAATTTTCGATCGTTGGTAAGAAATTCTAGAATTGCTTTTTAAAACGATATTTCTGAAGAAGAAAGATGAATGAACCAGTGAAACAGATGATTGATATAAAACTTGTAATTTTTCTGGAGATTAGAAAGTTTGGGATGGAAATTTTTAGAATATCCATTGAAGGTTTCAGAAATGATACCATTGAGCATTTGGAAAAAAAAGTTCTATCAGAAGAGTTTAGATAGATAATTAATATGAAAAAAAAAAAAAAACCGGAAGCTCCAATGCACCAAAATCTTTTTTTCTGACAGATTTCGAAAGGAAAATCTATTTTTTTTAATGCGACTTATTAAATTTATTTTCTAAAACTTAAACCAAACTTCTTGATAAACAATATATTTTAATTCCTTTTTTCAAGAATTTAAGACTTAGTAACTTTGATTATAAAAGTAATTGTAACTAAGCCCTAGGCAGTAATTTATTAGAGACAAATACAGAATTAATATTTTAGCTTAGATTAAAATAATTAGGGTACGAAAAAAATCCCTTTTTGTAGAATTAAATATGTATGTAATAGTTTTGATTGCTTGAACGTCATATATATATTTTTTCTAATTTAAGAACTTCTTTAATTTTTTTAATTAAACAAATGCTATATGATTAAATATCATTAGAGTAAATTTAAATAGATTTTTTAAAACAAATTACAAGTTAATATGTTCTTTTTGATTTTTAAATTCTTTGTAACAAAAGAAATGGAATACATCAAATGATGCTATATATACTATATACAGATGTATTTTAATTTTGCAAAGATGACATCGAACTCATATTACTTTTTATTCGATATCATCACTAAAATAATGTATATCATAAATATTTCTATTACAATGAATTGTAAATTACTATTTATATACTATATTACCATAATGTAAGTAAATTTAAGTTTTAAACATCAGCATAATATATATCATAATTGAAAATAATATAACAGTTATTTGAGATAATCACATCATTTTAAAACTAGTGCTCCAAAATCTTTCATTTAAATTAAATTACAGCATATATTTCTTTATTAATATTAAATATAAATTATTATATATTAAAAATTTGCATCATATATTTCTTATACAAGCAATATTATTCAATATAATGTATTCTTAAATTTTCATTTTCGCAGTTTATTATGAATGAGGAAACAACGTAATATAAAGAGCAATAATACAAAATATTCATGTACCGAGAATACTTAGAAATGACTCTTAGCTTCAGCGGTAAGCAAGTTTTCTTTGTAAAGTGAAATTTTTAAAATCATATTTATTAAAAAAAATAATTGGGGAGACACAAGATTACAGTTTGATTTATGAAATTTGTCTTTTTGAGATACGATGCGTACCATATCATTATTACTGCTTTTGCTAAAATGTGTTTGTTTTTTCAATAAAAGTACTGTAATAAATCCTCTTCATTTAAATTCTTTATTAAAATTTTATTCTTTATTTAAAATATAGTTATATTGTAATTATAATGAATAATATACAATTATTAAAATAATAAAAAGAAAATATAAACATTCTTATACATATATTATTTTTCGACTAATATTTTTTATAGAGATTTCAAATATTTAAAATCTTTTTGAATAATGAATAATATTTCAATATCTAATTAATAAAATTGTAAGAGCAATATTTTTTTCTCTGAGATTTCTCTTGCTTTATTGAATGAGGCGAAATATCAAAATATAGTGAAAAGAATGGTATTATCATTTTCTAACTAAACAGTGGAGTGACATTGTTCATTGTCTTTTTTTAGTGAATTTAAACTCAAAAAAATTCATTTCCAAACACCTGGCAATCCAAATATCAGTAGAAATTCGAAAAAATAAACGTTCAATAAAATAAAAATAAAAAAGTATCACATATTGTGTACCTTTGCATTTGATGTTGGAAGGCAACACCACTATCCAATATCAATAAATTATAATTTTAACTTTTTTTTTATTTTTATTTACAAAATATAGAATAAAAAAAGATTCGCATATATAGAATTTAGACATGATTAAAAATAAATAATGCTGGAATGGCATAGGTCATAAATTTCTGAAAATAATATGATTTCAGAAATATTATAAATCCGAAATTTTAGATATTACTAATATCATTAAATGGTAAATAAGGCGAAGTATTATTTTTGATGGTCAACTTATATTACAAAAAAAGATATTTTTTAAAAAACTTTAAAAAAATTAATCTAAATTTTTATATCAAGATGTGATAAATGCAGAAATTTCCTGAAAAATACTGATTTGATGAAGATTCAAGACTAAAATTTAATTTTAGATTTTCAAAACTACAAAAATTGAAACCTTATAAATTTAACATTTTTGTTTGATTTTTAACTTAATCCTCTTTAGGGGCTTAGGAAGTAAATGAAGACTTACTTTCCCAAGTAAGTCTTCATTTTTTGTTTTAAATATTTGTTACTTAAGTTATATAGGTTATCATAAGTTCTGAAAAATTTTTTTCAATAAGGTAGAAATTTCGACAAATACATTAGTTTCTTATCTCCCAGAAAATAATGTATTGATTTAATATTTGATTGTGTTTATTGATTAATAATTAATAAAATTAAATTCATATATTAAGCTGAATGAATCTTTTTTCTTAAGCCAATCACAATCTTAAAAATATCTTATTATTCTAAGGCTAGAAAGAAATAACCTCCTAAAGGATCAAATAAATTTTATTGGAGTACTATTATATTAAAACTACCATTCATTTATACTCAATTAAATGCTATAAAGGAAAACTAAAAACAAATTATTGTCAATATGTTCAAGTTGTGTCAATCAGTGCCTCTCTATTATAAGAAAAGTCACAAATAACAATGTAACATGATTCTATAGTAAATGTTGCAGATAAATTGATATTTAAAAATTAGCACATTTAATTGTTTTTCTTTTGATTTTTTCATTAATAACAATTGGAAATTTAAAAAAAAAATATTTTTAAACCTGTGAATTAAGAAAAAAAAATATGGATTATTTTTTTTCAATGAAATTTGAAAATATTTTTAAACACCGTGAAAATATAAATTTTGAAATATTTTTTTCCTAAATTAATTCTACAATTTACATCATGCCTCAAAAAGTTCTTTTCTTTCCC
This sequence comes from Argiope argentata, assembly GCA_026289955.1. Taxonomy (NCBI): domain Eukaryota; kingdom Metazoa; phylum Arthropoda; class Arachnida; order Araneae; family Araneidae; genus Argiope; species Argiope argentata. The sequence goes on along the minus strand of JAOUZG010017227.1, from coordinate 1,063,935 downwards.
TTTATCATTCTTGAAGACAAAAAAAGATAGATGCTTTCCGACAAGAGGCTTTAAGCTAAAATCTCATTTACGTTCCTTCAAGAACCATGTTATCATTGTTAGAAGAGACGATTACTTCGTTCGAAAAGTTCAGCAACAAGGCTTTTTTTGTAATGTTTTCTCTCTCTTTCTTTTAATTTGACGCTTGAGATGAAATCTATTTTATTTGAAGCTGCATAGCAATACTTCAATATTTCAGAAGTTCTTTCATTAATGCATAGACAGCAGCTGTGCATGATTACTTTGCATTTTTTAAATATTTATTTTTCATGGTGAAGATATCCTAAAAGCAGTCAAGTAGGACTTGTGTGGGTTTTATGAATCCAAATCCTTTATTTTGCTTTGTCACTAATAAGAAACCAAAATTTTCTTCCGATGAAAAGAAAAAGAAGAAAAATGAATTGCTTGTAATTTCTTCTAAATGTTATTATTAACAAATATTCCTAGTTACAACATTTAAGATTTCTATGTTATTATTAAGAATATTTCTTTAATTTTACTAAAGCTCTTTTATTGACTTAGTAAAACATTTAGTAAAGAAATTCGTTTAAGCATTTTGGAATTTTTTGCTGTTGATTTTAAAAATTTAAGCAGAGAACTTTCAATAGCTTTTGACTTTATTAAGGTTGAAAATTTCGATTCCAAAATTTTCTCTTTAATAGCTATTCTTTAGTTGTATAATAAATGTCTTTTCAATGCATAATCGACGTTTTACAGAAGTTAGTTATATCTTACTGTGCTTCATTTTTTGTTAATATATTTTTTTTGTTCGGAGAGCAAAGTTTTTTTGAAGCAACTATTTATATGTATTTTGCTCCTATTACACTAAAACAGTTTAAAATTTGGAAATTATTCTTACCCACTCAGAGATAAACAATAAAACAGGGCTTTTTTTAATAAAATTGTAAGCATGCTACAATTGTTGTTGTCATTTTTCCAACCAAGTTATCTGATGTACCCAGTCAAAACTACTAAACACACTTCCACACCATTATGCTCCCATCACCATACTTAACAGTTAGCACAATGCTGTTACTAAAGAAACGTTCGCCGGGCATCAACCAGAGACAAACGCATCCATCAGACTGACCGATTCTAAAGTGAGATTCATCACTCCAAAGAACTGTTTTCCACATGTCCACAGTCCAATAGCGGTGATCTCTGCACCATTGCAACTAATGATTCGCATTCTGCAGATATATGTTCGGCTAGCGCGTACCTGCACTACCATGGAATATAAAGTTTTTTTAACTCCCGTTGAACAGTTCTGTTCTTACGTCTGATAAGCTTTGGAACTCCTGAGTAATTTCCACCAACGAGAACTTCCGATTTTGTTTCACTACCCTTTTCAATGTTCTACATCTGCGTTCACGAAATATTTTAAGCCTACCAGTTAGTGTTTCTGCAGTTTCACTGCCTCGAGGTTTCTACTTCACAGTGGACTTAGGCTTCTGGAAAATATCCAGCAAACCGCCAACCAAACTGATTTCCCACAAAGATAGCATCCCACTCTACTGCCACAATCAAACTCACTAAGCTCCTTTGACTTACTCATTATTTCACAAACATATAAATACAACGTAACAAATCATCACTAAAGATTTTATAGCTTTTGATTACCTATCCAATTGCGTCACTCGCCAGAACCCCTTTTTTAAGGGGTATCTGCAAACTTTTGGGCAGAGAGAGAGTGTTACACTAAACTAAGGGTATTTACTCATTTTGAGTAAAATAAATCTTTCAACGCCCTTCAAGGCCAAGTAACCTTGACTTAATACTTGACATTGTACCGCCCAACCGTTTCTAGAGTCTATGTGGCATCTTTCCGATTTGGTACAGATGTATGTATAATTTATAAAAAGAAGTTGCACTACAATCAATTGCAAAGAAGTATGCAAATGACAAAATAGGAATGCATATTATAAAAATGGTAAAACCCTGAATTAAAATATTTGGAGAAGAAGAAAAAAAAATGTTAATTTAGCCAGAAATTTCAGAAAGCTGTTATTTTTAGGGAAAAATTTAGAATTCAATTTCTTTACTAAACCATTCCAGCAGCATTTTCCCTTTTTGGGTTTAAGTAAGAAATTCTCTTCTAGGTGCAAGTAATCCTGACTTACGGAGCATCATAAAAACTCAATAATTTTAATAATACTTGATGTAGATATATATTGTTAATTATATATAAGAAAAAATTTTCTTTATTGGTGGCTAGCAATAAATTTTGCCTCTATAGTAATTTAATTGGTATAAAAAATTACATGTTGTGTTATTGACCAATAACACTTTAAATAAGAAAAGTATAACTCTTCTAAAGCCAAGCCTAATCAAATTTTAAAGACTTAATTTTTCTTTATTTTAGGCAAATCAGCAAACTGTGCGAGAATTGTCAATTTTCCTCCAGACAGGCCCTGAAGTGGACTAAAATTGTCTGAAATGTAAGTATTTCAAACACCATAACTTCTTCAATAAGTATGGCGATTTTTTTTGTTTCAGATTTTATTTTATCAAGGACTTTTTTTAAATATGATTAATAGGAATAATTTCCGTAAAATTTAATGCGAATGTATTTATTGAATCAAGCAACATAACGCAATTTTTATGTAATATAAAGCATTTTTCTATTTTTAAATTAACTATTTCTCTTTCAAGAATTGGAAATTAACTAGTTCAACTCCATTAGAGAGAAATGTCTGTGCGAGTATAAGTTATTATACATAACTTAATATTCTATCAAAATGTAACTTTTATGTAGTTGTTATTCACAGAAAATAAATAATATTATTGCTTCTGCTTATTATACTTATATGTATACTATATAACAAATTAACTTCTCGTAACGTGCCTGTAATTGCAAAAGAGCATTTTTAATTGAAGGAGTCTTAAATAATTTTTAATTGTGTTATACAAAACAGTGCGAAAACTCACGATATGTAGTTTACTTAAGCGAGTGACTAACACAATTATTTCTTATCTTTTGACCTTCTGTTTGAATTTCCTGGACAAATAATTAAAAATTACGCCTTAAAGTAATTAATTTTGTCTGGATAAAACTGATGGTTTACATAAATAAAGATTCTGACAAAGCATTTGTTAAATATTGATATTTGTTTTATTTGTACCCAAAGGGAGTACACTCAGAGTTCTTTGTGAATTAATTGTATTAAGATATGTAATAATTTTTTAATTATAACTGAAAATATGTTATATTCATGAATTCTATAACTCAAAAGCTATTTACATTGTTAATAAACTTTCGATTGTATTAAAAATTTTGTTAACCCTTAAATATTTGCTTATTAAACTAGATTTTAATACATATATATTTTTCATTTTTATTTCTTTAATAAAAATGGTGGAAATGTATTTAAAAGTCATATTTCATTTTAAATGTGATTAATGACTTAGGAAACAGCTCGTTATTATCAGCAACATTACTCATATTTGAGTGAAAAATTATTGTCAATAATTTGTTTAAACTCAAACACATTTTGAGCAGTGACATTTGATTGCGTATCAGATTGTAAAATGCAATATTTGTAATTATAGTAATGAAATAAAATCACCTGCTGTTTCATGTTAAAAAAATTCAATTTTTCCATCTTTTTCCCTTTTTCAGTATATATAAAATGATTATATAAAAAATTAATTCAATAACATTTTACAATGATACTAATGGTCTAGTTTCAATTTTATTCTGATGTTGCTTTAGAAGAAGAAACTGTGAATCTTGTTTAAAGACAGCTTTAATTCAACTAAAATAAGTAACTACTTTAGGGATGGAAGTTACAGTGATGTAGTTTGCACATTTGAATAAATATTGAGATATATGATAAATATACAAGAATCTTTAGATATGCTATTCACAATGTCGTTTTACCCGAATTTGACATTTATATAATTTGAAAGTTTTTAATGTATACTTTAGTATGATTTTATTGAAATTTATGCCGTGATTAAATTTATTAAGTAATTTTTTGCATTTTCTGTGTTGAAATTTTTTTAAAAACTTTTATTGAAAAGTATTTTAGCGCTCTTTTAAATTTAAAAAGATTTTTTTTTTCAATTATAAAAGTTTTTGCCATGTATTTTCCTGTTTTTAATCCTTGAAAATTTTTAAAGTTTATTTTGCTTCAATATAATTCTCTAGGTGCAAAATTTAAATCGTTTTTTTTTTCATTGTTGATATTGATAAATCATTCTTGCTTTTTTTCCATTGGTAATGACTAACGCTTTAAAGATTTGACTTATTTTTTTACTTAAAGGCAACTTTTATTATAAGGTATACATTAATAAGATTTTTGAAATTCAGTTTTGCTAATAATTAATGTTTAATTCTAGAATCAAAAAATTGTAAAGAAATTCTAGTGATCTTCTTTAGATCTGAAAAGCTACAAAGAAAAATATTTCGTGTAATAAAATAACAGGAGGAATAGAATGGTGTCTAAAATGCTTCCAACATATCATGATTTATATGTTCATCAAAATTTGATGTTGAAAAATATTTTGTTGAGGGCGCTATTAAGACAAAATTACACAAAGTAAATTTATAGCAACCATTCGTTGTCCGATTCAACTGGTAAGCAAAATACTATTATAACAACAATAATAATGCTATAATTATATACTTATTTCAAAATGTTGCTTGTAGCCTCATTAATATTTGCCAGGAACATGTTTATATTCTACTTAGTATAACTGTAGAAAATAAATGCATAAAATTTCTCTTTAAGAGTATTTAATAAGCAATTAATGTCAGAAATGTCAAAAACAATTTTTTTTAAATAAATGTTTAACCCTGCTGTCCATTTCGCCTTATATGACCCGACATGAAGTTTATACCTTCATAAAAATAAGTAATACTGGGATATTTTTGTGAAACTTCCCGACATCTTTCGCAAATAATATATATGTAAACTCTTAGAGGGATTTAGGTTTATTTGTATTTTAAAGGAATAATTTTGATTTATGCTTAATTTATCGTTCGGGTCAATATCACATTATTGTATCATTTATTTTTATTCCTACATGTTTATTTTGATTTATATAGTTCAAAAGAAAAGAATAACGATAGTATCTATAATCTATCCATTTTCGAAACCTGTTTCGTTGACGTATGTGTTACGTCACATGACAAGAATACACTTGCAAGGTCCAAAGGTTGATGCGATTGGCAGGAACCTATGTCTTTGCTCTTATTGCAACATTTCTTTTTTTTAATCAGGTTAGAACATGAGGTTTTTGGCGTCAACAAAAATGCTTGGTCAATGAATTTTATTATTTGCACTAGAATCTCAAAAATCAGCTTTTAATAACGTATTGCTGTCGTATTTACAAAAGCTCTGATTAGAAAAAATAAGTTAATGACTACAGCAAATAAAACATAGAAAAATGTCATTTTGAGCGCGTGATTATATGAAATGAAATAAATAGGAAATGCGATATTTTTTAATAAATGCGAGACAAAGTATTTTTGATCATTTGCAATACTAAAGTGACTCAGTCAATGAAACTATATATATATATAAACTTGCATAACTCCGGATTCTTCAATGAATATTCAATGGGATGATGGTTTTGGAGTCAACAAAAATGCGTGGACAAGGAATTGAAATTTTAAATTTCAACTTTCTCAAAAATAGGCCTTAGAATACTTTTTTAATCTCCAATTTGCCACTTTTTGTTGAGATAATTTTTTTGAACTTTTTAAACTTTATGAAAGCTTACTTCAAACTTGAATAAAAATCTTTTAAAAAAATAGTTTAAACTGTTTTATTAATTCATACATTTGCAAAATCTGCCACTTTTTGTTGAGATGTTTTCTTCAAACATTAATAAAAATCTTTTTAAAAGTGGACTAGATTATATTAATTAAGTCAAACGTTTTCAATGATTGGTCACTCAAGAAATTATATTCTGACATGATACATTGAAATTTCCATAGCAAATTTCAATTTTTACTTTTTTTACTATTTTTCTTGTTATGTTTCACTTTCTGATACACTGTAAAAGAACTATGCCTGTAAATGTGAGAGAAATGGTGAATCGCAAAAATTTGAATCACAATGATATCGCTTAACTAATGAAAACTTCTGATAGTGAATAAGTATATATGAATATGAAAATTATGCAAGTGATGACATTGTGAGTGAGAGTTCAGACTACGATTTTGAAACTGATATTCTACAAGTGAACTATAAAGGGGGAATGCAGTCCAGGAATTCTGAATTAAAGCGGAAGGTAGATCCTGTACCTCATTCTTTTCAAACGATAGCTGCTATTATAAAAACTACTCCAGAAGTCACCTGATATACAACAGAAAAGATATAAGACGTACAAAGTGCAAAGATAGTATTCTATTCTACACTAAAACGAAATCACAATTATGACTAATACTGAAAAAGAAAGGTTTATGGAAAATAGTAGAAAAATATTGAAAGCGAAATTTTTCAAGAATATATTTGATTATTTTTGTAAGCTAATGTTTATAAATCGTATCAAGAATCAACAAAACATTTTGGGATAAAGAAACAGGTATAAATATATTTCGCATGATAATGTTCCTCGAAACATTCTGCACCCTATCGATATTTATTCGTTTTGATAATAAATCCACTCGTCAAGAAAGAAGAAATTTGGATAAATTAGTTACCATGCAAGATATCTGAGAAAAGAGGATATAAATTCTACCAAAATTATATAATCTAAATGAAAATGTTACTGCATAAACAATTAATAGGATTTCGTGACCGATGTCCTTTCAAAAGGTATATACCAAGTAAGCTCTCTATATATGGGATAAAAACAGAGCGTTATGTGACAGAAAAACCTCGTAGGTACTAAAAACCCAAATTTGCTCTGGAAAAGGAAAAGGATCAAAGCCAGAGAAAAATCGGAATGTGAGTAGGGTGTGATCTTACTTATGAGTTTTCAGGGCACAATATTACATGTGATAGTTTTTACACATCTTACAACCTAGAACAACTTCTTCTAAAAAGAGAAATAACTATGATTGGAACCATTAAAAAATAAATCAGAACTCCCTGAACAAATTCCAAACAAATAAGTTCATAGCTCATTATTTTATTTTACAGAAGACCAAACAGTTATAAACTACAAGACTACTACTCTCAAAAATAAAACAAGAATATTATTCATATAAGCACTTGGCATCATGACCAAAAAGTTAGCAATAGACTAGATAAATAACTATTAATGGTGTTAGATTATCATTTAACTACAAGAGCTGTGGATGCTGTTAATCAACTTTTAAACACATACACTTGTACAATACAAAGAAATCGCTGATCCATGATAGTATTCTATAATGGTTCAATTGGGTTAAGGGCCCGTATTGGTATATATGTTAATGAAAAGGTGGATCAATATGCAAAGACGACCGCGAAGAAAAAGAGTGTGGATATAACTGTCCCGAAATCAAATGGTGTCTTAAAATGGGGAATGAGAGAAGAGATTAAGCTACAATGGTTTAACGGATGGTACATGTCCTAAAAAGGAAGAGTAACCTACGATTTTATTCCTAATCCAAAAATAAAAATAAAAAGATACCATTCACTGGTAATCCAAACTATATCAGGACATGGGAGATTTCCTCCATATTTCCAAAGATTTGGAAGAATGCAGGAAAATAAATGCATTTGTGAAGGAATCGGTACTATTTACCACTATTTAAAGGAATGCACAGAAATCTTCGAAGATAGAAAACGTATGCAAGTTGAAAATAATGACTTGAGTTCAGTACTGAGGGTACCAGGTTATCTTAGGAGTCTGAAAGACATGATGTCAAAAATTGTCCGTTTTTCGCCAACTGTTTGAAAGTTTGTAGAGAAGGACGTGATTAGTATTTGACCACTTTAGGGCGAATTATCTGGAAAAGAATATCAGTTTGACAGATTCGGTCAATGTAAGTATTGACATTGTTAAAAACCACAGTCGGCCACAACAAATCCTGTCGATACTGCTACGTTCAGTGGTGGCGGGGTGGTCAGCTATGCACAAGAAGAGGCATTCTATAATATGCTTGAAATTTTTGCATACGATGCATTTATTTATGGACTTCAATACATAGTGAATAGAACGAGAAAAATTGATTGAATGAAAGCTATTTTTAAAAGAACTAGGAAAATCACTAGTTTCACATATTAATCACTTATTTCACTAATTTCTTCACTTTCATCACTAATTTCACATATTAAAGAATGGCCTCAACAACCAAGGAGTGAGGACTAAAAAACGAAACGAATTCAGAGAAAAAGTGGAAACGTACCATCGGGATCTGCAGATCCCGATGCATAGCTCAACATGCAAGGCTCAAGCAACATGCAAGGCTCAACATGATTCAACATGCAAGGCTCAATCTTGTCGGGGAGGCAATGACAGCAAAACTAATATGCTATGTTGCCTTTGTGAGAATCACATTTACAAGTCTCTTGAAAAACATTAGCGTTCAAATCTATCTATATTAATAAAAATGTTTCTCGAAATGCGTTGCTAAGCGTAAAACTAGAGAACTGCTCGACCGATTCGGCTAACTTTTTTTTAAATATTTTCGTTAAGACACGAGGATGGTTCTTATGGAGAGAAAAAAATGAAAAAAAAAAAACTGTTAGGAAAATAGTTAAAACGACACTTTTCTTACTTTCCCGCCAACATTCTTCATTTCCTTCCCCCCCCCCATCAACTGAGTAAGATAGCAGGAAATAATAAATTATGATTTGTTTAGAAAGAAATACGCAAAGTCAGTTGGATTTCATTCATAGATAACGGGATGTTTAAAAAAGAAAGAAAATAGCTGCTTTTATTATTAATCTGTATGAATATTTAATCTATGCCTGCTCGGAATAAAGTCTGGGCAGGGAAGAAAAAAATAACAAAGCAAAAAAAGGTTTGTAAAAAGAAAAGTAGTGATTAAAAAAAGCAGAGAAAAAAAGAAACGATGGGTGTGTATGTGTCACCATTATTTCCTTTGTGCGTGGCATTTTCCAAGCTGTTTTTAAACTTTCGCAGCTTTTGAAAACCAATTGTGTCTTTATTTGTTTAGTGTGTTTACATTTATGAAAATTAGAATCTCCTTATTCTATAAAAACGTAGAATTTTAGACCTTTCACTCCACCATTTAAGTAAAATATCAATTCCGGGACAATCATTGATCGGATAGAAAGAGAAAGATGAGTAGTACAGTGGGCAGATCATCTGAAGAAAATAATAAATAATACTATAAATGAATTATTATATGATTATCAAAATTTGTTTGGTTTAAAAATATTTTGGTGAAAAACCTGTTAAGAGACGCAGCTACATAAAATATAATATAATAATTTTATCGAGCATTAATATTGTCAAACCGACTGGTTGCCAAAGGCGGCTATTTGTAAATAAATTCCAATTTTGAATATTTTTCTATTATTTTTATAGATACTTTGCATTATTGCAAGTTTTAACTTCAAATATATTTTGTCATTTTTATAGCTGCATTATAATATTAGATCAATTTATAAACTTATGATACTATGGTTTAAATCATTTTTAAATTACATACACCAATTACTGCAAGAAATGTTAGTTTTCTATGATTCGAATACTACATATGTGAAGTAAATACAAACAGAGCAGCAGAGTTAAAACTCTTTTTTCCTAACATCCTATCGAGACTTCATCATTATAGCTTCATAATATATTCTCAAGTGTTTCTGGCATAGCATCATAAGATTCCGCTCTCCCTGTAACAAACCTTTTCATCGTTAGATGAAGTCATTATTCATCCGCGATCCATTTTGAGTTTCATGAAAAGAGCTCTCAGTTCTCCGTTTACCTGAATCACTCTCAAAGAATTCTTTTTTAAAGGAAACCTGCCCCCCCCTTCAAAATGAAATTATGCTTTTTGAGTGAGGCTGTCATTCACAAACCTTGACACGGCTTTGGTTATCTTTAATTAAGTCGTACATCTTTTGTCGTTTGTGGGCTCATTTGAACAAACTTTGGAGTTTCTTCATTATAATGAAGCCTCGGCTTCGAGCGGAAGCAAAGCCTGAAGGCAAAAGTGTTTTGTTTAAAAGCAACCCAATCTACGCTGAAGTGGGACTCAGAAATTGAAAGAGGTGAAGTTTACAAGCAGAATGTTTTGATATGCATTCATATTTTCTCAATGAGAATGGGGAGAAATTGTTTCAGGAAATGATGTTTATTTTTAATAACAAAAGTATAAATTCGTGAAAAATACGGTGAAAGTTTTAAATTGGTATTACTTTTTAGGATAATTATTATCTATTGATAGTGAAATTGATTATAAATGACTACATGGATTTCACCGCGAATGTATTTATTGTTTTTGAAACATATGTTTTTATTTCTTTATTTTAAAAAGATGTATTAATCTCGAACTAGCATCATGTAATAATCATAATATGTTATAGTTACCATCATATAATAATTATAACATAATTATAATATATTCAAAAATGATTAATAAATGCAGAATTAATGAAAATTTTGTTTGCTGTATGTTAAAAGAGTCAATAGCTATACATTTCTTATATAATTTAGTATGTTTCAATGACTTATAAGTTATTAGATAATTATACAATGAAACATTCATACTTAAGACAAATAAAATATAAAACTATTATTATCTATTCATTTTTATTGGATTTCGTTAATATGCGCAATTAGATAGAGTAAATTATATTACAATTATATTACTTTTTTGAAATACAGATAATGCATTTTCGCACTATATAATCTTAATTTAATTCAAAAGGTGAAGTATAAATTTGAAAATGTATACCAAGATTCTGTACTATTTTTATCTTCAATAGTAAAACATATCACTTATGCTGAAAGTCAGAAGATCTGAACTGAGCACTTTATTCATAATTATTGTTAATATAATGTATGCTTATCTGAGAAAAATTATCTAATTCGATTGTTTAACATATGAGCTAATAGAAAGTGTACTATTGCCTGAGTATTTCGTATTCTATACCCTTAAAATTTCAGCAATTAAATAAAGGAACAAAATATTCTGATCATAACAGGCTATTTCCTAGTTCCTAGGAATGTTAACAGGAATATTAAAAATAATAATGATATTAAGAAACACTTATTTGTAATTCAGTTATCTGCATTCAAATATTTTGAAATGACGTGATTTTAATGCATTTTCACAAATATTAAAATTTGAATTAACATAAAATGAGAAGCCCAGATTTGAAAATGATACCTCGTATCCGTTTTATTTTTTATCTCTAAAATAAAGCAAATCCCTAATGGTAAAGGCCAGAAGTGTGGAACTGGGAACTTCTGTCGTAACAATTGTCAATATAGTTTATAATTGTTCAGAAATTAATTCGCCAATTCGATTGTTTGGCATGTGGATTGATAGAAAGTTTTCAATATTCGATATTATTGTTTTATTCTGTATATCAAAAACTGTTCAGCAATAAAACAAGATCATAACAGGCGATTTTCCAGATATTATAAGTTTCACTCGAATGGTACTGATAATAGAGAAGTTATGAAGCATTAACTTATCTTAAGATATTTAGTTAATTAATAAATAGTTTTAAAAATGTGGGAATTAAAATGGTGTCACAAGACATTGGTTAAAAGCAAAATTCTAATATGAATTTACATAATTTTTTAATAATTTTATTCCTCATGGTCTAACGCGTTTTGAAAATCCCTTGAATGAAACATCTACGATAAAAAAACACTAATTTTTTAATGCTCTTTTAAGGAAAAAAAGTGACGCTATTTGAGTTAGATATCATCTAAATAGAAAATTTGTTTCGCTTGAAAGCATCTTTTTATCGATTTAATCAATTTTTATCCCTTATACAGATGATGGTTAGAAATTCAACATATATAAGTTATCAAACTCATGCGTTTTTGCATTTCTGAGAAGAACAAGTTTGAAAACTAATCTATAAAGTATTATGCATAAATTATGTACATAAATTATTAATCAAATTATCATGCATTAATTGTGTATAAGTTTAACACATATAAATTATTAAATACTTTTTTATTTCAGAGTAAAAAAAAAGAAATTCAAACGCAAATATATAAACAGTTTTTACTCCCCCCCCTAATCTATGACACAGGAAAATACAGTCTATTATATCAATGTTAAATCTCTAGATATAATCTTACAAGAAGTGGGGTTATTTCTTCTTTTTTTTAACTTCTTAAACCAAATATATCAAGATAGGGTGAACCGGAAAATAACTCCTTTACTTCACCAAAAAGAGAAAACGCGCCAAATCTCCATATAGTTTGAACTCTCCATATAATTTTGAAAACAGACGCCAAACAGCGGCAAGCGGAGGGGTGATTCTCCAGTCGCGCCTCAAGATATAACAAATTTGAAATAAATATACCAACAAATAAATAAATAATAACAATAAATAAATAACAACAATAAATAAATATAACAAATTGAATGTAGTAAAAAAAATTAAATTGTTACATTCGTTTTAAACCTTACAGCTAAAATGAGAAACGGCATTTTCCCTAAGAGAATAAACTTAATAACTAATTGGTATAAGAACGGATTCAAAATTATTACTGACTTTACTGGAGTGAGATTATAAAAATTATACCGGGCTTTTCGATAAAATTATAATTCAACCTCAATAATTTTCAATTCCTCTGTCGAAAGTAACTTTATAATGGTGAATGGGTTATAGATTTGCGGAAATTCAGATCATCTAAAGAAAAGCAATAATTCTATACCAATAATTCGATTGGTGATCCAAGGTTATAATTAAAGTTTTGTCCGGTGTAAAAAAAATACCCCTAAGCGGAAACGGCGTAATGTTTAAAGGTGAAACGTAATTACTGAAGCAGCTCAGTTTCCGTTGCAACAGGCAGATTAAGTTCGTTCTTAATCAGATTCAGAGTACATTCGTTTGCTTAATGTTGTTTGGAACCACTAATGATCTTTTCCCTTCATTCAAGTAAAAAAAAAGAAAGAAAAAAGAAACACCAACTTAGAATTTCTTTTTTTTTTCTTGAATCTTCTTGATTGTTATAATACGAGAATTTGCATTAAACGGAGCAGAGGAGATTGAAAACTGAGAACTAAGATGTGGATTGTTAGTCGATAATTGTGGTTAAAAACTTCCTATTTTTGGTTCTAGTTATTTATTCTATATCCACCTTGATCGAAATTTTCAGAAAAAGCTGCTAATGACGAATTATAGAGAAATAATTAAGTTTACTTATTCCAAGCCCCTTTCCTTCTCGGTATTTGGGAAATGAGATTTAAATATATGTCTTCTTTTAAGAAAATAAAACTATGTTGTAACACAAAAAACCTGTTTTGTTAAATCCCTTAAGAAAACTAGAAGGGTTTTAAATATATTAGTTTGCATTGTATTACTCTGGATAGCAAGAAATCATATCAATGGCATTGATTGATATTAGTTATCATAAACTTGAACCTTTATTAACCTTTTGCGGTCCGATGTCGAGTGTGATTCGACATTCAAGACTGTTAATCGCTCTGACGTTTTATTTATTTATTTATTTTTCAAATTTAATTGTTAAAAATGCCTATATAACGGTTAATAGATGTAGATAAATGTTTCAAAGAAATTCAAATTAAAAGAATTATATATTTATTTTTCATAGCAATAAACAAATCTTTGTATTAGGTGAATAATTTTGCATTTAATTATTTTTCAGACTACAAAGGGTTAGTTGATAACATAAAACAAAGGTTATTTCTTTGGCATTAATGTAGAATACTTGTTTTTATTCAGAGAAAAATTTACATGTGATGTCTGGTTATTCATTCGCTTTTCTTTTCTATAATAAACTTCAAATAAGTATTTATTCAAAGGGTGATGAAGGCATCAATTTAAAGAAGATAATCCTTATAAAATATTATCTATATATTAAAATCGTTTATATTTCTTGAACCAGATACCAAAAAGTAAAAAAGAAGCATCTTTATAAACACAAATAAGAATTGAGTTTTTGAAATCAACGCATCAAATTAGGAAACAAAAAATATGATAGTAAGAATTAATGTTAATCCTCTTTTAATCAAATATCATTTAAGTGGGTTTTATGGTAAAGTTTTTTATGGTTAATGAGCTCAGAAACTAAACTATATGATGTCATTTATTAATACAACAAACATTTATTCAAAAAAAAGTTTTACTGGGCAAATATTTACAAATGAGTTGAATACATGGAGATGCAAGATAACTAGATAAAGATGACTAAATCGTTCCTCACAGGCCAGACATGCCATTAATTATTCGAGAATAGGTTAAAAAGAAGGGAATTTAAAGTAGTTAATCCCCTATAAGAGTGAGGCTCTTTCTGGTGAAGAGACGCTCACAGTGCCAAAGTATGTCCTCGGTTCGAAAGTTAGTCTGTCTTTTTTCGACGAAAAAGTTATGGCCTTCTATAATAATCACAGATGGCGCTGTTCAGAATAGTTTAGATGCGGTACTGAAAATGACGTCTGTTTCACAAAAATGATCCAGCCTTACAGCCCAGCCAAAATAAAAAAATAGTCATAAAAAATCCATCGTTTATGGTTACAAAGGTGTGAGAGTTTCTGAAAGCAATAAAAGCTTTGTTGATATTTTTTAATTACAAATAAAAGAAATAAAAAACTGTTATTTTTTTATTTTAAGTTTGGATGAGGTTGGATGCCTAAAATATTTCTTCTTAAAATTGCCATTTCTTCCATTAGGATTCAAAACAAGCTGTATAACATTTATATTCATTGGGAAAATAATTAAGAAATTTCTTGTAACCCACCACATGAGCAATATAATTCTTAAGCATACTTCAAAGTGCATAAAAATAGGGCAAACTTTTCAGTGAATATAAACCAATGCCCATGTCCCCTCCATTTGTTTTCATTTGAAGGGTAATGAGCAAAATCTCAGCAGTCACTCCTTTACACAATGTAATTTTAAAACAGCATTCAAAATGTATAAGAATAGCAGGCACTGATACAGTGGATATGGACCAATGACCAATTTCCTTTCATTCATATCCCACTAAAGTAAATTGGCTTATTAGCTTTAATAACACTGGCTGTTAAAAAGAAAACCTGGTAAAAGTTACGTTTAGTGTACCCCTTGCCACGCCAAGGATGCCAAGTCGCCAATAAAGATGGCGGACAAAGTAAACAAACACTTCTAAGGGATAGTAACGGTTATCACTTTTCACAATATAATTTTGATTTTTTTACCGATAAGCATTCATTTTTTTTTCAGACCCAGTGCCTTCAACAGATGCCGGAGGCATCTGTTGAAGGCACCGGGCAAAGTTTTTTAACTTAAAAAAAACATCCTATGGCTTCGCTAGCCACGGGAGCGGGAAAATAGTAACTTCGCTAGCACATTGAACATAAAGACTTGTGGATAACATGAACAGTAAATAATTGAAAAAGACAAAGACGCAAAAAGAATGGATTTAACAGGAAATTTTATTTATTGGTAATGTATTTAAAAGAGTTGAAGATCATGTACAACTCAACCATTGTAGGAAGAAGTAAACAAGACATCATTAGGAATACTAAAAGAGCGTTTTGTTGGGTTGCCATATTGGAGGTACACTAAACTCGGGGGCACACTAATGACCACTTTAACCCAAAATCCTTTAATTTTTATGTATTTGTAGTATAAAAATCAATCATTATTGGCTCTTATATTTGAATTAGCTGATATTAAATCCTTCAAAGTTTCTATAATTCTATGAAAAAATTCCCCAACATTTCTAACATAGTATGTAAAATATCCGGATTTAAAAAGACTATTAATACCATTAAATATGATTCCTCTTTATGTCAGAAATAGTTTTATAATATTTTTTAAAACTTCTACAAGTTAATAACAGTTTAATGATAATTAAAAGTACTCTCATTATTTATTCTGTCCTGTATTTCTATCGGATTTCGTTTCAAAATGTTTTAAAGGATTCCTTCAAATTTAAAGACTTGCACTTAGTAATAGGATTAATGAAATTTTCTTTATTCGAATGAAAACTTTTGTGATTTAGTAAACTAAGCATAAATAAAGAAAACATCACAAAATATTTATTTTAATCAGTATCAAAGGTTGAATCAAGTAAGTTTTTAAAACATAATATATAATATTTTAAAAAAACATCCATACGTAATTTCATAACAGAATGCTGATTACACAGAGAGTATGCTTTTTGTTTCATTGTTTCAATCTGCTGATGTTAATTTTGTAATAATAATTGTATTACATGTTTGAGAAACCAAACACTGTTAGAATGGAAACTATATGGTTGGTACCTGTAATTCTAATGTAGTTTGGTGATTTGGTCGAGAGAGAAAAAATTACCCCAAATCACAAATTAGATAATGGTTGTACAAGTTTAAAGAGGAAATGTAATTACAGAAACAAAACCACTTCCTATGCAATAGATGGACAAAGTTTTCCCTTAATTGCATTAGGAATATATTGGTTTGTCTAATGCAGTTTGGAAGTGTAATTTTCCTCACCTTTTGTTCACAATAACAATTATCCAAGAATAGTATTTTCTCTGTCGATTTTCCTTAATTATTTTAATATTTGAATTTTTGCTAAAATAAAGTTGCCATAATATTTTAAAATAGAAACTCAAGGTCTAGTTAACCAGTAGAGAAAAGTGGCAAAAGTTTCTGAATCTTTTCTTCCAATTATTTCGTTATATCAGTGCTGATCCAATTTTTCCAACTGGGGCGCTGATGTAAAGGTTTAGAATAATAGTGGGATTTCTCTCTCTTTTAAAACTGGAATGGAAATACATTTTTTGAAGAAATGAAATTTGTTTATGGAAATAAGTTTGCTTTATTTTCTTCAGAAATAGATGACATAAATTGTAGAAAATATAATAGAAAAGGGGAAAAGTTCCGAAAACGAAAATGTAATTATTCAAATTGAGCAAGAAAAATCGTAGATGCGTGCAAACAAAACTGGGTTTTTTTTCGAGTGTAGGCTTCATATGTGATTATTCTATATGGTTTTATTTAAAAATAGTGTTAAGTTCTAAAAAGCATTTTTCTCGAAATAAACTAAAATGATAGAAACTTTGTGAAAGTTTAATTTCCTTCAAAGTTAAATGCTTGATATTAGTAGGTAATATTATTCTTGGATGCCCTAGAAAGTGACAAAATTGAAAGCAACTTTAATATCCAAACTGAAAATTTCCTTTCAAGTATTCAATCTCAATGATCGGGTTGTAAGGTCTCGGCTTCAGAACAGAATGGTTTCAGGTTCAGGACTCGACTTCTCCGATGAACAGTCATGTAAGCTGGTCTGGAGTACTTCCTTCCGCTTGTAGGGTATGGAAGTTTGGAGCTCAGATGTATTTCTCGTCATCTGATTACAGTTCAAAATTACGAAATCCGCCTTAAAGAAGCCCTAATGTTGCGTAAAAATGGGACGCTAATATACTGTTACGTTTTTAGCGTAGCGGGTTCGGATTGAATGGACTTTACTTGAGGACAACACAAACAAATTAATTTACAGCTATTTACAGTTATGTACAGGATAATTGATAAACAAATTCAGATAAATACAATCCAGCAGTCAACAATCACTTACAGCGTAAATGCAAGTCTTACGCACAATGAAAACAGACTGCAAATCGGCTATCGTATAGCACAGCAACAGTAAATCGAAACGAGCTCAATAACAAAACGTTAACAACTCACAAATCCTCTAGTCCAGCGATACGCTTTTAATTTCAGAGCAAACTCTCAACTGACCCACTCACTCCGGCTACTCGCCCCTTATATAGCCGAAGAAGCGCGTGCCCCGAAACTCGTGAAACTTCTCAAAACAACGGGTGCAATCCAGCGGCTACTAGACTAATCCTCTCGCCAAACCAATAAAGCTGGCGCGTGGCTCCTCGCTAAACATCGCCATTTTTGGCGCGTTTTCATGCCGCTCCCCGCTTGTAACAATACTAAACTTTCCCAAATTCCCAAATATTCCTGTATAAAACAAGCACTATAGAATGATCTAAATATTAAAAAATAAAAGAAAAGAAACATAAATAAATAAAATAATAAATATAAATAATTATAAATAAATAAAAAATAAAATTACAATAAATAAAATTAAATATTTAAATTTTAAACATTATTGTTTCTTCCCATTAAACTAGTTTCGAAACAAATTTGTATTATTACATTAGCTAATTAGTGAAATAAATCCATGTGAAGCATTAGAAATAAGAAGTCTGATACTAATTACCATAGAAGTTACATGAATATGCAATTGGTTTTATTTATTAAATCAAAAATCTTCAAATTTCATTCATAAAGTCTTTTACCATTGATCTTCAAATAAATAATAATAACAACAAAATAAGATTCTTAAAATTTCCGTCTTAAACCCAAAACAATATAAAAATTAAAAATTACAATATAAAAATTAATAATGATCTAACAAAAAGATAACGATCTAAGATAACAAAAATTTTGCAAATATTTTTTTTGGCTTAAAAACACGTACATGTCTTGTACCTTGAATTCAATTTTATTCTTGAAAAAAATTGATGCTGTTGGATCAAAAATGTACAAGGTTCTGGAGATGTCGACACTTTTATTTTTGTTATGTCCTTTTATGATAATGGAATAAAGGAATAAGACAGAGGAAAGAAGAAAAAATATTGGAGAGAAGAAAGAGTGAGAATGAAAATAATACACAGGTACAGAAATTTGTGAAAAAACCCTGTTGAGATATTGCATTCAATCATAAGATTTGCCTTGCAGTAATTAACTAGGTATATAAACTCATGATATTATCAAATTACATTTTGGGCACAGTAAATTATTAAATCTTCATGTCGAATATGCTGCAGGTATTTTCAATGATATGCCATTAGTAATTTTGATGATAATCATTTTCAATGATATGCCATAAGCTATTGGTAACGAATGTAATTAACCGTGTTGAAATACAGTTCACATTCGTTTGCATTTAACTTCCTTGCCCCTTGTGTTCACTTCCCTAGTCCACTTTTATACGTGCAGGTAAAGTTTGCAGACATACTTTCCTAAATGAAATCGATTCCCTAAAATATTCCCTACTACCTCACGAAATTTGAACTTTTAAGTTTTAACTATTCTGAATATGTGTAAACATGAATTTACGGATGCGAGACTGGAAAGAAGAAACTTTTGAAAATTTAATTTCAGTTTGTTTTACACGGAGTCATAATTTGTATAGAAGAGAGAGGCGATAGTAAAATGACTTCGCGATATATTACAAATGTCAAGGAAATTTTCCCCCTTCAATGATTTTAATATGAGATTCTAATACGGATTTCCTTGCAACGTGTCGATTTAGGAAAGGGAATTTTAGTTATCTTTATAAAAAGGTGTGCAAGTTTTCAAAATTGTTATCCTTTCTTTCTTGGGGTTAGAACCACAGTTGCAAAGCGCGTGTTAGAAATAAGATATCAATTGGGGTTTAGACAAATTATGAGATATCATGACATGTATACATTTCCAAATATATTGTATGATTAACAATATTATTAATTTAAATATGTTGACAACTAATTTCTACGATTAATTGGTTTATATAACATTCCAAACATTTCCAAATTAGAATAAAATTTTGTGTTATCATTGATAGAAATAATTACCTTATAGCCAACATCTTTTATGCAAAATATATGTTATATATGACGACGAAAGTTCACAATCATAAATTAATTAAAAGCTTTATATTCCACTGACAGCCTCAAATGAATCGTAAAGATTATCTCCTTTTCTTTGCATTGTTATGCTTTCAATTAGATTTTAACAGAAGAAAACTAATAATCACACTGCAGAAATTGGATAATGCTTTGGCAGATTCAACGACGAAAAGTAATTACAGAAACAATACAACTTTCGATATACAGTGCTGAGAATGATTATCCTTAATCAGATTAAGAATGCATTGATTTACTTAATTCTGTTCGGAAATTCAATAATCTTTTTCTCTCATTCACTGGAGAAGCTAACCGACAAAGTTCTTTTTCTCTTCTCATTTCTTCTCATTATTCCAGAGTTCGAATTTGCATCGAATGAAGAAGTGACACAGTGTTTCAAAGGAGAAAACTAATTCTTTGGTTATTATCGGGGAAAAGTGGTAAACTTTTCAAGGTTCCTCTTTTCCTCTAATTACGTTCGTAGTTGCTAAGGTGCCGTAATTGCCATAGAAAGTTGGAAAAGGGTTATTTTTGAATACTAACTAAAATAAAAAGTATTTTCCTTTCTCTTTTCTTATAGAATAGAAGATGTATTTTTTTTAATAAAAGAAATATAAATTTTTATAAAGAATTTTCGATTTTTTCCTATAACTAATAGATTGAAGAATGGTAAAAAAATAATTTTTAAAATGGAAAACGTATTTATTTATAATGAGTTTGAAGATGCATATAGCTTATTAATAATCTTTGAAGAAAGGAATTCTGATTTATGTCTGTTTAAGTAGTACTATTTGCATTCTAATTGGGCATATGAGCTTCATAAAATAAGCAAGAATGGATGAAAGCATGATCATTTTGTTTTTCATTCCCAAGGTATATGTTTATTTTCAACCACAGTAATATTATAAAATATAGTATTAAAATAAATTTTCAAAGGGCCTTGAAAATAAAAGTATTTTAAAAATATGTTCTAATTAGATTTAAATGTCCCACACGTTCTAATTTCCTCAAAAATTGGAGCAAATCGTATCACATTCGCTTGCACAGTCCCTTTTCAAAGGGGGGGATAATCAATCATATCACAGATAGAACAATTAAAGAGCAACCGTGCCCATACTCGAACCCAGAACGTCCAGATCAAGGGGAAAATGAGCTCCCCCTGTACCAGGACGAGGGCATTTTTATATATTTAAAAATCCCTTTTATTTCAGAAAAACAGGAATTTCTTTTTAAAAATTCCGAATGTGGGAATAATTATATTTCTAAAAAATTCGGGGGAGGATGCAAAAAAAAATTAAGTCACTCGAATTTTGTAAAATTAGAATACATTTTTAAAGTCATAAATCTTTTAATCTTTTAAATTTATTTCTTTTTAAAGAGTACTTTTTTTAAAATTTGTTTAACGTGCTTGTATTTTAATACTTATACATAATCGAAGCATGCGTGATTATGATTATATAATATAATTTTTACTTTACAAAAACAGAAAAACAGTGTTTTCATTGAACAAATGTAACTTTACCAAGTACTAACTAAGAGTAATTTTGATAAACAATAACAAAGCGCACAGAAATGAAAAGAAAATATGATTTTATATATTTTCTTATGTAACTATATATAATATTCTTCATATCTTAAATATTAAATTAATATATCAAAATTTAATGCACATAAAATATTCAAATGGCCATCATTTATTACTATTTTCATGAAGGATAAAAACTAATGATGCATGTGAAGTATTTTTTTCTTGTGCATATATCCTTCACAGCTACTACTTCTTACAAAGTAATTTATTTTACTCGCATTAAGGGATAAGAGCATGTTTTTCATATTCGTTCATGTAAAAATTTGAAATTTTGCTCATTTTATAAAAATTGGACACCTATTATAAGCAAGAATTATTCAAATTCATAAATTGCATCATTTATTGTCCATTTCAATAAATATCACAAACTGAGGTAAAAATTGAAATAGACTTTTAGTCATCTATATTTTTAATTTCAAAAATTTCAGAAAAAATATTTCTATAATAAATGGCAGAATGAGAAACATTTTTTTCCATATTCATAAGCTTATACCATTTTATTGTATTTAAAGGAAGAATATGTCATCTGTAAATAAAATAAAAAATTCAACTGATTTCAATATCTTTGAAAAAATGTATAAATTTTAGAATTAAAAAATATTCGTATGCTATAGTAGTTAAATTAATATATATATTTATATCTATCAGAATCAGCTGTCCTTCACTTTTATGCTGTTAAAGTATTTTAATTTTTTAATACATTTTGCCGTGTAATAGCTAACTAATAATAATTAAATACCATAACACAACAGAATTAATAGCTCGTCCTATGTTTGGTAAAATAGGAAGATTAAGAAGTTAAATTCGTCCCAATTAAATGACGCAGCGTATTTTGAGCAATTATCCTTTTTTTTAATTCTTAAAATAACATAAAGAGTGCCCGTTGTCCTTGCATAGGGGTAGTCCTGGCATAGAGAATGCGCTCCTGTAACAAAGGGCAGTGCAAGTGAATGGAATAAGTGAGAAGCAAAAGTTGTACTCTTGGCTCTGGTTTGCTCTACTGTAAAAGAAGAAACCCTGAAAAGGCTAAAATCGCTGACTATTTCAGCGAGCTTGTCCTTATCAAGTGCCATAATTAACTACAGCCTAAGGAGCATTTGAGATATTAAACGTCTTTTAAATTCTTAATTCAGTTTTCTTAGTTAATACCCCAAAAGCAGAAATTCAGTAAATCGATGCGTGTATAAGGCACTTTATTGTATGCGAAAGAGAATGAGTGTACCGGTTCCGGGAGCGGTACTTAGGTATTATGCCGTCCAACTTTATCGCCAAATTTGAATTCATCGCTAATGAGTTGCTAAACCTCCAATTATGGTGATCTGGCAATGGTGCAATCCGTTTATCTTTGTCGCCAACTTTAAATCCGTCGCCCATGAGTTACTAAACCTTTGGCGATCGTTGGCGAAGATAGTATAATACGTAAGTACCCCGGCAGCTTTGAATTTAACCTTCATGTTGTACAAAAGTTGACAGTAGGGACAATATTTGGACGAATTTCAGTGCATGATAGATTTTTTCAGCTCTTTTTAAGTAATTAAAATAGAATTTATTTCTATTAGCAACAGAAATATATACTTGAAAATGAATAAGCTTACCTTTCAGAGGCAGGCAAGCATGCGCCGGTGAGAGTCTGTTCTCTGGTGCTATTCTGCGATTACTTTCTGGCAGTAGGATGACCTCGTAGGGCTCGTCGGCAGAATCGTCCGCAAAATGCAGTTCTTCCAAGTCCATAGCCGGCCGCAGCAGCCCATTACACACCGGCCTGTAATGACACGATTACGTATTTTACAAAATTACAAACATTAGGCAATTTATTAAATTTTATTAAATAACTAACTAGCAAGAATGGTCTCACCCTTACATCATTTCGAATATCATCTAAATATGTATAATTAATCGTATGCCGTTATTGAACAGTATTTAACCCTTTAAAGGGCTATTTTTTGGAGTCATGGTGTATTAAAATATTTTTAAGATTGAGATTAATGTATGAAAAATGATTCATTTCCCTAATTAGATAAATTTAATTTGATTAATTAATTAGGTTAATAAATTAGTAATTAAGGAACAAATAAAAACAAGGCATTTCGTGTGAGATAAGGGATTGAAGCATTTAAGTTTCTGTCTTACAGAAAAAAAGAGGCAGAGCTTATTCCAGTTTATATTTTATTCGAAGATGGATAAATTTGGTGGAAAGTATACTTCCCATGGCCCTTGAAAGGGTTAAGAAAGAGGTTTGATTTTTATCTATGAATATCTTGAATGTAGTTAATTAAAAAGTACCATCAAATAGAGGAATTTTATAAGATGTTGTATATTTCTGGTCTTGGGTTGTTGTTTTTTACCGATTGAAACAAATGTTTCACACAGATTTACAGTTGCATTCATAAAATCGCTAAAACCGTATAATATTTTCCATAGATTTAATTCACCACATTTTTGAGTAATTGCATAAGAGTCTGTGATTAAGACTCAATCATTAAACAGTAGTACAACCGAATTTTGCAAATATCTACATATTAAACGTTAAAATTTAGAATAGCATTTACTTATGTAGTTATGTTTTTGAATTATCGTTTTTATATTCTAGTAGACGACCTAATGAAAATGGTCAACCTCTTGATGGATGTGCACGTGTTTAAAAATAGATTATAAATATATAAATTAAAATTTATTTATCTGTGTATTTATCTGTTTTTTTTTTTCGTTTTATTGAGATCGTGTTAAGTTATATACATGCGTTTTTGTGTTATCAAAAGAAGAAAAAAAGTATAAATGTATTCCATATTATTTATATATAGCTAATAAAGGAATAAAGAGTCAAAGATGGTTATTTCTACATAATAAGTTGTTGTTACCAAATCTTCTAATCTAAATTAATTTTTTTTAAAAAATGGGGAAAAAATCATTGAATCATTAATTATAATGCAGTTGCTATTTCTTTGAATATCTTTGAAGAATTCTTTTTTTGAATAGGCTACATAAAAGAAATATTTCAGAAAAATAATAAGAAACATGTACATCCTTTCATAAGGGTACATTTATAGTAAAAAAAAATATTTGTTTTTCATTTTATCAATAATTACGCAGGATGAAAAATGAAATATGATAGCTAAAAGAAATATTTACTATAAAAATGCATTTATCAAAGAAATAATAAACATATCAAAATTAATTAATAATTATTCATTTGTTAACTATATGATTAATTTTAAATTTAATCAAAAATATGAAAGTAATATCCCTATCAAATATTTGAGTATGAGTTCCATTAATTAATAAGAATGAATGAATGGATTGCTATGTGTTAGTTTAAAGCAAAAGTCTACTATTCCACGATTAATATTCCACAAAATAAAATTCTTGCTGTTCATTCAAGAAAACACAAATTTCTATGAAGAGATACTGAAAAAAAAATCTAAAATTATGTATATCTAGAAAGGAGTTTTTATTTTGCTACACAATTACAAAAAGCCATTAGAATATTTATCAATAAAACAAATTAAAACTCATATAAGTATCAATTGAGGCTATTCAATTTTTTATGAATTAATTTAATTTGTTTATTTATGATAATTCCGAACAGTAGATGCTTTTTTTATGAAAACATTTTTACATACAATTTTTTTACGGCATTTTTGTATACAAACGGTTTATGCAGGCGATATTCAGCAGAAAAAAAATGTAGTAATTTATAATAACGATTAAAAATAACCAATAATTTTATACCGAAAATTATGTAATTTGTTGAAGGAGGTTTAAAAAATCTTTAAAACAATTTAATTTTTAATTAGTTTTCATCCATCGTAATATTTTCTTTTCTGATTAAAAGTAAAGTTTTCTTTTCTGAAGCATACATCTGGAAAAATGATCCTTTATTAAGCGTTTTTGTTTATAGAAGAGAGTTAAATCCCATTACAGATAACATGTCTAAATTATTAATCATTATCAAAATGGGTACATACGAATAACTCGATTAATATTTTGTTAATTTCATTCAGATAATTATTAAGTTCATATTTAATAATTTAATTATTTATAAAATGAATAAAATATCTGAATTTAAAAATCATTGCTATACAAATTGTTTAAGATCAAGGATTATAATTAATTTCTTTCAAAATATTTTTTAATAATATGTTATAATAATATTTATATTTATGCCGGCTTGCTGGCACAGAGGTAGCGCGTCTTCCTCATGTTCTGGAAGTCCCGGGTTCGAGTCCCGGTTCGGGCATGGTTGTTCTTCTGTGTGTTATCTGTGAGATGTGTGTATGTGCCCCCCTTGTAAAAAGGGGCTGTGCAAGAAAATGTGGTGAATGTGTAGCAAAGTCGTACTCTTGGCCCTAGTTGGCGCTACTCAAATACAAGAGACGTTTCATTCGGCTTAATCTGCTGCTGGGTCAGCGACGGGCTTGTCCATGACAAGTGCCATTTGACACAACAACAACAACAATATTTGTATTTATTTGAAATTCCTAAGAAATTGTTATAATAACTTTATTGGGTTTGCTTCAAATTTGATGTTTTGTGCATTTATGCAAAAACAATTCTTTTTCATTTTAATTGTATTTTGTCTAGCAGGAAATATGAATGACTGTTCTCAGAAATTGAAAGATTTTCTTTTTATTTCAAGAATTTAAAGGATATTGTCCATGGTAAATTCGAAAACAATAACCATGAAGACTCTATGAAAAGATTTATTATTGTTTTTTTTTAAAAAAAAACTTCATCTTTCGAAATTCTGAAATAATTTTTTCTGGTCTAATTTTATTTATATATTTGTTGTAAGATATTGACTGATGTTCTCGGGAAATAAAGTTCTGGATTTATATATTAATAAAATTTATTATTAACTTAATAAAAAAAATTAAGTTTATTCTAGATTTTTTTTATATGTTCAAAACACCCTCAAAACCGCTTTGAAAGAACAAAGTTATATACCATGAAGAACGAGTAGCTTTACAAACCTCTTTCATGATGATTGTAAGAAATATTTATTTATACATTTTTATTATTGTTTATTATTTTTTTATTTTCTCATCGAAGTTATACGCTTTTCAAGAATATTGTAACTTAAAAAAAATTCAATGTACATATATTATTTTTGCTTTTATTTTGTGTCGTTCATAATATTATATTTATTGTAAACCATAACAAGTTATTTTGATGGAAAATGGGTTAGAATGGTTCAACCTATCAAAAGGATTAAAAAATATTAAAATTATTTTATGAAAGAAATTCAAATTTTCCAGAGGCTTAATCGAAAAAATTCTTAGTTTATCGTTTGTCATAACAAACAATATTTGCTAAGAGGTCTCCGCTCTAATTGTCGAAAGCCAGATACTTAAATTTTCTTTGTTTAGTATAGAAAATTTCCCAATATAAAAAGTTAATTTACAAATTGAATTGCAAATGAGAAGTTTAAATTTATTTTTTCAGTACTGACTCTAGTATTAATAAACGAGTGAAAAACTTAGTGCAGTTTTCATAAAGTTTCTTTTAAAAGTATATTTGGATGTAAATTTTCGATTAATGTATGATTTTTCATTCAATTATTTATTATTTCATACCTTTTATATTTCAATATTATAGTGTATATATATATATATATATATATATATATATATATATATATATAATCTTGTTTATTTGAAAGAAATGAAATCAGTTCATTTTAATGTTTTCATTTTGCAAGCAAAAAGTTGAATCATGAATCTATGTATTGTAATTTTAGTAAGAAAATGTGTTTCAAAATAGATTTTATATTTTTGTCGAAGATGTATACATTTTTATATAATAATTTAATATAAAAATAATGTAAATTTATTATTAAAAATAAAATGTAACTTTATTTTTTTATGAAACTTACTTTCATATGCATGCAGAGCATGAAGCATGGATTTAATATGGTACATTTTAAACAGCATTTATTTTTTGAATTTAAATAAAATATCTTAGAATGATTTGCTCTGCCTTTCATCAATTTAAATTGAAGTGAAAAGTTGCTGTCAAAGGTTGTTGCAGTAATTTCAATTTAATGAAATTGCTGAATTATCTCATAAGCATGGATGGAAATTAACTTTTTTTCAGTTCAATTTACATTTTCCTTAAATACATTTCCAACGGTATTTATAAAGCATTAAAATTAAAATTCACATTGTTTATGTACAAAAGTATAAAAGCCTACATTTGTTTCCTTAAGATAAAATATAAAAAATAACAAATCATCGGTTAATTTTATTTAATGATTATAATACATAAACTGTACGTCACATTCTATCAACTAACAAAAAAGACAACTAAATTTGGAAAGATATCAGATAAAATATGAGATCAAATTTTTTTGATCAATACAAATGAGAAATGATGAGCAAAAATAATATTACTTGATGGAAGTGAAAGATTTTTTTATATATATTTTGCAAAATGTCGAACTCCCTGTGACTCTAAGGAATTGTTGCTATAGAAACATCAGTAATTATCGATTATTTCAGCGTTGATGGCTTTTGATTAGCTCAATACGTACGAAAGATTTATAGCCTATGATATTTCCAAGCTCTGTGAAAGAAACTTATAAATTTAGCGCCATACTTTTTTCTTTGTTCTAAAAATAATGTTTCTCTCTCTAAAGATATAGATTCTTTTCGTATTTTTTCCTAATGGAATGGATGTTTTTCCTTTGCAATTTTAGAAACTGTTGCACATATGTTAGGATGTTTATCATTTTTAACAATGGATGAAAGACAATTTAATTCTGAGAGAGCTAAATATTTTCAAAATGTTTATTTAATAATTCGTTATAAGTTGCTGAAAATAACGTTTAAAATTGAACAGAAAATAAACTTATTTTCGAAAAAAAAAATCAATATTGAGTTCTCTAAAATATTATCTATAAATAAAGTTTTATCACCAGATAAAACTTAATTAACCCCTTAACGGTAGCATGATTCAGAGTATGAATTGCATGTAAAATATGTACTCTTTCCTTATGAATCATATGTAATTTCCACACTCACATATGTAATGAATCAATTTTTTCCCTCAGCTCTAAGCGAGTATTTGGCGTTGAGGATTTTAACGAGTTAAAATCAATATCTTTATTTGAATTACAATAATCTGTTAATTGCATAATTATCAGTATATTTTAAGTTAATTACATTAATATCAGAATCTGTATTAAGAACTGAATAATACCAAAAATGAAGGCATTGCATAATGTTATCTCTTTTATTTAATGACATTCCAATAATGAGAAATTAGAAATTTTCAAGAGTGTCATATTTTTGTATATAATAAAATTTCTACCCTCTCAGATGTCGTTTTACCGAAAATAAACATCAGATATTGACAAATTATTCATAAATAAAATGAATGGAAAAATTTTAGTTGTGAAAAAAAAGTTTAAATAACTTTAAATATCAGAAGCAATGCTTTTACAATTCAGACACATGATCTTTCTAAAAGAAATGCTAATGATACTTCTCTAAATGTTTTAAAATTTCATAGAAGATCTGTTTCTCTTGGTTCTCATATGCTTTCTTTTGAGTAAATAACATTTATCCAATTAAGTTCGCTTCTTTGTTATTCAGCGTTAAGTTTGAACTTTTCGGTCTATCACAGATAAAAATAAAGATTCCAATTATGACGAACTTGTACCGATTCAAGGTCGCGGTCCAAACCTGCAACGGTAGGGGCAGTAGCCGAGTAGCATAACCATAATACAAAAGTCGATTACGGTATCTAGCTTATGAAGCTAACGCCACAAACTGTATAATCTGTAATGATATTTTTAATATTTCTCTTAGATAAAAATTGTTGTTAATTGGGATTATAAAACCATAGATTAAGTATATTTTCCTTCAGAAAAAATTTATCAGTTTTCTGAAATAAAAGTTTTAGAAAAGAAGAGAAATAAAGATAGAATCTAAATAACGTGTTTTTTAATGTCAGTATTATATGACGTGTTTTTAAGTGAAAGCTTATAAGCCTGGATGTCAAAGGTTCTTTTCCAAGTACTAATTTCAATATTTTTTTCTTCTTAATAATTATGGACTTTTCAATTTAAAAGATCGAATTTATTTTTAAAACTAATGTCAGTAAAAGTCAATATTTTATTTGATTTTCACCGTTTCACCCAAACTATTTCTTTTCGAGGTATTTCTTAAATAGTTTCTCTTTTTCCACAAAAAAAGAATTTATTACGAATTAAAATATTTATAAAAATACAAGGTAATTCAAAACATGTATAAGCTGTTTGAATTATTATATTTCGGTTTTATACGCAACATGTAACTAATATTAATATTTAATAACATGTAATTGACATTAGTATAGCAAAGGAATCTATATAAAATGTAGAATTTTTCTTCTTTATGATGTTTATATTTTTACTTTTCTTAACAATGCGTTACTGATGATGACAGCTTATTAAATCACAAAGATCTACAAAAATTTCCAATTTGAATTTGAGCTTGTATTGAACATTCATGTTCAACTGCAAACTTCTAATTCTGATGTCACGAGTTTTCTGGCATATAATTTAACTTTAAAATATCCCCTTCACCTCCAATAAAGTGTTGTTGTCACTTACGATGTGTTCATATTATTATTTTAATATTTTCAGAAAATTAATATATTTTATCGATAACTTAATAAATTTAATTATCTTGCAATGTTGAGATTTCCTAGTAAATTTGGGAATGTATTGATTTTAAAATTTAGCAATATTCAAGATGATGAATAGTAATTCCAGGTCAGGGAAATGGCAGGGCATTTTATGATATTTTGAAATGAAATCGACATAAAACTCATCATTATGTACTGTTACAGCCCTATTGCTGTATAGAGATACAGTGTTAAATATTTTTGTCTCTTATGTTTTTTTATAATGTAAGTTACAACTCACTGAAAAATGTCTATATTCATTTAGGATTTCCTCCATTTTTTTAGATCTACTCGTCTGCTTTCATGAATGAAAAAAATAAATTGGGTAGAATATACAATGAATATAAACAATTTTTCTTTTCAGAAAGTAAAATATTTTAGATTAATACTACCCAGAAATAATATTCACTTCTCTAATATCTCTACGAGTTCGTATAGAAGAGAAATAATTTTAATGGTGTTTTTTAATTCCAATGTTATTACTTACACCAAAATATAATTAAGAATAACATAAGAAAAAGTATATATGTTTAGAGAATTTTGGTAAATAGAAAATTATATCAACATCTAATACTGGTATCAATTGGCTAAAATAACTAATGCCATCAGAAATAATTTCATTTTTTTAAAAAAAATTAATAGAAATATAAATAATTTCATTTGTTGAAAATAATAACGAATATCAATTGAAATAATTTCATTTTTTGAAAATAATAAATAATGCCAATTTAAATAATTTCATTTCTTTAAAAATAGCAACTAATGCCAATTGAAATTATTTTATTAGTTTAAAAAAAATGACTAATGTC
This sequence comes from Argiope argentata, assembly GCA_026289955.1. Lineage (NCBI taxonomy): Eukaryota > Metazoa > Arthropoda > Arachnida > Araneae > Araneidae > Argiope > Argiope argentata. Next base: position 1,033,125 of record JAOUZG010017227.1, on the reverse strand, counting down.
AATTGAATTTCAGTACATTATTACATTGACTGCTTAAATAAATTTTGTTACATAGACTTTCTCGAATAAAGCACACATTAGAATGCTCATTTTCGCATGCATTTCGCTTGTTTCAGTCTCAATTTGCATTTTCATTATTTGCGTGTACATCCCATTTCGGAATTCAGTCAAGTTACTAAATGAGGAAGATTATTTCACCTAGACAATTCTAAACCTAACGTTTAAGTGTAACTACAAAGAATGCTTCAAATAATATGCAAATTCAAGATGAAAGCATTTCAATTATTTTAATCAGAAACTACGTGTTTTCCTAAAACTTCGATAAAATGCTTATAAAATAAATAATAGCCTTCGCATATCGTGACATTTTCATGTAAAATTTAATGACGAATTTAATTATTTTTATTTTAAATTAAAATACACAATGCTTTAATTTAAGCAACCATAAAATCAGTGGGTATGGACTCTCTAATTTTTTTATATACTTCTAAAATAAAGTCCTCTTCCTTCTGCGGCATAAAAATATGAATCATGATAATGTAATGAATGTAACAAGTAATATGGTATTTAGTTTTAGAACACTGAGCATGATTATGCTGTAAATATAATGAGTGATATGATGCTTAGTATAAAAATACTGAGCATGATAACTCTGTGCTTTCAGATAGCGTAAAAACGTACGGGAATTGATTTTATCGATGATTTATCATCAACACTTTCTAATCAAAATTTAATATGAAACTAGTATTTTAGTTTGTGAACAATTAGTTAGTGAAAAATTTAGCTTAGTTATCGTAAGATATAAGTTTCGGTGATTTCCCGTTTGCATAAATGCCAACATACATACAGACTGATTTATATTTAAACTCTTGATGAATTTGGTAAAATATTTTACATTCAAAATGCTATAACTTCCTATATTATTTCATTTGTCTAGCTTCGATTCTAAAATCATGTTTGTGGCTATCGTGAAAAAAAAATCGGGTAAAAAATCGAGTATCGTGAATTTAAATTCAGGTAATCTAATTTCCTGAGAATAAAGATGCTCAAAATTATCTACATATATATATAATACAAATTTGGCATAATGATAACACAAAAAATGTTACTATTTAGCTCAAAACCTTTTGAGTTATCAGGAGAGCAGAAAAATTATTTGAATCAGTACTTAAAAAACTTTGATATATTACTGTTATTATATTCAGCGTAATATAGTAAAAGTTTTTTGTACCGGAAAACTAATCATCGGCATTCTATTTTGCTGATGATCAAAGAACAAAACTATTGCAATAAATTACAAGCTCTCACAGTGGAAAAGGAAATTCTAAAGAATTTCGTCTTACGCAGTTGGAAATAACAAAAGGAAAAAAGAACTTAAACACCTAAATCTATTGGAATTTTTGCGAAGAAGAGCTGAAGCAAAATATTTCTTTCTTTTCGAAACAGCATTCTGGTCACGTCTTTCCATCAGTCTTTATAGGAATTTCTTTTATGAGATGTTTACTCGTTTCTATGACGTAATACTTTATTTTTAGCATCTATTGGTAAAGACACAGATTCGGTCATTTCCAGAAACAATTCTAATAATAAATTTTGTTATTTCGAGCTCTTTAATATATTGCTGTACTTGTTAGTTTTTAATACACATATTTATTTGAAATGTTTAAAGTTTGTGAGAACATTTTGTAACAGATTTGTTAGTGGTTTCTTGATGTGATTGACTGTTGAACACTTGCATATATAAATTATATTAAACTATCTTAATATATTTAGGATTTAATTTATCGTTTAATTTAGTTACAATAGGATACCTTTTTAAAGCAACAATAAGGCTATTTTAGGAGGGACATAAAAAAATAGAGTAATTGAACTGCATATATACCATCACGCTATACGTTCCTTAGTAAATTACTTGTCAAATTAAGCAAGTTTTGTATGAGTAACTTTTTCTTATAACTAGGCTAACAAAACTATATATCTGCTTATGATGAATGGGCCATTGTGTTGTCTCTCTGTAAGCAAACCGCTTGACCCACATCTATCATTTTCGCACTTATATACTTTGCAAAATAAGAATATGAAGTTCGTAGCTTTGCTTTTTTAAAATTTAATTAATTAAAATTTAAGTTGAATTTTATGGTTCCTCTGTTATTTCTTTCGAAAATATTATAGCCCAAGAATGAGGTTTTATAAGATTTTAAAATTTGAAACATTTGTAATGATACGCTAATTTAATAGTCAGGTTATTTTTTCTGAATCTTAGCAAATTTTTTAAACGTTTTTTGACACTAATTTCAAAAATAAATTATATCATTGACTTGTATTTCAATCAGTTTTGATTTTTCCTCAAATATTCAATTGTGGGATTTTCTACTGTTGTTGAAAACTAAAGAAGAGTTATTATATATTTATATCTGGATTATTTATGAGACTGATTAAAAAAAAGGAGTAAAAAAAGTGGGGCAAAATCTGGAAAATATTTGAACCGCACATTTTCGTTTTTTAATAATACTAAAGAATATATATAGGTTTGCATTAAAAACACTAATGTACAAAATGAACAGAATACAGAAAATTTAAATAAAATGCTTTTAAGTTTTAGCAATCCAAAGGAATTAAAAAAGCGAATAATCTTTAAACGGTTTAACTTTAATTCAGTAAATATCTCTGCGAACCCTGTCATCTGTCTGCAGTGTTGACTTGTATTTCGTAATTAATATCTATCTATTCCATATCCAAAGATCAATATTTGTATTTCTGTGTGTGAGTATGTTAAAACTTAAACCAAACCATTCGATCCACATTTGCAATTTTGGAACATATATATAAAGAGAGCTTATAATTCAAGTTCCGCTTTGAAATTGGGATAAAGGGAAAACTGCTGGACCAAATATTATGAAACTTGGTAATAGTTATAAAAAAAGTCATAAAAGTGTATTTTCTTTAAAATGGGTTTTTAAGATATAATGGTTTTTTTGAGAATAAAATTTTGTAGCCGAATATATATAACCAAGTTACTATTGTGTTACTATAAATGAAGCGAGACGTACTTAAATTAATGAATAAATGTAATTTTATTTATAAGCAATAATTATAGCTCATCTAAAAATTAAATGTTTGGGAACACTGAACAATCATACATTATTAAACTGCATATGAACTTATATTTGTTAAAATACAATTTTAAAGCCGATTAACTAGTATTACATTATCATTGCCTGCTTCAAGTTAAATCATAATAATTAAATAAATTCATGTTTATTTGCGCGTAAAAAGTGTAGCTCATGTAAAAGTTAAATATTTTGTTTCTTTGGATCGTATAATTTCAATACTTTCGAGTATAATACTTTTTAATTAAAAATATTTATGTAGGATATCTCATGGAGCTATTTTATTTAATCATCATTTTAGCTTTCCTTTCTTTCTTTTATCAACATCCAATGGAAGGCGTTATTCAAAACTAGAATTATAAAAGGTTAGATCATTTTTCAGAGGACGATAATTTTAATTAATTCAACATTCCAGAATAATGCCATCTATCGAGCTTTTGAGAAACTGTCACAATTAATATTTCGCCAGATGACGACTTAACCACGGTACAACAAGGACGTGTCCACGCGTCAGCGTTTTCCGTTCGAATAGCCCCGCGGTAATGTGTTTTCAGTCACCTAATGTTTTTGTTACTTCTAAAGTCCTCCTAGAGTAAATAATCTAACTTTCTGTTTGTATAATACCTTCATGTTTTAATCTATTTATTATTAATATTTCTATGTAAATACTCCCCTCTGTTAAATTTTCCCTTTAACTCTAAATAAATTCTTTTATTTTTTAAAGACGTCTCTTCATCCTTCTTTTGCGTGATTTTATCTTAGTTTTTAAACTGAGCCCGTAAATATTAAAAAATTCCTAGTCACCACGCCACTAAAACCCCGCTATCCGAAAAGTCTAATATTTTTAGAAGATTTGGTTAGACTCCCATATATATAACTAAAAACTGAATCAAAATGTATATCAAAAACGTCCTGAAGTTTGAACTGGAAATTTAGAATTACATAATATTTTCTTAAGGTCGTTTCAAAACAATTATAAGCTATATTGAAATACATTCATTAGTGTTATATATAGAAATAACTAACAATTATGATGTAATTGCAGATTTATTGAAATATTAAGCCAACTTTTTTAGCTATAAACATCATCGCGTTCATCCAAACCTCTGTATCCGACAAATTAAGTGATTAATATAAGACATCGACAACCACTAAAAGTCCTTCTCATTGTTATATAACAACTATATTACAATGAAACATATAATATGTTCCATTAATATATTGAATATAGTAGATCTAGAGAAAACATGAATGAAAGATTGTAATATTTCGTTTTCATATAAATACTTCTATTTTACCAGAATCTATATGAAATAAAATATTGTTTTTATTTCTCAATAAAATGATCTTTAGTAAATCCATGAAAAATAAGAGAAAATAATTCGCTTCAGTGGATTAATTTATTATTGTTTTTGATTTATAAATAGAATTGTACAAGGCATATAATATTTCTGGGAACTTCGATATCTATTCTTTATAATAATAAGCTTATATTATCTTGAACATAAGAAAAAGGCTTAAAGCGTCTTTTAGAGAAACAGGATAAAATATATTTCACAATAATATTTTTTCTTGGTATTTTTCAAGATATATGCCATAAAACATCTCTAATAATAATGCTCTAAGAACAAAAATACTTAATTGATAAACTTAGAATTAGACTAGAATTATATTAGTATTACTGGACTCAGAAATTTTATAAACATATAAATTACAAAAAAATTGACAACTATATTAGAAAATGCATTCATCGTATATTATATTTTTTGAACCAAGTCATAATATACATTCAGTTAATAGTGCTATGCATTAAAACATATAAAAGATGTGCAAAAATTTATTTTATAAACATATATAAATCTAGTGTAGGAAAAACTAAATTATTTTACTAGAACTTTATTAAAGTAGCAATTAGCTATTTAAACATATCAGAAAATAAGTTTAAATAATCAAATTTTAGAGAACAAATGAATTAAGAGCTAATTTATTTAGTTATCTTTATAAAGGTAACAATAGTTTAATAAACATATTAAAAAATCAAATCTTAGAAATGTTTTATCCCGTTGCATTTGAGATAAAAATTGCTAACATATGAAAAAAAAACTGTTAAAAAGAAAATTCTAGAACACGATTGTGTATTTGAAATAGGTTAAATCATTCCAGTGATTCATTATTAAGTTTATGCTGCTAAAAACTATTGTTTTTTTTGTTATTAGTCCCAGTGAATTTTTAAATGAGAAAGAACGATTCATATTATGTTAATTAGCTCAACTGACTTAACAAAACCCGCTTTCGAAACCAATTCACTTAAAAGCACTCTTTATCACCGAAATTCACTTTAATCCCTTCAAGTCTAAGAGATTAAAAGATTTTGTGAATGCAACTCAAAATTAACTGCTTTACTGCTGAATATTCTAAGATTTTTAATCTCTAACTCTTATGATAGAATGTAGAATACTGTTCGATGATTATCTCATAATAAAGCTAACACTGAATTTTTTTTCTATGTGGAATTAGTCTCTTGAATTTTTATTAATTGTTAAAATAATCGTAATCAGCATTTAAAGTTTAGCGTATATATCAAGACAATCTTATAACTTATCTTGAATTATTTAATTGGTTTGTTGGTATTTACTGCAGTAAGATAGTTTAAGATTCTTTCTACACTATTTAATTCATGATGTAATTCTGCAAGTTCAAGAAGTATAAAAAAGATTAGAACAATTATTGAAATTTTGATATGCTCTAAAGTTTTTACTTTTAATCAAAGTCTTATTCACACTAAAATATCAGATCAAAAAATTGGATTCTACTGTAATATAGCTTTAAATTACCATTTTCTAAATAGCATATGTAATATAATATTTTTATACTTTATTTCATACTTTTACGGAAAATATCCCCGAAACTCCGTTTGTTACAAAAAGACAGTCTAACAAATAAAGTATTCCAAAAGGAGGCTTTATTCTGCTCGTATCACTGTTTACACGAGTAGCAAAATGCAAGAGTAACGGTATAAATTGCCTACTGAACTAGTTGTCTGAGCTTCTCATTTCAAGAACCACTCAAATACTTACATTTTTCAGTTAGCTTATATAATTGACTTTCTAGCTCTCTACTTTTTATAGGCCCAGTGACAAGGGCAAAGAAGCTTCTGTAAGGATATCTTATTTTTGTTCCTAATCAAGATATCTAAAAAAATCCCACATATTTTGTAAATTCTCCGTAATTAAAGTTGTGAAATGTGGCGTCAACGTGAATCGATCTTATATACTTGCCATTCATTCAAAATTCATTTGAGCTGTCTGTACATCCTTCTTCATTACTATAAAAGTGATGTTGTAAATCCGTAAAAATGCAAAGGATTTCTCAATGTCTTAAGTTTTGTAATATCGCATATGAAATTTTAGTGTCCTTACTTGGAAATTTGGAGCACTTCAGAAAAAAACGTTTTTGCATCATTTATCAAAATATATCAGTAAGATCCAATAATTTATTAATCAAAGTACAATTTACAGGAAAAAAATTAAAAGCGATAAATGATTTTTTAAACTTTTAAATCAAATAATAAATGCAAAAATATGAAGTGTTATTTTATTAATACACATAAATGTAGAATGTTCAGCTATTTTCTACCATTTATTCTTTATTTACTACTCATTAATGTGAATCTTTTTTAAATTTTAAAATCATTACATCAAAAATTCACTAGGAGATCCCAATATTATAAGAGAATTAAATTTTTTAAGCTAATCCTTAAGATATACTTAATTTCTGAAAACATGAAAATAATATCATCAAAACTCCATAATTGAACTGTTTTTTTAGTGCTTTAATATACACGCAGTTAAAAAAAGAAATAGTATAAAAAATTCAAATTTTTATTAGTGAAACATCATATGAAATAAAAATTAGTAAAGTACGTGATATTTACTTAAATATATATTAATAATATGTATTCAGAATGTTATCAGCACATTTTTATGTAATAACTTACTGCTAGAATTTGCTATATAAGCATTTTAAATCAATTAATATAAAATAAGATGGCATATTAGGACTAGAATCATGTAACATACATACATACATACATAATTATAAACATACTACAGTTACATTTAGACGTAATATGGTATTTGTATCTCAGTTTAAAAAAGATTATTGCGGAAATAGAGCTTACGCTCTGAAAAAAATATGATCTCATTAAAGTTTCTTAAGTTTTGAAATATTTTTAATGTTTCAATTTAATCCATAAGTAATTAGTGGAAAAATGTACTTAAAATAACAAACATATCTTCCTAATGATCAACTACTATTTTATTCATACTTAAAGTAACTCATTATTTTGAGGTTCTGCTTTTTAATAATAGCTACTTATTTACTATTGATGCCAATTAAAATTAGATTAGAAAGTTCTACTCGTCTTTATTTGCTGTGTCCTATAAATAGTTTTAGACTGAAAGTTCTACTCATTTGTTATTTTAAACTCCATTTCATAACAACAAAGGTTTTTTTTAAACCCATTGTTATGTTTGCTTTCCCATTCCGTCTAATTGTCTCTCTGTTTTCAGTCTTATGAATTAGAACTTATTTGTTTGAAACCGAAATAAAATAAATCGAGTTTCAGAGATTCTCGTACAGACTTTTAATTAAATAGTTTTACGTAAAAGTTTTGAGATAATTATGGCTTTTGCAATTCCAAGTAAAATAATACAATATGAATATACGGAGTTTAATATTGTGGTTCAATAAGCAATTATATTTTAAACTTTACTGTATATTTGGATTTCTAAATAACTTTCAGGAAAATGTTTTTCTTAATAGGTAGAACAATTGGTATATCATTGTTGCTAAGTTAAACTGGAGATAATTTATCAAAATATTGGAAGGGGGATCTTTCTAAAATATACAGTAAATTATCTTTTTTTACAAAATTAGCTTTTATTAAAGAATATTTTTTTAAAAAAATTGCAAATGTAGTTGCTAGACAACAAAATTGAAAAATTCTTTTTAATTTATTACTTGTTTTACTGTATCGTTTTTATTTTACTAATTTTTCATTGTTAACTGTATTATAATTATAATTACTGTTCTTGCTTTACTTTTGTTCCACTGTACTACAAAAGGAGGGGTGCAGTTATTTCTGAGGGTAAGTCATAGAACACACTCACTGACCCGCCACAAAGGCACACGGATTAATCATAAGCACTGGACCATGACCGGACCACCGCAACAGCAATTAGGGACTGTGGTTGAGTCCTAATGGCCATCATCGACCATGGTACAACCCTCCCCGAAGGAAGTACGTCCCGTCATCGATGGGAGGAACCTATCTCCCAGCTATTAGTGTACCCACCGGGTTGACGAGGTCCAACCACCCTATCGGAAGCACCTCCTCCCCCAATTACGAGTTGTTCTCAGGGGGGAGCTTCTGAGGGTATGGACTCTTGAGCACCCGATAGAAAAAGTCTGACTTCTAGTTTACAGACGTCACAAACCGTTTTCACGGGGCGGACATCATTCCTGCCTTTTATTCATTCATCAACAAATCTAATTGATCTGGAACAGAGAACGATCCCCTCTGACCCAATACCCCCAGCTTTATTACTCTAGACATGGAGAACTTTGTGGCCATGACAGATTCATCGAGCATCAGCATCCCCACACATGGAGAGTCTTTGGCTGGCGAGTGTGAACTAGAAGTCCAAGGAATTCGAAGCCAGCATCCTACCAATCAGGCTAACTCGGTCGTGGTTCTGCAACTGAAGCATTATCTCTACTCAAGTATCAAATTCAATGATCAGAGTGGATTTTAAAAAAATGTAGTTAAACCGATGGAAACCTAATTTTCTTTAAAATATTATTTCTTCGTTCCGAACTATATTTTAAGAAGTTATAATGCGTGGATATGTATTTGATATGGAAATCATAAATGCCGAACTTCATAATCTTGACCGGAACTTAATATGAATTATTTGGAAGCAAGAGCTGAGTTAATTTGAGGAAACAAAATGTAAATCAGTTTTTTTCTTCTAAATTTACAATAACATATTTTTTGCGGGCAATTGATTTTTTTAAATTCCTTTAGTTTAATAATATAATATTAAGTAGAAGAGGACAACAATGTGTTCCAAAAATAATAATATAATAAATTAAGGTACATTAAAATTAAAATATTAAATTTTACTTCCAAATTGTAGATTTTCTCGATACTAAACATAAAAGGTAGTCAATTTCTCTCAATAGTCCTTTAGAATATCTATCTATTGAATTCATATGCTAGACTTCAAATATTATAGAACTATTCGTGCTTCTCTGACCAGAGGAAGATGATAAATTTGTTTTTTTTTCCTGGTTCTAAGCTTATGAATTAGAGCACATGCTGTAAACCAAGCTGGATTAGGGCCAATCCGCAACACTATAAGATTAAGATTTCGTATTTTATAGTTCAATTCCTAATGTAGAATAGTTTTGTAAATATAAGACATTAGTCTATTCGAGCAATTGAACAAGAATTTTGAGAAATACTTTACATTCCTTTAAAATTCTTCCTATAGTCTTACAATGCTTTTTCTTTAGAGATTTTTTTAAAAAAATCCATTATTTCTATTTAAAAAAAAAACATAAAATCCCTTAAATATTATTTGCAGAGTGAATATAAAATAAACTTTAGAAATACATTAGAAAGAGAAATAGTAGTTCAAGAAAGCAAACTGCTGGAGGAAACATAATCTAATTTTACATGCAGGCGTTGCATGATATGGCTTTGAGAAGTATTCTGAAAATCCCCATTTCTCACAGTCACGGTTAAAGAGACAGAATTTTGTAATTTCAGAAAAGAAACATCGATTTTTAGGAAATAAGCTCCTCATACGAAAAAAAATGCATGATAGAGCTAAAATATATTTTTGGTGTTAAAAAAGAATATTTCAAGTAGATACAAAGATGAAAGCAAAAATAACCGTAAAAGACAAGGAAGAAATAGTAGAATAAATATTTCTAAGCTTCAAATTTTCAACGTCCTTTTCTATTGTCTTTGATCCAATAGATGGGGCAAAGTACTAAATCAATGAAATATATGAGAAGAAAATACAATCCGATGAAATTACTTCAAATTAAACACATTTTGCAAATTTGTAGCATTCACGTTCATGTACATCTCAGTCAGAAATCTACTGAAGTGATATTAGGGACTTAAATGATCAAAGGTGCATGAAATAGCGAGTGGAAATTCTCCCTCTATAATGTTATGTTAAGAAACGAGTGACCAAGTTCGTATCTATAGAACGTCAATTTCATTTTCAATTCGATTTCAATTCGGACATAAAGTAATATTTCATCATTGATTCGCAGTCAACACACGTTAGCATACCCTCATATCGTGTAAAATAAGGTTTTCAACATGCTATACAATCAATAATGCGTACAACTATACTGTTGTGACCACATCATCTAGATAATCGGTAAAGTCTCCGGTTTCACTTGCAGTGCTTGTATGTTGCGAAAACAACCAACAAGCCTCAGCAACAAATGACAACGACTTTTATTAAACGCTGAGACACTTATACAAAGACAACAAATACACACCCGAGACGAACACGGGCAACACACAACTGAAGCCTACAGCAACCAGTAGCCCTTAAGTATTAATCGGCAATAATAGTAACCCCAACGCAAAATGTGGCCAAACGGAATTCATTAGAAGGAGGGAATCGTTGTAGCTTCATTCTACGGTCTCTCCAAACCCCAGCAAATCTCTACTGTTTCCTCGCTGAAGCTGCACGAAACTGCCTATTCACTACTACATGATTGGCTACTCGTGACACAGCTCGATGCAACTTTCACAATAACTCGGCACACAAAGCAATTCAGCATTCACTTGAACTCCTCACAACACTCGCTTTTTGCTAGACTGAACCAACCATTAATCCGTGGTTTCGATATCCTCTAGATTATTCGTTTGAAGATTAATACTGACTGCTGGAAGGAAGGCAAAAAAGGTTCTAGACCAATCAGGCATATCTCGGCTCCTAATGGCTGCGTTGCTAAAATTCAGAAAGTTTCTAATGACATCTATTTTGTCACCAATTCATCAAATAATCGCCAAATTTGGGGGCCAAGCTCTGAAATCTCTGACACGGCAGCCTATCAATACCCAATATAGCTGATCGTAAAACGGTTGTTCCAGTAATTAAACCAACCATGCTTAGAAGCAACATTATAAATTTGTAACAATATAAATCTGATTGTGTTCCCGGTTTTTTAAAAATTTAATTGGATATTCTAATAGTTCCTTGAATTAACGTTGCACTAACAAGTTTTCTCATCTAGAGAATGTGTAGAAGCAGTAATTATCGACACCATGAAGAATAATAGTTTTTGAAAAAAGAATGATATCTGATCTTCCGCTTACAGTGTCAGTGTCATTGAAACTACTTTTGAACCATTTGATGAATAGAACGCAAAATATTGGGGATTGTAGAATTGAACACTTTTAGCAAATGTGAAATTCCGTCTGCGTTTACAATAAGATCCTTGCCATTGTATGTAACTAAAGGTTATACAAGATAAGAAATGCCGTTTGCAGCTAGTTTTTATTCAAATCTGCTTATGAAATTCTTTATAGTTTGTTATTAAATATCGATCTCGCAATAGTCTCAGATGGATTATTAATGGCTTGTACTCTAGTACAAACCATTCCTAAAGTTTAATTAATAAATAATTGATAATAAAACCACAATTAATAAATAATAATTAATTTTACTAAATAATTAAATTAAAATTAATTAGTATTATTAATGAACTGATTTTAATAAATAAACCAAACGTGATGAATGGCTGTGCAGTTTACCGTCTGTCGTATACTAAACATTTTGCTAATTCACTTTCCTCTATAAGAAATGTGCTATTGAAATTAAATTTCAAGATAGCAGGATGTTAAACTCGATGACGTAAGCTATTACACTAATCTATGTCGGATCTGAAAATTTGCATACCTTCGTACCTTGTACAAGGTAGTTCAAAATGAATACAACAGTTAGGAACGTCTATAATTATTCAATGAAAAAGAATTTATCGATAATATTAGCCCATTATGTAGACTGAATTTCAAAATTTTAAATAAACACGTCATGGAGGTTCTATGCGACTTCTCTAGGTCACACGGGCAATATCTAGGTGTTAGTCCATTTCACGCAATACGTTCTGAAGAATGTCTGTAGTCACCAATGTAAGCACATTATTTTTGCGCACTTTGAGTTCTTAAACTTTTTTTGGAATAGGAATCATACACATATTGTATTTCTATATAGATAAACATTATAGAGTGTCAAATCCGGAGGTTTTTTTATGTTCCTGATTATAAAGCTGGCGAAATATTCCTTATACAATGCTAAAACTTAACATTTGTGATAAAATAATGACGTTCAATCATAACACAAAAAGTGATTTTTTCCATGGTACTCGTCATTTTCACTAATTAGATGCTCACAATGAGCAAGTTTCTTGCAGTTGCGAAGTTTCAACTCATGAGTGGGTAGACTTCCTCTTCTTGGCACCTGTTCCCTACGCAAAGAAATTTTAAAGTTACGTCTACTTTCTGGGTTAATATTATTGATATATTCTTTTTCAGTATATAAGTTGCCATTTGTGATCGCTATATCTATTTTGAATTGTCCTGTATTAATTTCGTAAGATATTCTATAATCAGATGCAGAGCAAATGATGCAGAGCAATTTGATGGAAAAGTACTTATTTCCCCATTATCTCTCAGAAAGACCATTATTCTTTTCAAGATAAAAATGTAATGCTAGTTTCATTTTGAATTCTTAAATTCGAAGGCCAATTGTTAAAAATCTCTTCGAATCCACTTGTCTGTAAAAAAGGGAGTGTATAATTATAAAAAAAAGTTGATGCAGGCATTTGAAGATTTTGAAATTTGATTAATATTATCATAACTATAAGGTGCTTATGTCATCTTGCATAGTACTAGCATTGAACAAGTTGTTTTTTTTTTTTCATTTATACTCAGTATTTATAAAACGGTATGTAAGAGTTTAAATAGACCATAAAGAAGGTTATAATTCCATATATGTTCCTATTCAACAAACTAAAGCATATTTTTCGTTTAAGTCATGTATTATTAATAAAAATTTGTGTTAATGCGTTCCATGTGTTTAATTAGTTACCTAGTATCCCGTATAACCATATCCATTAAGATAAAGTTATTTTAAAATACAACTAATTCAATATAGCATCATGAAATAAATTCAATATATTATCATTAGATTTCAAATTTGTAATTCACATGATTATTTTAACTGTTTTTTATATGACAATAATTAAAAGATTATCTATAGTAAAATCAATTTAGAAAATGATAATTATATATATATATATATATATATATATATATATATATATATATAAATAATAAATAAACATTTGAATTTAGAGTTTTGAAAATCATATATGTTGTTGTTACTTATAGCGCTTGCCATTGTACAAGACCCGCCGATAATACATCAGTAGATTTTAAGCCCAATGAGCGTCTCTTGTTTTTGAAGTAGCGCCAATTAAGGCGAAGAGTACGACTTAGCTACACACTGATCACATTCGCTTTCCCAGCCCCTTTTTACAGGCGTGAACATTCACACCCCTCCCAGATCTCACACAAAAGAACAACCATGCCCCAACTGGGACTTGAATCCGGGACCTTCAGAACACGAGGATGACGAATTACTTTTTTGCCAGTGAGCCGACGAAAATCATATGTTTAACGGTCAATAAGTACTTTCTTGAACAACATTTATTTAAAAAAAATGTATAAGTAGAATTTTGATTTTGAATTGAAAACATATGTATATATTTAAGATTATTCTACTATTTAACCATCGAAATTTTTTTCTGAAAATATAAATTTTTGAATTTCAAAAGATATCACTTTCATGAAAATTTGGAAATATTTACTGCATTGCTTCTTCCCTCCCCAAATAAAATATCTCATAAAATTGTTTAAAAAACAGATAAATCACAGCTAAACAGATTGTTTAGATCACAGATTAGTTTACTAAAGTACTTGTTATCCTTGTTTACAGTTAAGTTATTAAAGTTTTATCGATATTCTATATTTCTAATAGTACATTTGAAATAGTAAATTATTTTACTTCATCCTTTCGATTTCAAATAACATAATAATTAACGTATTCAATACAATATAAATCAAACAACATATGCTTATTTAGATATCTATTCAATTAAAATAAATGTCATTAGTTTATAGCTTACAGAATAAAGAAAAAAAATTTGATAAAGCATCGCACAAATGTAAAGTCTACATTTTTCTCCTCTCTGCACGAAAAAAAAAATCATTATAATCGTTTAGATTTCTTCGTAACTAACTCTTTCATTTTTTAAACAAATTAAATAATTTGTTACAGTTTTAAAAAGTTTTGCAAAAAGTTTAATTCTTTTTTTAAAATTACATTAAAAATATAAAATAAATAAAAGGAAGAAATATCTTTTTCAATGAATTCTTTTCTTCATTTACAAAAATTAATTTACGTTAGTCGCCCAAGATAATTTTGACTGTAACCTAAATTTAACAGATTCAAAACTCCTTATATATACTTTTATTATAAAAATATGTAATAAAATAACTAAAACTTATCTTTCATTTTATATTATAGAAATAATAAATACTTGAAAATAAATTAATCAAAATAATTAAATTGTATTTTTCCTCATAACAAAAGCGATAAACTGATGTGAATTCTGAGTATTATTGGAAATTTTCATTTCCTCCTTTTCAAAAAAAGCCTTTTATAAGTCTTAAAAATTTCTGACAAGTTTACTCTTTTGTCGTTGAGAGCAATATAAAAATCATAATCATTCCTAAAACTATGTTTTTAAATGTATTATTTTACTTTTTATTTCTACTTAAGGAATAGTAAAACAAGTACTATAAAAAACATTTTTTTTAAAATCAATTCTTACTTCGGATATTAGGAAAAATATTATTTTAATTACTTTTTACTAAATAATTTAAAAAAAAATGTTTCGTGTTCCGCTTTACAACAGAAGGAGGGGCGCAGTAGCCTCTGAGTGTATGTACCCCTGAGCACCCGAACAACAATCACCTTTGGCTCAGTACCCAAAATATAAAATGGTATAACTCTCGTCATGGAAAAATTTGCCCCCAAGTTCGAAGTCGCAACACAAGGGATGCGAATCCAACGCCCTACCAACCAGGCTATACCGACCTAACAATTGCAACTGCTATAAAAATCTATTATAAAGGCTAGAAAATTAGTTTTTATTTAATTAATAAAAAATAATTAATTAATATTTCCAAAAAACTATATTAACATTAAATGTCATTCACTACAAGTTTTATAAAATTTGCTTGAACCTGATTGAATAATTTAAAAAAAAACAGTATTTTATGAATGAGTGAAAATTTGAATAATCTATACAAATATAGGGATGCGAAGCCAACTTCCTACCAACCAGGCTATCCCGACCTAACAATTGCAACTACTATAAAGATCTATTATAAAGGCTAGAAAATTAGTTTTAATTTAATTAATAAAAAATTAATTAATATTTCGAAAAAACTATATTATCAAATGCTATCCATTACAAGTTTTTAAAAAATTACTTGAACCTGATTGAATAAATAAAAAAAAAACAATATTTTTTTAACGATTGAAAATTTGAACAATATATACATATAGGAGTAGGAATTGAAAAAAAAAAATCCTAGAACGTAGATTTTATAAATTGGATATTTTCGTTCAAATAAAAAATCATCTTATTGAACTCTCATATCTATTGCAATTTATCGATAATCACAAAAAAAAAAACATGTGAAGAACAAAATAAATGCTTGAATTGCGCAACTGATGCACCTTTAGTTTCAAATTACAGAACCTTGCCCTTTTCCACCGCTAACAGACAATCAGGAGGAAAAATCAACACTTACTTTTCCGGAGGCCAAAAAAGTCTTCCTTCTTAAAACAGCGAACACGAGAGAATGCCGTGAAGACTTTTCCGTGGAATTCCGGTCTCTTCCATCATTTCATAAAGCGGTGCCTCATCTCAGAAGTGTGTTATTTTTCCGAGTCTGCTGATTGGGCATTGGCGAGAGCACCGAGATGATAGGCCATCGCACAGTTCCTCGACCACCCCCTCTGCCTTCCCCGAGAGAAGGATGGTGGAATACGTCGTCCTGGATACGATCCCATTCTTGCGTGGGTGGTAGCGATGCGAGGGCTTATGGTGTATGACTTCAAAGTCTTGAATCGATGTGACCAACACCGCAACGAGGGGTTTGTTTTGAGAAGAATGGATTATTTCTTTTCTGTCTGTGTGTCTATGGGCTGTCCGACGCAGGAAAAGAATGGCCGCATTAAATTGGTTTTTTAGACTTGGAGTGTAATATCTAATGGGTGTTTTGTTTTCTTGAGAAGAATGAATGGCGTCTTTATACATTTAAGCAGTTGATACTTTTGGAAAATGTGAGAACATGACAGTTTTTTTATTTTGGTTTTTTGGGGTGTGTTGTTTTTTAGAAAAAACTGAGGCAAGGAACTTTGATAATTTAAGCTGTTGATACTTTCGGTAAGGATGAAAAAAAAAATGTAACCAGACATTTTTGATTTAAAAGGAATCTTTAAAGTGTAAAAAAAACGCGATTGATATATATTAATTTTTTTTAAAAAAAAGATATATATTCTTTCTTAATTGAGACTAGTGAGCATATATTATATATGAATAACAGATATAGCATATTGACTGTGGGGATAAGAGGGTTTCGAAAATTAAATTTGTGATAATTCAATTAATTAACTCATCAATTTTTGAACATATTATAAAGTTGATAGCCCCGA
Source organism: Argiope argentata (assembly GCA_026289955.1). Taxonomy (NCBI): domain Eukaryota; kingdom Metazoa; phylum Arthropoda; class Arachnida; order Araneae; family Araneidae; genus Argiope; species Argiope argentata. Next base: position 1,016,126 of record JAOUZG010017227.1, on the reverse strand, counting down.
TAAATAACTTATTTATCGGGGCTAATTTATCGGTTTCATAAATGACAATATTTGAATAAATTAAAAGAATACTGGAATAAAGTATTTAAAAATTCTTTAAGAATCAGATTTATGTATCACAGACGCTTTATTTGATTGCAATTTAAATACAATTTTAGAGCATGTTTGATATCAGGCTTAATTTTCACATGCTAATTTGCTTTGACTTTTTAATTAAATAAAGTAAAATTTTTAAATTCATGTAAAGATGTGATTTTTTTTGGAATGTCCCAAATATCTTTCATAATTATATGATGGCGCTGAAACCATGCATGCTTTTTTAAGAAAGGGATTCTCAAAAATTAAAAATGAAAAATATCTCTTAAAATATTCATTAAAATTTCCAGATAGAAACAATACATATCGCGGATTCATTTGACGTTTAGTTGCATACAAATTAAATCTAAAAATCACTCTTGCGTTTATTAAAATAAGTAATTAAGCCATGGTATATAGAAGAAGCTTCTTAGTTAAGTTTCTTTTTTGATATTGTGTTGTCAATGCTTTTTTGTTCATCTTGACGAAATGGTTTTAGATGTGCTGTAAAATTTTAGATATAAAGTAAAATTCATTTTTGTAAAGGAAATCAAATGACTTTTTCTTACGCAGAATTTTCTAAAGAGTGCCAAGGGATTCATACTTTAAAAATCATGTTGCCATCGTAATAAATTTTTCTGCAAGGACATTGTCAATGTATTTTTATAAAATTTGAGTTGTTATAGAATTCTATCGGGGTTTAATAATGAAATAAAGAGCACAAATTAAACGAATTATTACAAAAAAAATTATAAAAAATAATACTTTTATATAATTACCTATTTTGTCAATTCTTATTGAATGAATTTGGTTTTTTTCCCTTCTCTCAATAAATGCTGACAGCCCTTGTTATTAAGGTATATTTTTATGATAAGTCTTCAAAAAAATTTATTACATCTCCTCGAGAAAGTTTTAAAACTTTCACGTCGTTTAGTTACTTTAGATATTTGAAAAATAACTAAGGTATGTTCAAGTTATCTCATCTTTTAAAAACCAATGATTAGTTAATATCCTCAAACATTAGAAGATAATAAAAAAAGGCTTTACTGATAGACTAATTTATACTTTTGATACTTTATTTTACTTTATTTATTTTCATTTCGGGAGCGAGATTATCCTTATCACAGTATTATCCCCCCCAAAGCATTGTTAAGAAAGTAAATGCTCATATTTAAATAAAATTTCAGGCTGAAAAACAAGCATATAGATTGAAGAGATTAAGAATTTTTAAAAATGCTCACTATCTTTACCAAAACTGCTATTAATAAAATAAAAGAAAACCATCCAACAATATTAAATAAAAAATCGATTCTAATAATGTTAAAAAATAGTATATGAAACATCATGATTTTTTTCATCATAGATTTTTCAAAATGATTGCTTTATTTATAATGTTAATATTAAATATGTATTGTATATTCCCTTCGAAAGGGAATATATATCATCAACAAAAGTAATTATTGATAAAATAATCTTAATTGATAATTTAACCCCTTATTTTAATAATTAAACAGCTTTTCCCGGTTTTTGATATCTGAATACTATGTTTGAAATTGTTACTGGAAATTTGACGGCAATGTATGTTTAAACACAGAGAACATTTGCACTTGGCAAGAATAACTACACCGTTGTGGAAACAAATTAATGCTTAATTAACCACAGGCACATCAGAAGAAAAAAAAGTCATCACTTGGCAAAATATATCATCAAAGAGCTTTAAATAATATTATCATGAAAACATGAGGAGCGTCACTTAAAAAGAACATGGTATTTATATACCAACTTTCTGCTGCTTACTACTTTTAATGAAAAACACATTTCCTTTTTGTAACTAACCATCCTTGACTTTATTACAAAAAAGAAAAAAGCACTGTAGGGTATGGATGTTTTGCAATGCCTACGAGGAAAATAAGAAGTTAAATAATTTGGTACCACATCGATCTTTTTCAGAAGACAACACTTTTATCCAAAGAAGAGAGAAAAGGGAAGAGAAAGAAAGAAAGAGAAAAAGAACACCTATTTTTTAACAAACAATTTCTGGTTCATAACTCGAAAAAACGTATATATACATGACACGGAAACATTCGGAAATACAGGATAATTTAATCTTGATTTTGCTGATGCACGGGGAGCAAAATGATATTTTAATGACTGTTTGTTATCATGATTCTGGCAGTACACCACTCCCCTGTTGAGTCAGGTACCGAACGATAAAAAGACTTTAAAAGTAACAAACAGGGCTTCGACTTACACGTCCAGTTCTGGTTGAGCATGAAAAATGACTCAGTGTAAACTTAACTTTCCTGAAGACTTTTGGAACATTTTGGATTGGTAGCCAAAAACATGAGTGGCGATCACATTTGAATTTTAATTCTGTTGAAGGAGCAAAACTGTTTAAACTTGTATTCTATAATTCCATTATATTTGTAATATATTTCTGATATCCGAAGGATAGATTAGGCATTTTCCTTAGAAATTATATAAATAATTTACGTATAAACTTTATATTTTTGTTAGTTTTGTTAGAACTACATGCACATAGTTGTAGAGTGTGCATAGCACATAAACATGTTCCTTCATTCTCTTTTTTCACATATAAACATGCTAACATGTACTGAGAAATTTGGTCGTGAGTGAAAAAAAATGGTAGAGTAATTCTGTGAGTGATCGATAAATCCCATATCTTAACTTCTTATTATTTGAAAAGATAAAGAAAAAAAACTCTTTCCTGTGTCAACGTCTAATTTCTTTAGGAACATGGTAATCAGTTTATTCCAATGTCACCTTTTAAATAATTTTTAACCCTGAAAATATTTTTCAAAATAATCAGTACTTCATAAAATTAAAAAACGCATTGCAGCAGAATCCTAATTGACACTTTTGTTTGCATATCATCAATAAAATTACTGTGATGAATTATTCTATCGCCGTAGATTATTTCATCACATTTTTCATTTATTAGGGGAAAAAGGGAAATTTGAATTGTAATTCAAAATGTTAAGCGTTTATTTCTGTATGCAGATTCTAAACGATGCAATTTTAGATCACATATTCTCGTATAACAGAGTATTTATATATAAGGTGGTCATAGTAGTTAATAATAGTTCACTTAATGTATACAGCATTTCACCAAAAGTATCCGGAGAAACCTAAAAAAGTGTTACTAGCCGATTACGAAATTTGTGGGTTAATAGAAAGCTATAAAAGTATTAGTAGTGGTTTGTCAGGGAAAAAAATAAGTCAACGGAGTTAAGTGAATTTGATTGAGACAATATAGTGCTGATGCCACCTTTGTGGGAAATCAGTTCTTTTGACTGAGGATATTCTACAGAAGCCTAAATCTACTTTGAATGAT